>OX637344.1:2268303-2868303 GCA_951799405.1 Agapetus fuscipes
AGGCGTTCACCGAAATAGGTTAATCCGTAATAGGCTACAAAGAGAAAAAAAAAACCTGACCAATTATAGCTTATTTAATAACGTTTAACCATGTTATTTTTCGTTTTATAATAACACCATACTTTCTCCAAATTATTTAACATTTTTTTGCTCCACCTTCTCATAAACCATATGGTATTTTAGACCTCAAATTGTAATTATGCCATCCCGTTTTTTTTTCTTTTTTAACTTCGGGCTGATCCGTTCTTTTGTGAATTAACTTCGTCTGGCGTCATAATTATTATTTTATTATTGCGCCACCAAAAGAATAACAAAAATTAACTCTGATGAACGAAAAGAGAGAGATATAAAAAAAACATGGCTTCCTACTGGCGGATATGTATTTTTTTTTCGTGTGATTATTAACCATCTGCTGTCAAAACTGAAATGCTTTTTGTAGTTGTTTATAAATCAATACTTATAGAGAAGTAATCGCTCGTTAATTTGGACTAAACATCCCAAACAATATCGACCTACCTTAGTAATTACGAACGTCTCATTTGTGTCGTCTTTTGTCGAATTTATGTTCCCGTTTCTCTAACCTTTTAAAGATTAAATATGTTTTTTTTGTTGCTTTATTTAACTTTATTTATTTTAATCTTATAATTAACAATTATGTATGACATGTGAAATCGAAAATCACAAGCTGTAAAGTGGTTGGCGTAAGGTCAGCCCCCTTACCTGTAAGAATACATACCGAGGTTATATTCGCTAATTTTATGACTCCTTCGGGGAAAATATGCCAGAGAGTATAGCTTATTATACTTGCCTATGTCTATGTGTAATGTGGATGCATTTTCTTTTTGAGGTGATTCGCCTACCAGTTATGACGTCATGTCTCATCTAAGGAGACCTTTGTACTCGATAGAAGGTATCGGATTTATCATGCATAATCAAAGTTGCAATGACATATCAACATTTAGGATCTAAATACAATATATGCCGACAAGCAGACACGTGTAAATTCACACTTACACATGTCTAAAACATGAGGTGACATTGGCAAAGTGAACCAATTTTTTTTCAGTACCTACCTACTTACATTCATAAATCATGGGCTTAAAAAAAATTCATTTTTTTTTTCATTTGTAAATTACATTTCTAGTTTAATTATATATTTTCTAGAAAATTGAATCTTTTCTATCAGATAAATTATTTTATATTCATTTTGTTACACTAGCGCCGCGCGTTGGCGGATAGTCGAAGTATGCGCACAAGCTTCAATCAATCTCGTGCGCAGACGACGTTTGCGCACTTTTTTTTTCAATAATACCAACTACATAATTTTCCCGCCAAACTGGTTTCGTCGGTGCTGCCCGCAGGCATGTTCGCGAATAGGTATGCTGGCTTAGATTGAGGTGCATTACCGAACGGGCACGCGATGGGGGAAGAACGCAAACATCTGGACATGTGTCGCATTCAAGAACACAATTTACACGCTTTTTTTCAACGTTGCCAACTCGAACGCGTGCATTCCATATTCAAACAAAAAAAAACGATAATTCTAAATTTAAACTTATTTTTTTACATTCGTCCCCTAATTGCTTGTTTGTCCTATGTCCAACAGAGGTAATTTTACATGACCAATGTTTTTATGTGTACCTACTGGGCCAATGTGTCTTATGAAAACAGGAAATTGTTAAAAAAATATATATTTAAAACAATTCTCATACTCTCGTGTTTTACGTTTTGTTCTTAGCTCAGATTGTGTTTCATTTAAGGGTCATATTTGAATCAAATGGTAGATAAGCCAAACAAGCACTGGGGAGACGCATTGACGTAAAAATAGATATCTAATTATTTATGCTTAGCCTTGTACATAGATAGGTACATTTATGTTTATATTAATTTGGGTTGGTATATTTTTCCTTGTAGGACAAAAAAATATTTGTAAGTAATTAGGTACATTTAAATTAGACGTGTTGAAATCAATTATTAGGTAGGTAGGTAAAAAACTAATTTGTTTTTTTTAGAAGTTGGCAACATGACACCTTTTGTGGTTCATTAGAATGACCATAAACAATTTATGTTATTCATTCCAGTAAGATTCTAAATTTAAAAAGCGAATGAAATAAAACAGGTAGGTAGATTTTTACTTGTTTTTATTTTTATTAGTTGGCTACTCCAATTAGTGATACCATACACAATTTAAATTTCCAATCGCCTTCCATTCCATTCCAAATTTGAAAAACAATGGCTAGGCTAAAAAACTAATTTATTTTTCTTCAAGTTGGCAACTCTGTAGATACCTACTTAATTAGGAACGCCTTAAACAATTTGAATTTTCAAATTGCCTTCCATTCCAGCAAGATTCTAAATTTGAAAATGAACAAAAAAAATTACGTCACCATTTTGATTGGTTCACGGCGTCAACAATGATAAAATGGAATAATCACACTTGGAATTAAATTAAACTTTAAAAAGGTAAATTAAACATTTACGCAAAACTGGTTCTTAATAGCTCGGGCTCTGCGAGACTCGGCCTCTGATTGGCTGAGACTGACCACACCCTCCGGCGGGTGAGCGAGACAAAGCGATCAAATTAAAACAATCAGAGTGCGGGGGGGAGAGAGAAAGACTCATTATGCGAATGTGATTTAGAGCTTGTGCGAGATTTTGAATTAAGAACGCCAAGGCTGTACCTACAAAGCTTTTGATACCTAGCCATCTAAAATTAATCATAAATACCACTCCATTTTTTTTTCAATTTTAATTAAATTTTCATTAAAAAAAATATATCTAAGTATAAATAAAATGTTATTGCCAATTTAATTCTCATTAAAAAAAAATCGTAGACGTACAAATGTCGATGTTTCGTTTATGAATTAAATTGAAAAAATATTATTTTTTTCATTCCTTGACTTGTAGGTTGGTATATATGAGGCTGACCAACCATACTGTAAAAATGCCAATGTCACCCCTGTTTCAGGAAGATCGGAAAATATTGCAAGATGTAGGTAGGTGGGTACCTACTTATGTCCATTTGAGGTTTGGATTTAGATTTGTGAGTACCTAGGTACCTATAGGTACATTACACTTGCATTAGGTATCTATTATTTTGTAAACGCAACCTTACACGTGTCTATTTGTGGTCCTGCATTTAAAACGAATTTTAAATTAGTATATCTCTGTACAACTTTATTACAGATTCATAAAGTAAGTTGAATTTTTATAAATTCTAAATTTGAGTCTAGATAGTAGATATTTGTTTGCCTTTTCCCTAGCAACCCGGCAGGGTGACGACACAATTTTGTCTCGGTCATTTCACGCGCGGACCTCGTTTCTGCACCTACTAAAGGAGAATACCTAGGTACATAGATAGATACTTATTAGAATATAATTTTTTTTTGACCATTTTTTTTTCAAAATATTTTAAGTCGACCGTGTTTCATTAAAATGGATCCCTCATTGCAACAATGTCTTTCAAAACACACAAAAGTTTCGCCGGGAACCTATTTATTTTTATTTATAGATTTGTATCCGAGATAAAATTATGGTCAAAGTATTGGCGCGAACACACACGCACACACACACTTGCAAACATTTCTTTACAATTAATAATAATAATATGTAATGTGGCAGAAAAATCTTCTTTTCATACCAATACCCCCCCCCCCCCCCCGTTTTGTGACAGGTTAGAACAGCGCAGTGACAAAACGACACGTGACATAACGACACATGAAAGAACAACACATGACAGAACATCACTATGACAAAACAACACATAAAATACCTACATCACTATGACAGTGTCCCGTTTATTTGTGAAGAGGAATACAATTCACCAACCTATTCTGCCTGGCCAGAAACAGGTATTAATGTCATCAATTAATAATTCATTATAGTATTTTTTAATGAATTAATAATTAATAATTAATAATTATTCAATGACATCTGTTGAAACAGGGTCAAAGTTATGATCAAATGACCCACGCGGGGATCGAACCAGCGTAATTCTATTCCAAATTTTCTAGAAAGATCAGCCACTTGGCCCCGTGGCCATAGATAACACCGACGTTTTGTTTTAGTTATGTGATCTGTTGTCATATTATGTCGTTCTATAGGTATCGACGTTTAAAAGGCATTAGCGACATTTTCTTTAAAAAAATGAGTTATGAATGCTATCCTACTTGAAATTTTCCGCTCTTTCAAATGCGCTAACTCCCATGGCTCTACGATGATTTTTGTGTTATTTATGCCCAAGCAAACAACTGCGTTTTCGAAGTAGAGGTTTTGGTGTAGGTACCTAACCGACAAGATTTTTGCCTTTTTTGTTCTATAGGCGATTGATAAAACAATCGTAAAACATCGTAAAACCACATTAATTGGAATGCCAATAAATGCCTTTAATTTTTAAATTTTAGAGATGTTTTGATTTTAACGATATGATAAAAAAAAAAAAAGTTATCCCATTTTTCTGCAACCTCAAACTTTAAACTGCTCTCCTGAACAATTTAGTTTATGTCGCTTATGCTCTTCCCTTTTAACCTTATTTGTGTATTATTCTATCGTGTATCGTTTTGTCACTGTGTCGTTCTACCATGGAAATCCCCCCCCTCCCTTTTCCTTTCCCTTGTCAACAAAGTATAAAATTATCAATCTTATTTTTGTAACGCATTAAGGATTCTGTCTCTTTCATTCTTCTTTTGATTGCATTGTTAATTTTTCTCAGTCCATCTCTCTTTCTCGTTTATATTGTTTGAAAGTACCCTAGTTGGTAGGCAGGTACGTATACCTATAATATATTGATGTCATCTTTATACCTATATCTATAGGTATGACCGGTCCGTAGTCTAGTGGTAACGCTTCGGACTCGTAAATGGAAGGTTGTGGATTCGAATCGCGTCGGAGCACAAAAAAATACCATTTATATTTTCAAATATGCTCTTCGCTGGGTTGAAAAATTCATAAAACCTTTACCAAAGACCGGTCACTAAAGGTCCATCCAGCCTTACAGCAACTGGATCTTGCTCGAGTATTGGCGCTTTATAGCGAGGACCAAGCTCGTAAACAACACCTCTGCTGCACTACAACAAGTGTCATATATCCCTATAATCTATCTATAATCTATAATCTAAGCTGCAAGGATATGTTAACATTTAAGGCTCATATGAAATGCATGCCTTCAGACAGGCAAATGAAGGTACGCGCCAACACATTCTGCATGTGTGCATACAAATAAAGAAAACCTCACATGGACATAAACCTTGCAACTCCTGCCGCCGTTCCCTGAACCGGGGTGGCATTGGCAAAAGTGAACCGATTTTTAGAGTCTTTGAAATCTAAGGAGTCTCCCGCACAGGATTTCTAAAAAAAAAATCTTGGTTACACAAGTCCATTTAAAATCTGCATTTTTAAACATGCATGACATTGGCAAAACTACCTAACGTCTCTTGACCAATTTCGCAAAAAAAATCATCCCTTGTTGGTGATTTTGGATGCCCGTGGAATTGACGGGCCTCTTTTATAAATGTCGGAACTCTCCATTCATAGATTGAAAGTGTATACATTTTTTTATGAGATTTGAACCTAGGCCTTTTTTGTTGCCACCGCCTACCTTAGAAAACTATTTTTTGTTTTTAGAAAGACTTGTCTACCGACCGGTCAAATACAACCCCCGTTTAAAACGTTGAATATTTTCAATACCCGGATTTTTTATTTTTTATTTAATCTCAAGATCATTTATAGCTACAGAAACTAAGGCCCGGTATTTTCAACGTTAGCTTCTGTGACTTAAAACGATTTTCATAAGTGCGTCCTTTTCACTCCATATAATGTCGCTATGCTATGTTTCTTTTATAAATTGAATAGGAAAAACAAAGTTTAAATTAACAAGTTTCACTTTTTTTTTGCTGAAGGGTAAGGCATCTTCAGGAGCATAATTCTTGAACCGGTCCGTGTAGTCCAGTGGCAACACTTCGGACTCATAAATGGAAGGTTGTGGATTCGAATCCTGGCGGAGCATGAAAAGATTGCATTTTTCAAATTTGCTCTACGCTGGGTTGAAAAATTAATCTGCCTTTACCATAAACTGGTCATCATAAGTCACATTACACTAACTGGGTCTTACTTGAGAATTGGCGCTTTCTACAGCGAAGACCAAGCTTGCACAGGGCTCTTAAGGTGTTATTCACACAAAAACAGCGCTCATTTGTTCTGTTGTTGCCTATGTTCGCTATGCTAACGTTGAAAATACCGGGCCTTAGTAATGGTGCTTACCTAGATCAAAAGAAAATAAAGTATGAATTTGAGACCTCGATTTCTAAATGCAGTTTCAAGTTTATGGCACGCAGCCACGCGCCGAATTCTCTCTTCCCTTTCGTCCTTTTTCTTCACAAAACAAAACAGTAGAAAATCCAATTTGGAGCTTCATTCACCGCTCACCATAAGCGCATTGTCACACTGCGACCAGAAATAATTTCTGAAGCCATCGCGTCTTTTCTCTTTTCTCATTGTCCGTCCTGCAGGGACTCCATAAATCCGTAAAAATCCCAAAAATAATGCGCCATTCTTCTGCGAACCGTCCTATTATTAGTAGAGACAAAAACCTATTGTACCTACCTACTTTCGGGGACAAATCTCCCATACTATGCACGAGTATTGTCAGTATTTGGACACGTAGTAGGTACATACTCGTATATGGTTTGGGGAGACACTATGATATGGCCGGTATGGCAAAATGTTGACAAGGTAGAATGGCACAGTGGCATAACGAAACATGACATTTATTAGTATACATTGACAGTTTATTTGTTTTATATATTTGAATGTATTGATTGCTTGTATTCCTTGACTGATAGGTTGGTATGCGGCTGACCACCCATACTGTAAAAAATGTTTCACTTTGCCAATGTCACCCCTGCTTCAGGGAAGGTCGGCAAGAGTTGCAGGGCTTATGTTCATTTGAGGTTTGGATTTTATTTGTAAGTACACAATCAGCATTTGTAAGCGCGAACTACAAGTGTTTGTTTGTGGGCATACATCTGAGAGCTTTGAATGAATATATCCTTGCAACTTAGATTATAGATTATATTATTATAAACAAAAAAAAATAACCGACTAATACATGCACGAGATTTTCGTGTTTTTCATGTGTCACTTTCTTGTCAATCCGTTTATGGTGTTTTCTGTCTTGTGAGGTTTTTTCGTGTGCCGCTTAAAGTATGTTAAGTATGTGTCGTTCTGTCATATATCGTTATGTCACTGTGCCGTTGTATTGTGTCACCGATTTGCCATACCGTCTATCTATACCATAGTGTCTTCCCAAAACATAAACGTTCACTACCAGTGCTGTTTCCGTTTTACTACATTTTTATTAAAAATGCTGTTGTTAAGTTTATACGTCATGTTTTGTACTCGGTGTATGTATCTAGGGTCCCTTTTTACCTGTGCGTACGGCTTTTGTTACGGTTTTTGCGACCCTTCTTCACACGGTCTTTGGTCAAACGGTAATGCCCGTCATTTTGATTCTTTGTTTCGTCCTTCTTCCCTGCAACGCTTTGTTCTATCGAAAAAAAATGTCCAAAAGGCTGTGGACAATATTCAGATAACTGATTTTGTCCAGTTGTTAGACGTTTTTGATCATTACTAGGTACGTTTGTATCTCAAATTCCTCCGACAATCTAAATCTAAGTTGCAAAGATATGTATCATTTAAGATTGATATTAAATGCACTCCGCCAAGTAGACACGCATAATTTTGCGCTCACACATGCCGCAGGTGGACCTACAATATAACAACCCAATCTCAAATGAACATAAGCCCTGCAACTTTTGCCGACCTTCCCTGAAACAGGGGTGACATTGGCATAGTGAACAATTTTTTACAGTATGGGTGGTCAGCCTCATATCAAAAACTAACAGAAAACAAATTTTAATTTAAAAAACCCTAGCCGCCAACATCACAGATTAACCGCCATTTCTTTCTGTCCTTACACACTTCTTTCATTTCCTCCAGAGTCATAACCTTCTTCATACAGACTCTCTTTTTATTATGACTCTGGATATTCCATTCATTCGCACTAAAAACTCCTAAAATTATATACCCTGAAGCTATATTGATTTCAATTCTCCTAACACTGCCAGTAACACAAATCGTACTTTCAAGCAGGTACATGGAAAAAACAGCTCGGTACTCTGAGCCAGAATTCCTTCATCTTTCCGTTCCCTTTTTTCTCAATAACATCTCATCGATCTCAACAATGGAAACTGTAACACAATAGAAAGTTAACTACCTCCTATGCGTACATGCCATCCTGATACTCAGCCCCCCTCCAGACCTCACAACGGTCCCACCATCTCCACAAACAATATCCAGATTGATCTATTTTAAAACCAAAAGGTCCATGTTTCAACCTGGGATGCATATTTTCTAAACTGCATTGTTCACTCAGATTTATTTTTAGACTCTTGAATATTTTGTGAAAGTTGCCTTCAATCGCACATATCTTCTCTTTCACATTTACGAAATTCCTCTCATGTTTCTTGATCAAATGTATTCTATAATATAATCTATAATCTAAGTTGCAAAGATATATTCATTTAAAGCTCTCAGATGTATGCCCACAAACCAACAAGTGTAGTTCGCGCTTACAAATGCTGAATGTGTACTAACAAATAAAATCCAAACCTCAAATGAACATAAGCCCCACAACTTTTGCCGACCTTCCCTGAAACAGGGGTGACATTGGCAAAGTGAACCATTTTTTACAGTATGGGTGGTCAGCCTCATACCAACCTATAAGTCAAGGAAATTGCGTAGGTATATTAAAAAAAAATCATGTCAATTGACTGTACCTTTATATCAACTGCGTAGTTATTTCGGTTTGAAATTTAAACCTTATCATTTAAAAATATTCAAAATAAACACGTTCTTTATCGTAATTTTGCGTTATCTACTGGTTGCACATTTTCTCATATAAATTAGGACATTTTATTTTTTACGAAGGGTCTTTTTCAATAAATAAAACCAAAAAATCTTAGCGAGCAACACACCCATGTTTACCGAGGTAAATTTGTGTGTGTTGTGTGCGTATGTAGTTGTGAGCTTAAACAAGGTATGGTATTGTGCCTTTTGAAGACACCCATTTGAGCCTTTATCTTTTGTCAATGTATTTGAAGCTCCCTGCCACCGCTTGCATCTATCTCTCTTTTGAATTTGTTTATTTCATCTACAAGGCGACTGCAAAGAATTGTACGATTCGCTGCAAATATTTAAAAAAAATACTTCAAGTGATATCAATTTGATAATTTTATTGTTGTTTCAGATAACAAGGAGCCGATCGACCAAAAGCCAGAACTGAGCCACGAGCAACAAATGCTCAAATTTCTGGAACAACAGCAACACATTCACCAACAGATGCAACTGCAAATGCAACAACAGCAAATGATGCAACAGCAGGAGGAGTCACAGAACGAACAGCAAACGCATTCGTGTCCGTTCTGCAACTTCACCTGCGACTCTGAGATGAGACTGCAAGCTCATGTCGTAGCGCAACACAGCGCACCGACTCCCACCCCGCCAGCATTCTTATGTCCACTGTGCCAAGATGGCTTCAGAGATAGACCAGCACTTGAAAGACACGTCATGCAAATACACTCAGTCAACTCGGAAGGTCTCCAGCGACTGTTGATGCTTGTAGATCAAAGCCACTGGCTGAACAGTGCGAGACTCGTTAGTCCTGACTCAGTCGCAAGCAGCAAAGATTCAGCGAATAAGAACGACTCGGCAAACATGGAAGAGGAAAGAGAAATATTGTCACCGCAGAGTGAAGAAAACTCAGAGTACGAAGCTGAACGTTGTACGACTTGCTTGAAGAACTTTAGAAACATCGATGAACTCTGTATACACCAGAATGAAACAGGACACCTTGAGCTGAAGCAGACACCGCAAGGTCCTGGTTACCTTTGCTGGAAGAAGGGATGTAATCAGTATTTCAATAATGCACAAGCTCTGCAGATGCATTTCAAAGAAATTCATGCCAAGAATTCCATTTCTAATATGTCAGTGTCGGAGAAACACGTTTACAAATACCGTTGCAACCAATGCAGTTTGGCTTTCAAGACCATGGAAAAGTTACAATTGCATTCCCAATACCACATGATAAGAGACGCCACTAAGTGTGTCCTGTGTGGAAGGAGCTTCAGGTCAATCTTGGCTCTACACAAGCACGTGGAAACATCTCATTCTGAGCTTACTGAAGAAGAAGTGGCCGCGTTCAAACAAAGTCTGATGAATAATCCTCTTCTGTTGGCTGGACTTCAAGGACAAGTCCTGGACAGCTCCACCAATGAACTTCTGAAGAAAGAATCTTTGAAACTGACTGAAGAAGAAATGATGGAGCTCGAAGAAAGCAAAGAAATGAACAACATGAGCAATGAGGATGGAAATCAGGTCGACGGAGAAAATTCCGATGACTCAATTGTTTACAAAGAACAACAATTTTTGGAAGATTATTTGAATTCACAAGCCATGGCTGAAGATTCTTACAACGATCCAAACAGGAAGTACAAATGTCACCGCTGCAAGGTCGCGTTCACGAGACAATCCTACTTGACCTCCCACAACAAGACTCTGCTGCATCGGAAGGGAGAGAAATTAACATACCCGATGGAGAAGTACTTGGACCCCAATCGACCTTTCAAGTGTGATGTATGCAAAGAGTCGTTCACGCAAAAGAACATCTTGCTCGTTCATTACAACAGCGTCAGCCATTTGCATAAACTAAAGCGAGCGATGCAGGAGCAACAAAACAACAACAACGTTCCTCCCAGTTCACCCGGTGTCGGGAACGCTACGTTGAATTCGTCGAATTTGGCGCTTACGCCCAAAAGTACATCTAGCGAGGAAGACGATAAAAAGCGTTATAAATGTAATATTTGTAAAGTCGCATACACACAGGGAAGCACTCTAGACATCCACATGCGATCAGTTTTGCATCAGACGCGCGCGAGTAAGCTACAGGACCTCGCGATATCGGGACAGATTGACTTATCGAAGCCGCTGATCGAGCAGCCAGACATGCCCAAGGGCCAAGACCCGGCGAAGATCTTTCAAGACATGCTGTCGCCTAAGAATACATCCCCTTCGTCTTCGTCTAGCGGCGGGGTGCGCGGGGCTTCCCCTGGCGGCGCGGGGCCCCCTTCCCCCTCGCAGGCACCCCTAGGCGTGGCCTGCAATAGGTGTCACGCGCCCCTCGCCTCGCAGGAACAGTTGCTCGCACACCAGGCACTGCACTGTCTGTTCGGTCCGGGGAGCGCCGCTCTAGCAGGACTAGCGCAACTAGAAGCACAAGACAGATCTCCAGGCGCAGATGACATGGGCGCCAAACTCAACCAGCCCAAGAGGACCAACTCCCAGATCTACAAGCACCTCCTCGAGAGCTTCGGCTTCGATCTGGTGATGCAATACAATGAAAACCATCAGAGGAGACAGCTGAGCATGAAGAATGCCGAAAAGGAGATGAAGCCTCCCACCCCTCCCGCTCCTCCTGAACCGGAACCCGAAGAGGAACCCGAACCGGTTATCCCGCTGCCGGAAATCAAGAAATCTACGTGTCAACATTGTAATAAAGAGTTTTCTAGTGTTTGGGTGCTGAAGACCCACTGTGAAGAAGTGCATAAAGATAAAGTGCCGCTCGAGTTTTTGGAGCAGTTTGCTGAACAGTTCAAAAGTGAATACGAAAAAAAAATAGTGGTAGTGACAGCGGCAACGTCCTCCACAGTCACAGCCACAAGCCCGCGAGTGACGTCACCTAATGCTGAAATAACCACGAGTGTAGTGTCCACGACAGCAACTCCTACAACGCCTATACAATCCGCACAGCAACATCATCAGCAGCATCAGCATCAATTGCACCAACAGCAGCAACAGCAACAGCTGCAGCATCATCAAGAACAAATGGAAAACGAAGAAAGGGAACAGAGAAACAGCATCAACCAGAGGACCAACGATTTGACCAACAACATTGACTCTGATCGACCGAGTTCTCGGAACAGCAACCACACTCCTGCCCTCCAGCTCGCTCAGCACATGAGCGAAGTCCAAGCTGCCCTTGGGGTGATGCAACTGCAGCAACAGTTGGGGCAGTTGCACCCTGTGGTCGCCCAGATGCTGTCCATGGGTCTGCCTCTTGGACTGAACGTCGGAGCCTTGGCAGCGATGAACCTCCAGCCTCCTTTGGTGCCAATGATGATGCCTCCGCCACCGTTTGACCAGATGCCACCATATTCTCCGCATCCTCAGGATAACCAGGCCATGCTGAAACAACAACACGCCATGATGCAACAGCATCAACAAGTGAGTTCAACAATAATTGCTTTTCCCATTTTTTCGCTTTATTCATAAGATTTTTCAAACGAAGAATCAGCCTTAATCCTGCTTCTTTGTATGGAAAAACTAACATTAAACAATTAAAAAATATTTAAGAATAAGATGGTTTTAGTTTTATTTGGAGTCAGTTTTACACTAAACACTCTCATCGCATTCAGTTACTCTTTCGGTATTTTCAAAGTTAGCATATTTGACTTTGATCTTATCTAAGTTGCAAAGATATGCTACATTGGAGATTCACATTACATGCATTTTCACAACCAGACACGTACTTCACGCTTGCACATGCCGCTTGTGAACCTAAAACATAAAAACTAAATCTCAAATGGACATACTTCCTGCAACTCTTGCCATATTTCCCTGAAACAGGGGTGACATTGGCAAAGTGAACAATGTTTACAGCATGGTTGGTCAGCCGCAAACCAACGTATAAGTCAAGGAACAAGGAACTTTAAACTGATAAAAAAAACTACCCGCACGATTGACATTAGTGCGTCATTTTAATTCAGTATAAAGTCGCTATGCTAACGTTGAAGATACCGGGCCTCAGTAGCACATTGCGTAACTTTTACAATATTGTCACATTAATTGAAATTAGAATTATCTATCATAAATCAATGCATGTTTTATGTACAATTGGCTCTGTGTAACTATGTAAATGATCGAAAAAGGAATCTCTTCGTAATTTTTTTATTTCTTATGAAGTAGCGAGAGTATTTTTCATAAAACGATTTCGCTAATACATAGATATTTTTTCCAAGATTCTAATCTGTAAATAATGGGATGCATTCACGCGCCCATAGATACTTTAAATGAAAACTAACATTTTGTTTATTAATTTTGTATGAAATTTGTAACTTTTTTGTGCAATTTTTGTACACCATGATTACGCTAAAAATCAAAATTAAAACAAATCCCGTATAGATCAAATTGAATAAATTATTATGAGGTTTCCTTGACTAACAGGCTGGTATGAGGCAGACCCCCCATACTGCTAAAGCTTGATTTAATTTTTCCAATGCCACCCCGTTTCAGGAAAGGCGGCAGGAGTTGCAAAGTATATATTCATGAGAGGTTTGGTTTATTTTTTTATGTACTTAGTACACATGCAGCATGTGTAACCGCGAATTTACATGTGCCTGCTTGTGGGCATAGCTAATCTTCATTATTTAAATATGTAGATCTTTCTAGAAACTGAGAGATAATTTTTGTACATTTTCCCCCCTTTATTTATGGGTACCTTAACGTTATCAGAATTATTTTTAGACTGGCCATACAAAAAAGTCAACCGGAATTTCCGTTTATCTTTTTGAATTGATAATAATTGTATAAAAAATGTATATACTGAGATATCAATTCCAGACTATTTTTATTTACTGTACCCACTTTTTATGAAAGTAGAATTTATACATAATATTAAAATAAATACGTATTTAGCAATACCGGTAACTAATAGCTAGTAAATACATACAATAAAATATAACACCCAGCGATGTTTATTTTATGTTTTATTTTTTAAATTCTTAACTAATTTGAAAGAGCAATACTTTCATTTAATTTATATTTTGTTTGTGAATAACAATTATCTATAAAATCACGACAGCTGCATAAAATAATTATTAGAATAAATAAAATGAACTGAGCTTCAAAAATATCATTTTCTCGTAAAAGTATCTGATACAAGCTACTGCAAATAATTACCGATTCCATTGTATCATATTTTGATACATTTTTGTCCCCCGTCTGTACCAAATCAGCGAATACCAAACTTTTATGAATTAAAATTATTCAAATAATTTTTTTTGACGGAAAAAAAACTTATTCTATTCGAAAATGAGTAAATAAAGTTTCATAGTTGTTTTTTTTATTAAGATGGGGCCAATAATGGTTTTAATTAAGTATGACTTATCTATAATCTATAATCTAAGTTGCAAGGATATATTCATTCAAAGCTCTCAGATGTATGCCCACAAACAAACACGTGTAGTTCGCGCTACAAATGCTGATTGTGTACTTACAAATAAAATCCAAACCTCAAATGAACATAAACCCTGCAACTCCTGCCGACATTCCCTGAAACAGGGGTGACATTGGCAAAGTGAACCATTTTTTACAGTATGGGTGGTCAGCCTCATACCAACCTATAAGTCAAGGAATACGAGCTTATGCACTGTTAAAAACAATGTTCTAAAATCGTGACAGCCAAGGAAGAGTTTTGAGATTGCCATATTTACCGATGTTTCTTTCCACAAATTTTTCAACGATAAGACTAGGTTAGATTAACAAAATACCAGGAATATGTTATCGTTTCTCAATTTGATCTCTGTAGGTATTATCAAAGTTTGGGTTGCTCTGGGCCTGTCATGTAGCCACCTTTTATTAATCACCCATCTCTCTCTAGCATTGTCATATTGTATGACATCGTAGGGTGCCAGAGCGGGACACGACCATGGGTCTATTGTTCCACGAAAACTGAAATTTAGATTCAAAAGGGCCATTATTTAATTTTTTCACATGTGGAATTATTCTTACCTGATTCGGATCGCCTATTGTCTGATCCAGTCCTGTTCAAACCCAAAACCCAGCCGTCTTATCCTCAACTCCTAGCGAGCAGCTTACACGCATTACAAAAAAATCAAAGCAACTCATCAAACTAGGAAAAAAAATCACGTGCTAGCTGTAATCTGGAAGTTTGAAATGGCCCCTTTTGTACGGTGGGTACTCGGTTCGTTTGGATTTAAATTAGTCTACTTTGTGATTTATTTTTTGCTCCTCTTTTTGGTTTCTATTGTCTCTACGTGAAATGTTTTCTTTTGCTTTGCTTTGTGCGATTGGGGTGGCCAAAACCCAGCGAATAATGCCCTATTCTTGTGCAACCTATTCATCTTCCTCGGAAGATCTTACCAGGAAACGCTGAGAAGGTACTGAAGTACTTCAATATTTTAGGTTTTTTGCTTTGCAAACTTTCACGGAATAGTTCATCTTAAAATATACCTAGCTAATTCATGTCAAAATAAAATGTTCATCAGAGTTTTATCCCTTTTTATTAAATTTCTCTGGGTATGCTGGAGATTGTAGATAACCTAATCGTTGGCTTGGTTTCAATGCAGTTTATTTTTTGTTCCCAGGCAAATGCCGCAGCAGCCAACCAAAAAAGGGCGCGAACACGCATCACAGACGACCAGCTGAAAATTCTGCGCGCTCACTTTGACATCAACAACTCTCCAAGCGAAGATGCTATCCATGAGATGGCAGGACAATCTGGTCTACCACCCAAGGTCATCAAGCATTGGTTCAGAAACACGCTGTTCAAAGAGCGACAAAGAAACAAAGATTCGCCATACAACTTTAACAATCCACCATCAACCACACTCAACTTGGAAGAATATGAAAAGACAGGTGAGACCAAAGTAACACCCTTGAACTCATCTGCAAGCTCTGACGAAGGAAAACCTCCACCAGAGAAAAGGCCGAAGCCGTCTCCTGCACCGACGCCACCGACGCCCTTTCACCAACCTGAAAACCTGGTAAAAATGGAACCGCACGATGATTTAAACTCTGAAGAGATAAATAAGTACAATTCGTACGATAACAAACATCAGGAAGATAAAATGTATAATTTTCCGATGGGATTACCACCACAGAGTCCAGTTCCAAGTTTATCAGGATCTGAGCATTTACCTCAAAACATGTCGAGACCGACGACTCCGAATCACATGTCTTTGAGCTCGATTATACAATCACAGCTGGAGTCCATCCCGGCTTCAGCGATCCCTCAAGTGCAGCAGATGTCTGGCAACAATCACCACCCATCAATGCTTCCGCCAAAACTAACACCCCAGAACTTCGCGTCCCCAAACAATTTGCCCCCGAATGTCTTACCCATGACCCCAAACAGAAGTTTAAGCCCTGGTCGAGGTTTAAATGAATTTGGACTTTCCGGGGGCAATTCCAATGGGTCTAATAGCTCAGGGGGGTCATCCGGCAAACGAGCCAACAGAACACGATTCACCGACTACCAAATCAAAGTCTTGCAAGAGTTTTTTGAGAATAATGCATATCCGAAAGACGACGACCTTGAATATCTATCAAAATTGTTAGGGTTGAGCCCTAGAGTGATTGTTGTTTGGTTTCAGAACGCAAGACAGAAAGCCAGAAAGGTTTATGAGAATCAGCCAGCAGTAGAACAGCCGCTGCCTGGGATTCCCGATGAACCTGGAGCTAACCGGTTTCAAAGAACTCCAGGCTTGAACTATCAGTGCAAGAAATGCCAGCTTGTATTCCAACGTTACTACGAATTAATTAGGCATCAAAAGACACATTGCTTCAAAGAAGAAGATGCTAAACGGTCAGCACAGGCCCAAGCTGCTGCTGCACAAGTTGCAGCAACTTTAAGCAGTGAAGATTCCAACTCCAGTACAACAACCAGTGAACAGCATCACAACATGGGACAACCAATGCAGCAGCAACATAGAGAGCTGCAACCTCCTCAACATCACAGTGTTCCAGCCAGCCCAGTGATGAGCATGCCTCAACAACCAATCACTCCAACACCTTCCAGTTCTAACTATCCTTTATCACCAGTGACTACACCAACTCCCAGTGAAAGAGGAGGCCAAGATAGAGATCGCGAACAGAAAGAAGGAACATTTCAATGTGACAAATGTAACCTTGTCTTCCCTCGCTTTGAACTTTGGCGCGAACATCAACTAGTTCATATCATGAATCCGAATTTATTTCCAACATATCCTCCGGATTCCCCTTTTGGGATACTCCAGCAACACGCTCAGCTACAGCAGCTGAATGCCTCTTTGGGTGGCGGAGATCCCAGCGGAGTACCACATCCGCTTATGTCAATGTTGAATAACCAGATGAACAAACGGAAGTTTGATGACTTCGAAGTAGAAGTTGACTCTGGTGATCAACCTAAAGACAAAAGATTGCGAACGACAATTTTACCAGAACAATTGGATTATTTATACCAGAAATATCAAATTGAATCGAATCCTTCGAGGAAAATGTTGGAAAACATTGCTAGAGAAGTCGGTCTTAAAAAGAGAGTGGTTCAAGTATGGTTTCAAAATACAAGAGCCAGAGAAAGAAAAGGCCAATTCAGGGCGCACGCTCAAGTCATCAATAAACGTTGCCCCTTTTGTCCAGCCCTATTCAAAGTGAAGAGCGCATTGGAAAGCCATCTCACCACCAAACACGCAGACCAGTGCTCTAGAGGAGAGATCAACATTGATGCTCTGCCTGATGAAGAATTAAGTATGGAATCATCACCGAGTTTTGGATCGCAGCAAGGGGACAAACCAGGAAATTTTCCCCAAGGGGGGGCAAATATGATGCCCCCCTTATTCCCACCTTTTCATCCAGATATGGAGAAATTTATTAAGCAATACAACGATGAGTCAATGAAGAGATACATAACAGAACTCCAAGCCCACGCGGCAGCTCAGCAAAATGGAGGAGAACCAAAGGAGTCAGGCAGACCAGAAGGCGAGATCCCTTTAGACCTCAGCAAACCAGTTGATTTATCGCGGCCGATGAAAGTGAACATGGATGATGAACGTGGAGTGTGCGAGCAAGGCCCTGCCACTGATCTCAGTGAACGATCTCTCTGCGACGAGCGCTCGGACACCATGTCGGAGACCACAGAGTTCTACGATGACGAGAGCAATCCCACATCTCCCAGCTCCACGCAAAGCAACAACAGGCACAACTCGTCAGCAGCAAGCAAACGATTCCGCACTCAGATGTCATCATTACAAGTCAAAATCATGAAGTCATTGTTTCACGACTACAAAACCCCCACCATGGCTGAGTGCGAGATGCTCGGCAGAGAGATCGGACTTCCAAAGCGAGTGGTGCAAGTTTGGTTTCAAAACGCGAGAGCCAAAGAGAAGAAACACAAGCTGGCGCTGCAGAAGTCATCAGGAGTGCCTGAAGCTGAGCCCAGAGGACCAGACGATTGCAAATATTGCCAGTTCAAGTACAGCCACAAGTATTCAGTGCAAGATCACGTGTTCACCAAGGGGCATATTGCAGCCGTCAGAGCTTCTCTGGAAGGCTTGGCCCAGCAGCAAGCCAACAACCAGCGCGATGATGGAGTGGTGAACTCTTCGCAGAACCCTGGACCTCTCGCCTTGCTGATGGCCGCCAGGCTGGAGGGGAGGGATGACGAGCTCCTGAGGAGGCTGTGCGCCCCAGCCGCCCCCGCCCCGCCCCCCACGCGCCCCCTGATGCCCGCCTACCCTCCCAACGGTGAGTGCCCCATTTAACGTGCCCCAAAAAACTGTGATCAAAATGTTTATAGGATTTTTACGAGTTAATAGTAATTCAATCTCACCGAGTGCAATGTCCAACCAAAATCAATCATATTTTCTATTAAACTGATTTTATGTATCATGTGGGTGCACTACATAGAAGAAAAATAACGCCAAAAACAATTAGCTTTTACTTTCAAAAAAAAAAATCTCTCGACTGGTTGCGAGTACATTTTTTGTTAATTTAAGAACTTAACGTTAAAGTTGCATTTTTCATAATTCTTGCCTATTTTTGCTTCTATGGAGTGCTCTCTGCTGATATTTTCTATAAAACCGATCTGCTATATGAATCTTGTACCGTGAATCTTTTTATATAATTTAAAGAAAATATCTCACTTTTGTTGGACGTTGCACTAAGCGTCCATATTTCTGCCGCATGCGATTACAAAATGTGGACAGTTCATGTAAATTATAATGTAAGGACGTTTTTAGTTTGTATTTAATTTTTCAATGACTGTTTTATTATTTTATGTTTTATTCAGATGATTGTAAACGAGATTTTATAATTATTATTTTATTTTTGTATTTATTTTCATGTGACATTTCATTTCTTTATTTTTTCGTTCAATTTTCGACTGCTTAATCAAAAGTATTTTTTTTAAGTTTTGTTATGTGTTTTGTTGTTTTTCACCGACACGTACTAAATTATAATTTATTTATTTATTTTCAAAATTGTCCCAGTGCTCCTCCAAATTATTTATAGTGATGTGAAGTATATTTATTTTAACTACGCATATTTAATATTCGCATTTTTTAAAAGTATCTGATACAAAGTTTGATGCTTCAATTGCTCATTTGTGTGAGATAATTTCTCAACCTTGAAAATACGTTTAAAAGTTTCAAAATCATTAGGAAGCTCCAACGAGTCTTGCAACCCCTCGTAATGCTACAATCAACCCTCCATTTAGTACAACTAGTTCTTTCCAGAACACAATGGAAGACCAGTACTTGAATGCCTCGAAGTCTTGGTGTAAAACTGCTTGTTTCGAACCTGGTTCTTGTCCAAGGCAAGATTGAATCATTATGAAACCAGTTTGAAAACAATGTTCCGTAAAAACTTGTATTTTAGCTTTATGAGCATTTGCCAAGGTCTCTTTATTTCAATAACGATCCCTTATCCAGGGAAGCAGTGACATTTTTATTCTCTTTTCAGCCATAAAATTCCATATTTCATTACATATTTTTGTCTTCAATTAAAAAATAAGATAAAAGTACTCAGAAACCTTACAATCAAGGCATTGATTATGTGAGAAAATATTTATGTCAATTTATTCGATACATTTACTTCCAAACTAGTAACATGGCTGTTTTGATATCATCACACGTCTCGGAATAGGTATTTTAGATACTTTAATGATACAGCTATTTCATCCAACTATCTTTTTGTCTGCAACAAAAACCGTTCATTATTATAACCATTATATTACACTGCTTGTAATATTTCTCACGTATTTGATACAAAGTACGTATTTATTCTATAGGACCTAGAAGAATTTCATACCAACCTACCTAATCGAATCTCGAGGATATAAGAATCTATGGTCAGTTTTTGCCGCCATCTTTGTAATGAGTATTTGAATTTGGAATATTCATTCCACGTTTTTTTACATTGTCACAACCCGTAGTCACGTTTTCGAATTATAATAATATACCTAGTGGCCGCGTGACGAATCCCAACACTGCGACATCAGTGGAGGCTGCCTAAACGAAATTCAAATTATTGTTAATTCGATATTTAAAATTTGATCTCATTTAGAATTGTTTTGTTTGTACCTACCGGCTTCATGGCTATCGGTAAACGTTCAAGGTTAAATTTTTAACAATTTTAAATTACAAGTAATTTACAATCGACTTTGAGAACCGTCGGTTATTCACAAGAAATAAAATCAATTTTTAAAATAATTTTCAATTTATTTACTTTTTTATTGCATCTGTCAGTTATTTATTTGAAATATGCAAGAAAAAAAAATATCCTCTTTCATTGATTTGCTTAAATTGTGTTTATTTTCAATGAAATATTTTTTTAATTATAAAATGAACAATAATAATTTCAATTTAATTTTCTTTACCTTGTATAAATAATCCAGTATATCAGAGAAAGGGAAACCGGTGGGGTAAGCGCTGTATGGAATTAAAATGATTCGTAGGGGACAAATAAGTAATTATTCAAATACGTCCTTTTGTCTTCTTTCCCGTATTCAAACCCATAGTTTTCAGAGACACTTTGACCAACGAGTTTTTTTTCAATTTGATTTAAAATTAAACTTGAATACACAATGCTACGCCGTTTTTTTGTTGTTGTAATTTAAGATGGTAAAACCGTTATATCATACAGCTTAATAAGTATATGGTACTAGTTTCATAAAAATATTTAAAGTAATTTTAACCAGTTTTTAAATTTATTTATTTCTTAGTATTTATTCTGCTATTTAACACATTGCCATTTATTTATAATACTTCCTGTGTATATAAAATATAACACTTGTAGTTTCTCTCTAAATAACAACTTGGAGATTTCCAGTGATATTTTTATGAAAATTAACAAAACTTATCAAAAATATATAATTCTGAAATAAAGGGTAAAATTAATGAAAGAAATGAGCTGTCACATTTAGATATCATCTCACGACTGAGTATAAAATTATAGAATTTAATTATAAAAAAATCAAGCTTATCTTATTAAGGAGTAGGTATGAAAGTTACTAATTCGAAGGCCTTATAAATAATAAATTAATGCAAATTGTAAATAATAAATTTAAGAGTTTTTTTTAATAATTGATAAAAAAAAATGCCTTCCCTTGTAATGTTGAGAAATGTTTTCGTTAATAAAGAAATTTTGAAAAATAAACATTTACAAAAAATGTAAATAGAAGTACAAAATACCATTTAAAAGGAGAGAGATTCAAAATCACACTAAATTGTACCCCCTGTATTTTTTATTTGAATTGTAAATCGGATATTTAATTTGTTTTTTTTTTTTGTATTTTTTTTTACATGTAAATGAAAAGGCTTTTAAATTCAACGCTTTGCAAGTTAGAAACTTGACTAAAGAAAAATGCAACGTGTAAATATTTAGCTGCATTGGGGTTTTTTTAAATGGATTTATTTAGGGTTTTTTTTCTTGATAAACGCGTGCTGTCTTACATAAAACCGTTTCATATTTAAATTTGTTTTCTAAGCGCGTGCAATAGTTTTCGTATGCAAAAGTCACAACTCCAGCGGGGCACACTTTTACATTCCCATTCAAAGTATGAAAAATTTCACTTGCAAATGTATGTAAAACTTGCGAAAGGGTTGAAATCCTATTCGAATAAAAAAAATCTAAATAATGCTTATAAATTCACGACTCAAGTCAAAAAATATCTCTCAATACATTTAAAAAAAAAGTTAAAATATTTATTTTTTATTTATCCAACTTGCCTCAACTGCCTTTAACTAAAGAAAACAATGAATAAAATCAAGTGAAAAAATATTGTACAAAATAAATAATTTTTAAATAACATTAAATCTTCATGATTAATATTTGAAAAATAATAATTTATGTCACATATTTAAAAATGATATATTTACATGTTGTATATTTCTTTTGCATTTATTAAACGTGTGATTCCTACAAAACGGTTGCTAATAATTTAAATTTAAATAAATTTAAAAAAAAACCTCCTTTACGTCACTGCTGACTTTTGTGTCAAATTGTCATTATTTTGACATTTACAATTAAGTACTAAAAAAAGGTCTACAGAAAATGTGATTGTAAATTTAGTGAAATATTTAAATTGTATCGATTTTCGACCTTGTGCAAAGCGTCGAGAGGGCATACACTAGCATTTAAGAGAGCAAACGTTGTTAAGTCATTTAGTGTTTTAAATAAGTAGACCTTAGAAACTATTATAATTCAAAAAATTAGGAATCATTTTTATTTTACCTAACTGTCGATTGTTGAAATAAATATTATATTTATATTTTAAAACATATTTTTTTCTTTTATTTATTTTTTACCCTTTATTTTTTTTCATTTTCAGTTTCTTATTATTTTATTTCTTTCAAATAATATGAATGTTGTCATGTGGTAGTTTTTTTTTTTCAAATGCTTTTAATGTTGGCGCCATCGCTTTTATTTAATTTAACCAAAAAAATATTTTCTATTTTTTTATTGAGACTAAAATTAATCAAAACTCCACTGGATGAAAACAAAGCAAAAAAGTAATCTGATTGAATTCGAAAATATTTCAACATCCACACATTTGATACATTCTAAAAAAAAACAAAAAAAGATGAACATCCAAAATTTGATGACGAAAAAGAAGGCGTTGTTCCTGGAAGAAGAAAAAATAAGAAAATAAGAAATGGCAAGTACAATAATTTTTTAGTATGCTTTTTAGAATAATTAATTTGCAAAGATGCGTGTGTTCTTAAATTGAAAAAGAAAAACGTTTTAGGTTTTAGGTATTATTGTGGTTAGAAGTTAGAAGTTACACTATATGTGTAGCTTAGTGGATTTTTTTCAAGGAATAAAAATGAGCATATAGCAAGTACATACAATGATACATAATACGGAACAAACAAGTTGGTACTATATTATATAGATTAATTCCTTGACTTATAGGTTGGTATGAGACTGACCACCCATACTGTAAAAAATGGTTCACTTTGCCAATGTCACCCCTGTTTCAGGGAAGGTCGGCTAAAGTTGCAGGGTTTATGTTCATTTGAGATTGAGTTTTTTTTATATTGTAGGTCCACATGCGGCACGTGTGAGCGCGAAATTATGCGTATCTGCTTGTGGGAATGCATTTAATATAAATCTCAAATGATACCTACATATCTTTGCAACTTAGATTCAGATTTAGACTGAGGATGAACTCGAGAATAATGTATGTTCTCTTATAAACGGTTCGTCTAATATCCGATTAATAAATTGTAACTGTGCAGTTATTATCATTGTAAATATTTACGCAACATTTTATACTGGGGATAGTCCGCATTTAAAAGAGCTTTGAAACAGAATAAACACGGAATCAAACCGACTTTTCCACGTAACAATTTAATAATTACGTTTTGATTTTTTTTGCCGTCAATAAATTACGCCAAGGCATTTTATAATTTGCCTTTTCTTGACATATTTTTAATGAGATAAAAATGTGGCCAGCCAATGTCACTAATGGCTTATTAATGATGTTAAATGTTGCGCCGTATTAGAGTGACTCATTAGTGTTGCTGTCGAACAAAAACTTTTACCATTACGCTAATTCTATGCCTTTCCACTGTACTCGGAGGCGAAACCTCTAATCTAATCTAATGTAAGTTGCAAAGATATATTAACATTTAAATTCATATTAAATGCATTCCCATCAGTAGACACGTATAAGTTGGCGCTTGCACATGCCGCATGTCGACCTACAATATAAAAATCCTCAATAAAGGCAAATAGTGCCCGCACTTAACAAATTACACAAAAAAATCTTAGGAGTACATTTTGACATCTGCAATGATTCTAAGCAAAACATACATGTGCAAGATATATGCACAGTTTTTACACTTAATTGAAAAGATATATATTACGTGTAAGTTCGCGCTTACAGATACCGCATGTGGAATTGTAACCCAATCTCAAATGAAGCCCTTCCAGCCTTCCGTGAAACAGAGGTGGCATTGGCAAAGTGAACCATTTTTACAGTTTAGGTGGTCAGCCTCATACCAACCTATGACTCAAGGAACCACTACAATGAATTTAAAATCTCCCTGTAGCCGGAAAAAATGAAGGTGTTAATTCCAACCTAAACCTTACAATTGCGTAAATTCTCAACCATTACGTACATACTCGTACATGAAAAACGGAATATATGGAGGTATGAAATATTGAGAATGGAATCTTCATAAATGAGAATGAAATATTGAGAATGGAATCTTCATAAATGAGAATGAAATATTGAGAATGGAATCTTCATAAATGAGAATGAAATATTGAGAATGGAATCTTCATAAATGAGAATGAAATATTGAGAATGGAATCTTCATAAATGAGAATGAAATATTGAGAATGGAATCTTCATAAATGAGAATGAAATATTGAGAATGGAATCTTCATAAATGAGAATGAAATATTGAGAATGGAATCTTCATAAATGAGAATGAAATATTGAGAATGGAATCTTCATAAATGAGAATGAAATATTGAGAATGGAATCTTCATAAATGAGAATGAAATATTGAGAATGGAATCTTTGCTGGTTTTTGAAATTGTATAACTATGTTGTTTATCCCATATATTACATGTATAACTGTTTGTTTGTCTAATAAAAAAATAATAAAAAAATAAATGACATGGCGTTACGTGGCTAACTAATATTTCGTTATCGGTTGCTACCCATATTTGATATTATAGACCTGCGACGCTAACGAACCGACAAAAAAACACATTTTAAACATCCTTTCCCATTCCACGTTATTAAAAAAATCTTCCAAACTATGCATATTGCATAATATATATATTTTTAAAAGAAAAGTGCGTTTTTTTATGTAATTAGGTTGGTATATATAGCTATTTGGTGTTTTAAAAACTTATAAATTGAAAATCATTTATTATCAGTTAAAATCAACTCCTGGTTATCAGTTTTAGTGTATAATCTATAATCTAAGCTGCAAAGATATATTCACATTTAAAGCTCATATTAAATGCACACCCACAAACAAACACGTGTAGTTCGCGCTTACAAATGCTGAATGTGTACTTACAAATAAAATCAAAACCTCAAATGAACACACAACTTTGGCCGACCTTCCCTGACACAGGGGTGACGTTGTCAAAGTGAACCAATTTTTACAGTATGGTTGGTCATCCTCATACCAACCTATAAGCAAGGAATTGTAATTGATTAAAAAGTACGGCAACCACTATTTGCTTGTATCGAGGATTCGCCACTGATTGAAGCATACAAGGATCTACTGTATTCACATGGTGTATTTTTTTTAGTAGCAAGTACACACACACGAGTAAGTAGCACTTATTTTATTGCCAAAATAGTAGTTATCTGTAATCACAGGCACTTTTAGGCTGAAAAGAAAATTCACACAGAGTATGGGATTGCTTGTTGTCTGGCGGTTTAGGAGTTCGTTAGCATTAACGGTACCACCATAATTTATTAGTATCTCTATTATAAGTAGCCATACATTTGTCACGTAATTGGGTTCACGGAACTCTTCCATGCCTTGGCACAACTCTACAATGCCGATCTGATGAGGACAGTAATTGTAGATAGTAGTTAAGTATATTTAAATGTTCCAGTAGGTACCCTTAATACTTGAGAAAAGTAAAGTTTACGGAAAATATTAAAGAGTGATTTCTCCCAAAATCTGCCGTTTTTGTTTCTTACACTTTATGGTCTTAGCAAAAGAGTTACAGTGATGAAGAAAATCAAGTTCAAACAAACAAAAACCGCAGATTTTGGGGGAAATATCTCTTAAATAACTGCCGTAAACTTTACATTACTCCAGTTTTGCAACTCGTACTAAGGGTACAGATCAAATAATATGTACGTAGATACAGCAACATTGCACTATCGTGATGATGATGAGTTGGTGATTTCTTTATAGCGACGTTTCGTGATGTAGTCACTCCTATCTGAAAACTGATAGATTACTTTTTTAAGCAAGAAAGGTTTCCACATTCCTCGCATACAAATATATAAGAAAATATAAAATTGTGTCTGAAAAATGTCTGCTCGGAGAATGATTCAAGCGGTTCGAAATTAGTATTTAAAATTCTAAACTCCTTGTTTGATACGTCTTTAAAATTGAAAGATTAAATCAAGGAGTAAGAGTAGATACTAGATACCATTATTTTCTAGAAAATGTTTTTCATATTGTTTATCATTCCAAAACAAAGGGCTGGCAATACAAAAGGCATGATGCAAATAATAATTGCCTGTGCTGTACCCGCACATTATTTATCTTTTTTTTTATCAAAGAAAGCCATGATAATATACACTCTGCTTACATCTTGTCTATGCCATGACTCTTCAGGCAACTGACTGCTTCCCAACTGTCCTACTATAATATTTATAATCTGAATTGCATAGATATATTAACATTCAAAACTCATATCAAACGCATGCCCACAAACAGACACGTTTAAGTTCGCGCTTACTTACAAATTTTAAAGCAAACCTCAAATGAACATTAACCCTGCAACTTTTTCCGACCTTCCCTGAAACAGTCCTACACTACTTGTATATTTTCTTTAAAAATATCCACTTGCAACTCATCAAAACTTGCCTCTGGTCTCTGATTGGAAACTTTAGTCGTACTAAACTACTTGCGTACTGTCTCCATCAGGGCTCACTTCAATAGATATACAGTTATTCCTCATCTCTCGTACCATTGTACGCTCTGTCCTCTTACAATAATTAGATTATAATAATAATTATAGAGAGACACCATAAAAATGCCGAATGCAAGTCGCAATCTTATGTCGATTAGAGGGAATGAGATACAGCCGGCTGTAATTATCACCATCTCGCTGCCGTGGACTGCCGGCCAATTGTTGTCGCTCTGCAATCAGGCTAAGTGACGCTTTTTAAACATTTTTATACGGAAATGAGGGAAAACGAAAGATTCTCAAAATTTGTACAAGAGAATAGTGGTGTGATAGCACTCCTTAAGCGGTCGAGATAATAAACCAACTCGTTAAGATGTTTGTTGTTGTACTTTTGCAATATTAAACTTAAAAAATAAAAATAAACAAATCCCCGAAATGCATCTTATTTGTTCGTAAGGCCAAGAATCGATTAATTATTTTAAAAGAAGAATAAATTCCGAAATAAAACAAGATACACATTACAAATATATAGATAACAAGTTTTTTAAATTATTATTTTTGTAATAAAATAATATGTACATAGTTTAATTTTAAAAACGGATCATTTTAATATCTGAAAGATAAAACTGAATGTGACATATTAAGCTTACATGGGTTTCTCAGATAAATGCAAATTTTTCCCTATTTTCTACGAGAAAAAAATACTAATAAAGTGTGAAAATCCTGTAGTTTAGAAGTTTATCATGAGCACTTCCTTTTAATTTGTTCACTCACTTTTAGAAGTTACACCCAATAGAATAATTTATCCACGATTTCTTAAATCAGTGAATCAGTATTTATTCAATTCTATCTTCAAGGTGGCCATTTGTAAATTTACATTCCAAGATAAATAAAATGTGACTACATACAAAAACTTTTATGAAATTTCAGGAATTTCAGCTTATCGTTCTAGTCTTTTTTGTTATGTTTTCTTTAAGTACTTTATCATGAAGTACTTTTTTATAATTACAAGACATCACCATGTACAAAACAATAAGTCTCTATTTACACCTGAAGATGGGAGGTACTGCTTCTCCCGAAACTGGTCGTGTCCAAAAATAAACTCATGTGAATTAAAACAAAGCAATTTTTATTTTATTGTAGTAAACAATAAGTCCATTTTTTATGTACTACTGCCTTATTTATTTGGAAGAGTTACCATGATGTTGCAGAAAACAGTCAAGAAACAGAAAACTTGTTTTTTAAGGTGCAATTAAAATATCGCGATAATTATTTTAATGAGCAGATAGCACAGAAACTTTGCAATTTTATTAAGGAATGTATTTTCATAAACTCTTATTTTAAGTCTAATTCGCAAAGACATATTAACAATTAAAATTCATATTAAATGCTTGCACACAAACAGACTCGCGCTTACAAATGCTTCACGAGTACCTACTTACAAATTAAAATCCAAAATGGAAATGAACATAAACCTTGCAACTTTTGCCAACCTTCCTTGAAACGGGGGTGACATTAGCAGCCCGCCATGCTGTAAAAAAAGGTTCACTTTTGCCAATGCCACCCTGGTTTCATGGAAAGGCGACAGGAGTTGCAAGGTTTATGTTGATGTGATATTTTGTCTATTTATATGCACACATGCAGAATGTGTAGGCGCGAACCGACATGTGCCTTTCTGTGGGAATGCATTTTATATGAGCCAAAATCTTAACATATCTTTGCAGCTTAGATTAAAGATATTAATTACAAAACTTCAATTAGGAACGTAATAAACAAACCATAGATATTAGAATTCGATTTTCGACAGCTACACCCAATCTCGAATGCTTACTCTAATCGTTTTTTTTTTCACCTCGTCTCACATTGTATACACTTTGAAATCAAACCAAATAATTTCCCCGAGATATGAGAGACCCGAGATTGAGTTTTTTTTTGCGTCCACAGCGCCGTTGCGTGGATAATTTCCTAACGAACGATTTTTACGACATGAGAAAAAAAAAAGTCGATTGAGTCACCCCGACTTCTCGAGAATGTGTACCTATCTACTATTTCACCTCAGTGTTCGAATGCAATCAGTAGCGTACGAAGATCGAATCATAAAGCAAAAAACACTTGTGTTTTTCAATCAGGAAGAAATGAACTAAAGTGGTTCTATAAAATCTATAATGTTAGTTAAATAGTAATGATAATCTTTGTACTTTTTTTCAAATTCATATTAAATGCATGCCCACAAACAGACACGTGTAAGTTCACCCTAACAATTGCTGCATGTGTACTGGCAAATTAAAAATCAATCCTCAGATGAATATACACCCCGCAAATTTGATTTGATTCCTAGATGAACTTTCGATGAAATTGTATTAAGAATAACATTTTGCACAATCTGAGTTAAGAAAAAAATGTAAAACACGATAATGTGAGAGTTGTTTTAAATATTTTGAGATTCAAGTTACAGTTTTCATAAGACACATTGGTCCAGTACACATACAAACATTGCTCATGTGAAATTACCTCTGATGGACATAAGACAAACAAGTGAACCGAGTTTTTGCAGCAGGTCAGCCACATACCAACCTATTAGTCAAGGAAGGTTTGATGTCAATATTTTCAAAGCAATCAACTACGTACATACCTACCTATATACTTAATCTTGAATATGTGTTGCGAGCAAAAAAGTCCAGTCGATAGCTCAGTTGATAGAGTTCTTGCATTCCATACAGGTTCGAATCCCACCGAGGGTGTCAGAAATGATTTCCCGTTTCGGTGTCTATTTCAAAACACAAAATAAAATAACAAACGTTACCCACTCAGTCTTCACAAGAAATGAGTGTCAGGCCCCTCGGAAGCTGGAAAACCCCCGTAAGCGTAAGGCTCCTCCTCTTAACCTGTTAAAAAGGAATATTTTCCACTCGCCACATCCAGGAAGTTACACTGTATGTGAAACTAAGTTGCGATTAAAAGACGAATACTGAAGCTACGTATATTGAGACCTTGCTTTATTACATGGCTGTGATTTTTTTGTCTGTCAATTGTTGCGCCGGTACATGGTCCAGTGGTGTACGTACCAGCTACACAATACATTTTAATGGGTTCCGTTTGCCTACCATCCGCCTGATTTGTAATTATTTTCTACTCCATAGGTAATAATAATGTACCGGCGCACAGAAAACGTACAACCCAGCCGTCGCAAGAATTAGTTTTCTTACCTCTAAAACATTCTCATACTGTTGCAATTTACGGATTCAATTTAATCATTAATTGATGAGGCATTCACTTTGTCACCTTCCAATTTGAAAACATTAAAAATTAAAAACATTTTTTTTTTTAATATTTTAAAACTAATTTATTCTATAATTCCGTTCACATTTGGTTCACAGAGTTAATTTTTGTACTGTCTTGCTCGCCAGCTCTGATACAAGTCTGCGCTACAGACAGCTGTAGCCCTTTTTATAGTGTGACATATGGACGGTTTTTGAAACATTGCGATCTGGAATATTCGCAACTTTGCCAGAATATTCGAGCAAACATTACTATAATTATCTAAACACCCACATCTAGAGACACTCACACAAGTTAAAAACACACAGATACACATTCGTAACAATATACAGCATTTATTTTGTACTTGGCTACTATTATATTCAAGTACCCATTCGAAATAACAAAAGGTTGACTTGTGGCTGACCAACCATACTGTAAAAAATGGTTTACTTTACCAATGTCACTCCTGTTTCAGGAAAGGTCGGTTTATTTTTTGCGAAAATGTAGAGGCTGTAGTTATACCTAGATATGAAGAAGAAAAAGAAAAGAAACTAATGAGACTCGAGGTCATGACAGTTCAACGTCTTACCGCTAGAGGTGACGCTACTGCAGATCGTTTCAATTTGAATTTAGAACACACGTTTAAATTTTAGAACGCGCTGTTCTGAATGTCAAATTTGAAAAACCCGCCGAACAAAAAAAAAACAAACATTTTTATTTGTGAATGAAGTAATTTAAGAATAAAAAATACTTAATCAATAAACGGTGTTGTGTGAACAAGGATTATATAAAAACAAATTATTTTTACGTATTCAAAAGACAAGGAAAGCTTATTTCAAATTAAAAAAAAATTGAGATGACTTATTTTTTGAGCACTGTTTATGTGTGAATCACACCTCAAGAACCCTCTGCGAGCTTGGTCTTTGCTGTAGAAAGCGGCAACTCTCAAGCAACACCCATTTGCTTTAATACTAAATGGACCTTTGGTAAAGGTAGATGATTTTTTCAACACAGCGAAGTACATATTTGAAAACGAAATATTATTGTATGCTCCGCCGGGATTCGAAACCACTACCTCCCAATCACGAGTCCGAAGCTTTAACCACTTGACAACCGACTGCTTTGAAATCTTCTTGTATAATTCATCTAGTCGCAATGGGTTTTGCGGAGTTGATCCTTTTGTATTGTTGACGTACCTACCTATGTTGGTATGTGGCTGACCACCCATGCTGTAGAAAATGGCTCACTTTGCCAATGTAACCCCTTGTTTCAGGGAAGATTGGAAAGAGTTGTAAGTTGTCCAGGCGTATGTTCATTTGAGATTTGTTTTTTTATGTTGTAGGTTCAGATGCGGCATGTAAGTAGGTAAGTACTAGCGTGAATTTGTACGTGTCTGCTTATGAGAATGCATATAATGTGAATCCTTAATGTTACGTATCTTTGCAACTTAGATTAGATAAGATTCATTGTTTTTTGCAGGTAAAATAGTGTTGTATAAACATTTTTTAATAAAAAATTCTCGGCAAGTAGATAATTTTCATTGTTTCTCTATACATAAGAATTATCCTTCATCAGACATTAATGTATGAAAATGTAATGTAAGAATTCCGTTTAAACAAATCACAACGATCCGACAGACGGATGTCGTATGTGCAACTCTTTACATGAAATCATTTAAATTTATTTAAAAATGTCAGATACGACTTATTGCGACCAGCGAGACGAGAGAATTAAAATACATACATAAGTGATTCATTATTGTAATGTTGTGAATTTAAAACAATGATTTCCAACCGACGGAAAATAATCAGTTGTACATATCTGCGTTTAAATTATTATTAACAAATAAATAAACAAAAACGTCTTTAGTTCATACACAAACGAGTTGCAGTTCCTTGGTTCTCAAATTAGGACCTTCGACCTTCCCTGAAACAGGGGTGACATTGGCAAAGAGAACCATTTTTACAGTACCTATACATGGGGCGTGCATCCCATATAGGCACATGCGCCTAATAGGTAGGCAATTTATGGTTAAAAAATTATTGAAGCTTGATATTCAGATTTAAAAGTCAAAATTAAAGTTTGATTGCAGCCATCGTTCACACTTCAGTCAATTTCGAATGAGCTATAGTAAAGGAATGGGAGAAAATATTTATTCTGCAATGTATTTGCCTATACCCTATGCACGCGCCTGACCTATACCAACCTCATACCAACCTATAAGTCAAGGAATATTTATCAATCTCGTTAAAAACACCTTTTAAAATGTCTTGATCGGGAAACGTGGCGCAAAGTCCAAACGCCTTATGAATATGATGGAGAAATCTTAGACAAATGCGGAGAATTGGTGGATTGAAAAATTAAATTGTTTAAGAAAGATTTTAATTTAATGTCAAAAGGTCATGAGTTAACGTCAAATAGCACGTAAAAGATTCATCTCATGTAATGACATCGTTTTCGTCATTGCAATGCCAGCAGTGGGCTTGCGGTTAAAGTGATTAGATTACCCAGAGCTAGTGGCGTCTGCTGCTACCCAAAACCCACCACAACATACCGTTTTACCATAAATGCATGGAAGCTAAAACATTCACTGGAGGCGCTGTTCCGGATTCCATACATTTACTTGCAAACGATTGAGTTTATTATGTAGACTTGGGGTACCCGCAGAAGAAGATGATGGAACTCTGGGAGCCTTGCCACTGAAGGTCAAGTGAAGGTTAACGTACTTACACCAACTGACAAGGGTATTACTGCGATTGTGAAAATTCAATGTCTGGTGCAAATAGTCTTATTCTTCTTCCTCTTGTTATACATAGATCTAGGATCTGTTTATTGTGGAACTCCCTCCTGTTATGCAGAAGACCAGCTGTTATTCCATATTTTGGGAGGGCGACCTGGTAGACGCTGGCCGTCCGGTATCTCCTGTGCCACAACTCGGGCTATCCTTCCTTCGTTCATGCGGTCTATATGGTCCCTCCAGAACCGGCTCCTCTTCCAGCTTCAGTACAAATATTTAATATTACTAAATCATGCATTCACATATGAAACTAAAAGTATTATGCAATGAAGGTACAAGGGTGTAAGACAGGGATACATACTAAGTCCATGTTTATTTCATATACTCATAGAACATTAGGTATGTTAAGCGATTCAATGTGGATGAAAATGTAACCTAAACAGATTGGTTGGTGCTTTTATTTGAAAGAAATCAATCATGTCCCTTACGTCAATGCGTAAATACAGGGGTGTAAAACAGGGATGCAAACTGGGTCCGTTTTTATTTCATCTAATCATGGAACATTACGTTCAGCGATTCAATGTGAATGAAAATGTTACATATATACAGATTGGAGATCAAAATTAAATATTTAAAAATTATCACAATAAATCTAAGAGGAAGACGAAATGAAAAAGAAATGTAAGATTCAAGAGGATTGTACTTTTAAGTACAGATGCAAAAAATGATGAAATGTTTTGCGCATGCTGAAATATCAAATAATGATAGTATAACTTCTGAAAGGGAAGTACGAGTTGATTTTTTTAGGGGGGTTTGTTAGTCAAACATTAGAAAAACAAGAATTAGGTCAAAGTCCACATGTGTCAGATTTGTTTCACAATTTTACACACATATTTCATCACGTTAAGCTTTCTCGACATTTTTTTATGAAATCGGTAATTCTGAGATAGCGATATCTTGAATGATGCAAAAAAGAAAAATGGGACATTATTTCGGTCATCGATTGCTTGTGTTGTCAACGTTGGCTTTTAAATAATTCCCCATTGAGTGGCAGGCGATATAAAGTCATATGAATAAATAATATAATCATTAATATCTGCCAACAAAATGCGGTCACTGTATGAAATCGTTCAGGTACAGACGAGTTAATATTGAAAAATGGACGCAAAATTTCAACCCAGCCTTACAGCAACTGGATTTTGCTTGAGAATAGGCATTTTCTTTAGCGACGACCAAGCTTGCAGAGAGCTCTTGAGGTGTGATTCACACAAAAACATAACTCACCAAATAAATCATCCTAATATTATGAAACAATAAGGAGTAAAAAAAATGTTTTTGTTTCTTAGATACGCAAAAAAAATGCAACTAAGCTACACATGTAGCTTTATTTCTTGCAGCGTTGTACCCGAAAGGGTCGCATGTGGTGAGAGAACCTATTTATTTTTACAGGCAAAGGGGCTGGCCTTACGCCAACTACTTCAGTTGAAGTGGGGCTTCACAGTTCTCGAGAAGGCTAGTTCTCATTTCTTGTTTAGGCTGAGTAAGCCTAGCTGCTATTTATTTTGGGTTTGAAATAAACACCGAAACGAGAAATCATTTCTAACACCCTCGGTGGGGATCGAACCCTTGCTCTCGGTATGGAATGCAATCATTCTACCTACTGAACTATCAACGGGACTTTTTACGAGCTCGGTCGTACAAAATCGCCAATTCTCAAGCAAAACCCGGGATGCTGAATCATACATAAGTATACATTTCCCCCCTCTTTCTCACATGAACCGCATAAAAGAGACAGCCGATTTTCTCGAGTGCATTCGCAACGGCAAGGCTCAAATAATTGCAATTTTAAATAATGGCGTGCGAAATTATCTTTATAATTAGCTTTAAATGAGTACTCACTTATTGTATTAGAAAATATCAACTGCATAATGCAGTAGGTAACTTTCTATTCTTGCACTGAGAAGTCTCTAGAAGACACGCGAACAATTAGAGAACTATTTATCGCGTACTAAGTGTGTATACAGAGGAGATGTGAAAGGAAAAAAAGAGGAAAGGAAAGACTGAAAAAAGTATGTTTGGATCATCTAATCTAATCTAAGTTACAGAGATATGTATAATTAGTATTCTTACTATCAGACATGCATAAGATCACGCTTGCACATGCCGCATGCGAACCTATGACATAAAAACCCAAATCTCCAGCTCCCATAGACCACGGCAACAGATCCCGGAAAAGATCTCTCCAGCATCATCAGTGGGCCGTGTAAGCCTAAAACTCATATTCAATACAAATCGATATCAAATACAAATTATACAAGAACCTAACATCATTTTCTTCTATAGAGACTGCACACTGCACAAAGCTTTATTATTAAATCACACAGACAAACACAACTCACAACTACATATCCCTAACAATATTTTAAATAATTTTTCCAAAATTAAATCTAAGCTGCAAAGATATATTTCATTTTTTGAAAAGTTTTAGCGGAAACATTGTAGAACTCCATTTTAATTATTAAAAAATGATAACAAACTTTGTTTAGTTCTACTTTATTTATTTTTATTTAGTTACAAACAAAAATAACGAGTTGTGGCCGGTTTCGGCCTCTTGGCCATCCTCAGAGAAACTGAAATCTTAAAATAATGGGAGACTATATAAAGCAAAATGAATATTATACACACAGTAGAATTAGGAGAAATATGAAAAATTATAAAGAATAGCTTTGTGAATTTATCAAGTTGTATACTAGGAACAATATGGACAAAAACAAATAGTTAAGTGAATAGTAGGAAATTTACTAAGAATAAATTTAAGTAAATTTAACCCGTAACAAGGAACAATACAAAATTATGAACAATTATACAGTAACTTTATTTACCAATACTAGAAAAATGACAAGTGTAAGATAATGTTCTGAGAAATGAACCATTAAGAGGATTAAACAAACAAGAAGGAATGTATGTTTTATGTAAATTTCCAAAGAGAGCTAAAGTGAGTGTACCAAATCAAATACAAAGAGAGAGAAAAAACAACAAAAAATCAATAAATCAATCCAAGTGTATCTGTCAGAAACAAATTAAATACAAATAATCAGAAAAATCCATTAGTTTATTTACTCAAATTGAAGACAGATAAAGTGTTGATCAATGGAGTGAATGGAGGGATTTGGTTATTTATAATGTTAACACCCAATTTTTTTGCTTTTAGAATTTCGATAGCTTCTAATCTATTTAGGGTATAGCCATTATTTGACAAATGCAGAAAAGCGGTGTCTTCACTGACAAAAGTGTGGTCATGTTCTAAACAATGGTTTGCCATTTCTGAGAAGATGGTTCTGTTTTTGAACGACAGTTTGTGTTCTCCAATTCTTTTCAGGAATGTCCTACCTGTCTTCCCAATATAAGATGCATCACAGTCTTTGCAGTTAATTTTGTAGACACCACTCTTCTGCCAAATGTCAGTTTTGTCTTTACCATTTGAGAGTAGCTGTCCAATTTCGTTATGGGTGTAGTAAGCTGGTTTAATGTTGGCTGGCAAGATGCTTTTGATGAGTGTGGAAATTCCATCCAAATGAAGAAAACTTCTCCACTTTTCTGCATTTGTCAAATAATGGCTATACCCTAAATAGATTAGAAGCTATCGAAATTCTAAAAGCAAAAAAATTGGGTGTTAACATTATAAATAACCAAATCCCTCCATTCACTCCATTGATCAACACTTTACCTGTCTTCAATTTGAGTAAATAAACTAATGGATTTTTCTGATTATTTGTATTTAATTTGTTTCTGACAGATACACTTGGATTGATTTATTGATTTTTTGTTGTTTTTTCTCTCTCTTTGTATTTGATTTGGTACACTCACTTTAGCTCTCTTTGGAAATTTACATAAAACATACATTCCTTCTTGTTTGTTTAATCCTCTTAATGGTTCATTTCTCAGAACATTATCTTACACTTGTCATTTTTCTAGTATTGGTAAATAAAGTTACTGTATAATTGTTCATAATTTTGTATTGTTCCTTGTTACGGGTTAAATTTACTTAAATTTATTCTTAGTAAATTTCCTACTCTTCACTTAACTATTTGTTTTTGTCCATATTGTTCCTAGTATACAACTTGATAAATTCACAAAGCTATTCTTTATAATTTTTCATATTTCTCCTAATTCTACTGTGTGTATAATATTCATTTTGCTTTATATAGTCTCCCATTATTTTAAGATTTCAGTTTCTCTGAGGATGGCCAAGAGGCCGAAACCGGTCACAACTCGTTATTTTTGTTTGTAACTAAATAAAAATAAATAAAGTAGAACTAAACAAAGTTTGTTATCATTTTTTAATAATATATATCATTCAAGATTCATATTAAACGCATTTCCACAAGCAGACATGTATAATTTCGCGCTAACACATGCCGCATGTGGACCTACAATATAAAAACCCAATCTCAAATGAACATAAGCCCTGCAACTCTTGCCGACCTTCCCTGAAACAGGGGTAACATTGGCAAAGTGAACCATTGATGATAAGCCAATTTTTCTTACTCGCCCTCTTAGTGCTTGTTTGTCTTATTTTTATTATTATTGTATTTAATACCTACTTACTTTAATTATAGGTACTTAGTTTAGTTGAGAGAAATTCCCTACATTGTAGTTGGAAAATAAATAGATACCGAGTACATAATACATTTAATTGTATGATTGCAGTACTGTTTATGTACTTTAAAACTATTTTAACCTTCTCTACGTCACGATTTTATATCTATTTCATTAAGCACTTAATTTTATGTAATCTATACTTGTAAGTTCGTTATTCTCTTGTGTAACTAAATATTTGTTTTTAATTTTTTCAAAAAAAATATTTTTTAACCTTTGAGATGAGTTGGTTGCCAAAGCCCCAAAGTGAATGAAATTTGACTAAAAGATTTTAAAAAATGTTTAAAATTTTAGCTTAAACTTACTAATAAAAAATATTTTTAGATATTATATGTTTTTTTTTATTGACGCTGAAAAAAATAATCATTTGAGTGTAGATGTACATACTTAGACAACAAAAATATTTTAATGCATAGTTAGTATTAAAACCGAATAAATTTTCTGTTTATTAGAAAATTTTCAAATATTTAATGAAAACCAAATATTTTTATTTTCTCTCTAAATAATTTAATTCTTCAATGTAAAAATACCTAAATATTAATTTTACGAAAATGTAGGATGTTAGTGGATGTGTTTGGTTTATCTGGGCCCTTGAGGTGTGCAACACACAAAAACGGCGCTTCAAATAAATTATCCAATTTTATATATTTATGTGTTGGTTGGTAATGAATCTATGAAGTCTCCTAGAAATGAGTAGATGCGCAGGTAGGTACCTAATAATACAATTTGGATTTGTTCGAGATTAATTAAGTGTTGAATCTAATATTCTGGTAAGATCCAGCAAAGTGGTAGGTAGCGATTCTCCATGTTTTGAGAATAATCTTTATTTTTCGTATAAATGAAAGACCGAAATTCCCAGCTTCAGAAATCAACCAACCGATTAAAATGAATTGTGTAAATCTAAAATCTAAATCTAAATCTAAGCTACAAAGATATATATCATTTAAGATTCATATTAAACGCATTCCCACAAGCAGACATGTATAATTTCGCGCTAACACATGCCGCATGTGGACCTACAATATAAAACCCAATCTCAAATGAACATAAGCTCTGCAACTCTTGCCGACCTTACCTGAAACAGGGGTGACATTGGCAAAGTGAACCATTTTTTATAATAGAATATTTATAAATAGAACCCGCTAAAAACATAACGGTATCAAAAACCATAAAAATAATTACGTTCACTTATACGAAAAATCAGTACTATCTGAAGCGAAATTAAAACCCCCTCAAATTATTTTTGCAATTTTACTTACCTGGGAAATATAATTTATCAGTGCATTGTACAAGGCACATCTCATGGGTAAAAAAAATTGTATCGTCTTTCATAGAAAATCATAATTAGTACGTATTCTTTCATCCCTCTTCAGTCATATGATCCTATATCATCCCCTTGCTAAGATTTCATTGACTGTCACTTTTACGACAATCGCATGGAAAGGGGATGGATGTATGGAAAGTATGTATGTGTGAAGGAGATAGATAGCAATGAGGTAAGAGTTCACGAATGGCTTATGGTTTGCGTTTGAACGAGTTTGGTAGAAAAGGATAACAACGGGTGAGAGTTATCATCGACAGTGAGGGTTGGCAGCAGTGCTATGACAAGTTGATACAACGACCACGTCAAAAAACAAAAATACACCCCTCTTTCAGAGAATATTAAATTATAGATAATAGTGTATTTAACACATAGTGAAAATATTTTTTTACATAAAGAAAACGAACAGTTTTTATTTATTCAATAAATATGATGTTTCACATTTCTGCGTTCTTTATTAAATGAAAATTTAGCTCAAATCACGGTATTTTGTGCATTCTTCCTATCCTTGTTTGCTCCAATCTTCAAAAATACCTTTAGGAATAAAACAAAATTCAAAGTAGGGTTCGGAATATCTTTGGCATGAAGCTGTGACACAAAAGGACATTTTATGAACGGCTATGTATCATTATTAGCTAAACAAAGATATTCCTTTGAAATTGTTGAACAAAAAATTTGTTACCTGATTTTATGGTCACATATCTGATTTTACTAAATACGAGTACCTACCTGGGACGACCCAATTTTAATTGTTTATCTATAATCTAAGTTGCAAAGATATATTAACATTTAAAATTCATATTAAATGCATGCCCGCAAACAGACACGTATAAGTTTGCGCTGTCAATTGCTGTATGTGTACTTACAAATTAAAATCCAAACCTCAAATGATTATAAACCCTGTATTTTTTGCTGGCATTACCTGAAACAGGGGTGACTTGGCAAAGTGAACCATTTTTTACAGTGTGGGTGGTAAGCCTAATATCAACCTATAAGTCAAGGAATATTCCATAAAATAAAGAATTTTCTCGAATAAAAATACCAAATATTTTTGTGTATTTAATCAATACATTTTCATAAAGAGTCACTTTACACGTTTAATTTATAACAAGAATAAGGATTGTTCTCGAATAATTGAGAATTTGTACATGCGAGACTTTACTAGAACATCAGATCAACACTCAAACAATCTTGAACAATACAAATACAATTATATAAGTACCTAAAATCTATTTATTTCTAGAGAGACTTTACAAACATTATCACAGATAAACATAACACACAATTACTTATTCGCAACACTATGATGAAACGGAAACCTAATAAAAATAAATCCTAAAAAATGAGAAACATTTGTAAAATGTTAAATTAGTGGTTTAGTACAAAAACCTCGTAAGTGCACAAAATCCAACAAAAAAAAAAACACTAAAAAAAAAGTGTGAGAAAATCTGGACAATAATAATTATCCGCAAAAGCCAATAGTCTCAGTTCATGTATTCGAGTGACAAGCGAGAATCAAGGTAATTACACAGACTCGTTGATTAGCCGAGCTTAAAACGGCTAACTACAGTAATCAGTGGTTGATACAGAGTCACGACGAGAAGCGATTTCTGCCTCCCTCTCACTAGAGTATCGGGATAAACTCTAAATTGAAAGCGTTTCAGAGTTGCGAGGTAGTTTTGTGTGTGTGGGAACCGCCATTATCAAAACGCTGTATTTAATGCCGCCTTTTCGTGGATCCAATTATTTAATTACTTGATGCTGTAATAATCTACAATCAAGTTGATTTTGTACTTATTTTTTATTATTTTTCGTATTTCATTTTTGCAGTAATGATGTGGAATCAAACTCATGTTTGTTCTTCGGGTTATTTAATTAAATAATGATCTAAAATCACTTGGGATATTTGCATGTTTTTTTTTTTTTGTAAATAAAACGCTGAGTAGGTACAAAATATTCAATTAAGTAAACAAAGAATGCAGTTTTTTTTACACGCAAAAGAAAAATAAATAAATATTCTGGTACTTCCTAGAAAGCTCCAGACACCCACACACTCTCATACTGATCTAAATGGCTGCATAAATTATCTATGTACTAATATTTCAATTGCTAATACCTGTCCCAGTTATTCAGGTAGCAATACCCTTGCAACTTTGATTATTATAGGTGCATTGATGGACTATAAATAATACGGTTTTGTTTATTTATTTGGTGAGCATCGTTTTTGTGTGAATCACACCTCAAGAACAAGCTAGGTCGTCTCAAGCAAGACCCAATGGCTGTAAGGTTGGATAGACTTTTGGTGACCGGTTTTTGGTAAAGGTATATGATTTTTTCAACCCAGCGAAGAGCATATTCGAAAATATAAATTAATTGTGTTTTGTGCTACGTTGGAATTCGAACCCATGACGTTCTATTTACGAGTCCAAAGCGTTACCACTAAACTACGCAATGGTTTATTTAAATACTTATTCTATGCATCATAATTTTCTAAAGGCAGTGCCTTGTTGTGCCAGCCATCTGTCTCTGTTGGTTGCCATCTTCTTGAGCTACGAATAGGAGGAGACATCCATGATCCTCTTAAGATCCTAGAAGTATGAAGTTCTTCGGAGACCTCTAGTTCAAAAATGATCCACTCTAAAAATGATAAAAAATAAGATACAATATTTTGTAACATTTATTTAGTTTTGGGAGTTAGCGTGTTTCGTGTAATAGGCTGGCACTTAAAAAATAAACTTTTTTTTAAATTAAATAATTATACACATAGAAACTCAATTATTTATTTGAAGATTTTACTTTAAATCTAAAATAATATGTATCATATTTTTTTCTCATCATGATTTCTCGTTTAATGAAAAAACATTTTTTCTCTCATGTTTCACAATGATGTTATAAAATTGTACAACACATGATTTTTTCTAGTTCACAAATGTTTACCAGCCCAGTTTCCCCTTAGTGCTTGTTTGTCTTATGTCCTTCATCGGTAGTTTCACATGAGCAATTTTTATATGTATACTGGACCAATGTGTCTTATGAAAACTGGATATTCAATTCAAAAAAAAAACCAGTAACTCTCACATTATCGTGTTTTACGTTTTTTTTCTTAACTCAGATTGTGTCGAATGTCATTCTTTAACAATTTCATTGATAAGTCATCTTTGAGTTAAATGGTAGATAAGCCAAACACGCACTTAGTGGATGGTATTCCAGCAAAGTAGATGTCACTATTTTTTTTTTAATTCTGACATTAGATGATACGCTCTCGGAGAACTTAGTTTATTCCTGACGTTTCGTAAGTTTCGAGTTTATTCCTGCTCATCGTACAACGAGAGTGTATTAGAGTACGCTTTCATTCCAACGCTGCTCCGTGTTTTTTATTAATTTAAATTACTTAAAGGCATTACTTTGCGATTGAAGTACCTTAATTTGTTCCTGCTTATTCCTTGTTCCAGTTTATTCCTGCTCATCGTACAACGAGAGTGTATTAGAGTACGCTTTCATTCCAACGCTGCTCCGTGTTTTTTATTAATTTAAATTACTTAAAGGCATTACTTTGCGATTGAAGTACCTTAATTTGTTCCTGCTTATTCCTTGTTCCAGTTTATTCCTGCTCATCGTACAACGAGAGTGTATTAGAGTACGCTTTCATTCCAACGCTGCTCCGTGTTTTTTATTAATTTAAATTACTTAAAGGCATTACTTTGCGATTGAAGTACCTTAATTTGTTCCGCGTGTTTAGTGTCCGTGTTATAAAACAAGAGAATTTTAATTAATTCATTGTTTTTGTTGTATTTACGCGTTTTTTTTCCTTCAGAAATAACCACGTGGTGTGGACACGTGGTTATCTAATTTGTAAAATCTATTTTTTTCTCGCTTCTCTCGTGTTTAACGTTAATTTTAATATCTATGTTGTTCCGCGTTTTAGTTTAAACCTTTATAACAAGAGAATTTGTATTAATTCATTGTTTTTTGTTGTTTTTTAGGCTTTTTTCTTCATTGGAAATAGCCACGTGGTAACCTAACCTCAATATTCGTTAAGTATTGTGCGTCATTTATTTTTGCTGCTTATTTAAATTCAGTAGTATTATTTTATTTCTTTTTCGTTCTCTTTTTAACTTCATTATTGATTTCATGTATCGTGGTCCTTTTTTACTTTTTTGACCACGTGTTTTATTTCACCTGGCTGACAACCAGGATATTTTTAGTTGTGTGCAAACTTGTGTCAGTATGGCATTAGTTCACTGTGCTGTGATGTGGGCTCCTGTGGGCAAACGATGAGATAGTCATGCGAAGGCGCACTAGGGCTGACAATCCTAGTCGCCATGCTGTTGGAGGAGTGTCAGATGGCCCCTGCAGGGTTGCCAAAAGCTTTACCAGGTACAGTGGGAAACCACAGTGGCCTGGTAAAAGCAGACGTAAGAAAGGAGATGAATGGAATATTGCTACTTTGAATGTAAGAGGTATGAAAAATAAGGAAGAAGAACTATTGAAAGAGATGAATGAGAGAAAAATTAAAATTTTATGTGTGACCGAAACTAAAATGAAAGGTGAAGGAGAGAAAGTTCTGAGTAATGGAAATTTGTTCATTTACTCAGGTGTGAAAGATGGATGTCCTAGACAGGGTGTTGGTGTGATTGTTAGTGAATGTGTGAAGAGCTATATCAGGAATTATGAATGGATCTCCCCTAGGATTCTCCTAGTAAGGATCAAGTACGACAGAACGAATTTTCTACTGATAGCATGCTATGCGCCAGTAGATTCAGAATGTATGGAGATTAAAAATGAATTCTGGGATATGCTTGACGATAAAATCAGAATGAAAGACAAAGAAGAAAAGGTGATTCTGCTTGGTGACATGAACGGATGGGTGGGTAGAAGAAAGGAAGAGTATGAAAGGGTAATAGGACCAAACGGAAGGGGTGTCATCAATGGCAGTGGGAGACGGCTTGTTGACATGTGTGTGGAGCATGGGATGTTTGTATCAAATACTTGGTATAAGCATAAAGACGTGCACACATACACGTGGTATGGGCCAAATACTCGCACAGTCATTGACTACATATGTATGGAAGAATGTATGAGAGGTGCCATAAGAGATGTCAGAGTCTACCAAGGTATATCCGTGGGCTCAGACCATCATCTCTTGTGTGCAAAAGTAATGATAGGCGAAGTAAAAGATAGGAAAAGAACGAAAGTGATTAAGATGAAAAGAGTGAAAGTGGAAAAATTAGATGATGAAAATGTCAGGAATGATTTTGAAGCTGAAGTAAGCCAGATTTTGAAATCGGATGAATGTAAGGAACTTGTGAAGAATGCATGTGTAGAAAAAATGTGGAAAACATTTAAAATATGTTTGGTTGAAAGCGCAAAGAAAGTATGCGGTGAAGTTACGATTGGGCATAAAAAAGGCAATGAATGGTGGAATGATCAGGTTAAACAAGCAGTGAAAGAGAAGAAAGAGAGCTATTTAAAATGGATTAATGACAGAAAGAATAAAGTGTTAGAGACTGAATACAAGGCGAAAAAATGGCTAGCGAAGAATGAAGTTCAAATGAGTAAGAGAAGAATGGAAGAAAAATTGAGTGAAAGAGCACAGAATGACTTCTCTGACAGTAAAAAGATGTTCTGGAGCTGGGTGAGACAAAACAACGACAGTTGTAGGTCCACAACTCCGGGAATCAAAAATGTCAGCGGAGACATTCTGTGGAATAAAGACGATGTAAAAAAGAGATGGAAAGAATATTTTAACGAGGTTTTTGGTGAAGAAGAATGTGATTTAACTGTGAAAGGAGATTATGATGAGGGTAATGTTTTGAAAATATCGAAAGATGAAGTAAGAAAGGTCATAAAGGAATTAAAGAATGGGAAAGCTGCAAGTGTGGATGGTGTGAGACCTGAGATGATGAAAGCGGGGGGAGAATGTGTGATTGAATGGATGAAAGAGCTTTGCGAATTGTGTGTTAGTGTCAAGGAGGTTCCATCGGACTGGAGAGAGGCGGTCATTGTGCCAATTTACAAAGGTAAAGGTGACAAAAAAGACTGCCGTAACTTCAGACCGATTAGCCTTCTTAGTGTGCCAGGTAAAGTGCTATGCAAGATTCTTATCCATAGGGTAAGATTATCCACCCAGGAGAAGGTCTCAGATATACAATCTGGCTTTATGCCGGAAAGAGGTTGCGTAGACCAGATATTCGCACTTCGACAGATAGTCGAAAAACAGCTAGCCGTAAATAAAAAGGTCTACGCGGCTTTCGTAGATCTTGAGAAAGCCTTCGACTCGGTGGATAGAAGTATGATGTGGTGTGTGCTTGAGAGGTATGGTGTGAACAAAGCACTTCTGAACGCGATACGCGCCATCTATCTTAATAGCAGGGCGTGTGTCAGGGTGGATGGTGAATACAGCGAGTATTTTAATGTGTACAAGGGTGTGAGACAGGGTTGCATAATGAGCCCATGGTTATTCAATATAATCATGGATCATTGTGTTAAACAAGCGAATCTGGAAGGGCATGGCATACAGATTGGAGAGAGAAAAGTCGGAGTTCTGCTTTATGCTGATGACGCAGTATTAATTGCTGATTCAGCAGCGGAACTTCAGGCAATGCTCTCTAGTCTGAACCATGCTCTGTGTGTGAACAAGTTGAAAATTAATGCAAGTAAGACGAAAGTACTGATTTTTGACAGAATGGATGAAAATGAAGAATGCACGCTCATGTTGAATGGTACGAAAGTTGAAATTGTGGATGAATTTAGATACTTGGGAAGTATGTTTGAGAAGAATGGAAAGATGACGAGAGAACTTGAGAATAGGATGTGTAAGGGCAAGCAAGTGGTCGGTGCAATAGGAAGAATAGCAAAGAACAAGCGATTGACGATGGATCTGAGAATGGCGGTACACAATGGCATATTGTTACCGACTTTGATGTATGGAAGTGAAGCATGGACAGTGAATGATAGCGAAATGAGTAAAGTATGTACGGTGGAAATGAAGCATTTGAGAAGCATGACAGGAAAAACTCTGAGGGATAGAGTTAGGAATGAATGGGTAAAAAAAGAATGTAATTTGAAAGAGGATGTGAAAGTTAAGGTACAAAAGAATGTGATGAGATGGTTTGGGCATGTGGAAAGAATGAACGATGATAGACTGACAAAGTATGTATACAAAGAAAGTGTGAAAGGAAAAAGAGGGAAGGGACGACCGAGAAAAGTATGGAGTGATCAGATTGAGGAGATTGTGAAAGAATGGGATATACAAAGTGAGCGTAAAAGAAGAAAATGCATGAAAAAGGTGATGGATATGAATGAATTGAAAGAGGTATGTAAGGATAGGAAAAAATGGAGGCAACTCTGCAGAGGCTCTGGCCACCCCTAGCGGAATGGCGACAGAGTTACAGTTACAGTTACAGTTACAGTTCATTAAGCAGGGTTCACACACACACACACGAATACAAAATCATTATATTTTTAATTTGTTAATTTTATAAAAGCACGGGTTTTAATCCCCAAACTGAAAACCTGTCGTCTTTGTCACCGTCTGTTAACACAGCAAACGCAATGTGATATAAAATATACAACATTTTGTATGGAACAACATCGTGTCCATACAAGAAACGGGTAGAACAGCTGTGATGGGGATTAGACAAGATTTAGATCAAAACGGTGAGATACCGGCTTTAGTGCATCGGCATTAGGATGGTACATTTTTTTAAAATAATTATTAGAAAATAACAGCAAAAAATATTATTTATAATTATTTTTTCTGTGAATCACACTTCAATAGCCCCGTTTAAAATACTATATAATCTTTTATCTATGCTGCAAAAATATATTATCTACATTTAAAATTCATATTAAATGCAACCCCATAAGCAGACACGTACAAGTCCGCGCTTAGGTACACGTGCCGCATGTGGACTTACAAAATAAAAACCGAATCTCAAATGAACATAAGTACTGCAATTCTTTCCGACCTTCCCTGAAACAGGGGTGACATTGGCAAAGTAACCAATTTTTACAGCATGGGTGGTCAGCCGCATACCAACCTATAAGTCAAGGAACATACACAACAAATTGCATTTTTACAATCCATAAATAATAATATACATGGACATCAAAAACTGAACAGAAATATATGTATATGTATTTTTTTAAACAATTTTAAGCTATTGAACTATGGAACTATTAAAAAAAAGATTTATAATAAAGTTCGATGGCTTTAAAAAAATTTTTTTTTATTGAAATTTAAACATTGAGGAATACGGAAATTTGCTCTTGATCGTTTCATAAAACCCTGTAATTTTTTTAAGGATGCAGATATTTAAGTTGCATCCGTTAATTTTGCATCCGGACCTGTTGAAGGCGTTAATCATGGAAATAATTAATAATTTAATATGGCCCCTCCGGCCCTGTGTGACATCCGATAAAAATGTTTAATAAATAAATAAAAATTAAATCACAATTTCCAAGAAATGTCGTTAATATTATAACAATTTTTATTTCCGTTTACCCAAAATAATGTTACTAGAATCCAGCACACGCTATAGGGAACTCTAGATCCATCCCGACCAATATTTAAAGAAGAATGAACACCAACACAATTTTGAAAAAAAAACTTTCGGCGGGTAAACGTCACACTTTGGTGTGATTAGAATACTTAGCATCCGACAATAAAATATTTATAGCCTAGCTCTAGCAACTCATTATTTTACAATTTTACATGTCTATGATATTTGTGCCGAGTCCGTTTATTTTAATATAAACGCAACGCAACTAAGCTACACATATAACGCAACTTCTTGCCGCAGGGTTAATATGCTTGAAGGAAAATATCAAACGGTAGAGTATTTAATCTTTGAAGTCTCAAAAAATGTATGTATGTATATCTTTAGATAAAAATAAAAAGGTTATATATCGGTAAATACGGTGACCGGTCTGAAGTTCAGTGTTAACACTTCGGACTCTGAATGGAAGGTTGAAGGTTGTGGGTTCGAATCCCGGCGGAGCACAGAAAAATATACCATTTATATTTTCAAATTTGCTCTTCGCTGGGTTGAAAAATCCATAAACCTTTACCAACGACCGGTCACCAAAGGTCCATTCAGCCTTACTGCAACTGGGTCTTGCTTGAGAATTGGCGCTTTCTCCAGCGACGACCAAGCTCGCAGAGGGCTCTTGAGGTGTGAAACACACAAAAACAGCGCTCACCAAATAATAATTTTAATTTAAATAATGCTTTAAGATTGAACACTGAAAAAAAAGTCATATAGTTCAATCTCGCACTCGAGCTGTACCAAATACGAAAAAGGATATTTAGGGAATACTGGAGCAGGGCTGTGTGCGTACCGGTAAATTGCCGGTAATTACCGTTACCGGTATAATTATTTACCGGGGGGTGGGGGGGTTTACATCCCGCGGCCCGCAGCGCTAATGGCAGCGTGGGAACTGGCAGCACTAATAAGCCATTGATTACCATTGGCCACATATAACCCAAGAGAGCGATTGCCAAAGTTTTCATTGCAAAAATTAACCGCAAAAAATATGTATATTTTCACATTCTTTAAGTTCATTATATGACTCGTAACGGAGTATCAAAGATGATTTCAATGTGAAGAAACGCACATTTTGTTCACCTGCGGCCATCTTTGATTGACAGGTCTTCAAAAAAATATTACCGATATTCGGTAGGTTAGAATTACCGTGGTGATGAGATTTCCAGCCTAAAGATTAATCAGCTGTTTACTTGCGGCCATCTTGGATTGACAGGTCTTCAAAAAAATATTACCGATATTCGTAGTAGGTAAGAATTACCGTGATGATAAGACTTCCAGCCTAAAGACTAATCAGCTGTTTACTTGCGGCCATCTTGGATTGACAGGTCTTCATACAAATATTACCGATATTCGTAGTAGGTAAGAATTACCGTGGTGATGAGATTTCCAGCCCCAAGACTAATCAGCTGTTTACTTGCGGCCATCTTGGATTGACAGGTCTTCAAAAAAATATTACCGATATTCATAGTAGGTAAGAATTACCCATGGTGATAAGACTTCCAGCCTAAAGACAAATCAGCTGTCTACTTGCGGCCATCTTGTATTGAAAGGTCTTCAAAAAAATATTACCGATATTCGGTAGGTAAGAATTACCGTGGTGATGAGACTTCCAGCCCTGGAAGTTTGTGGTGCTTTAGGGGGATTCTCCACAGTTTGAGCACTGTCCCAATACAGATTGTTTCCATAATATGCCTGCACTGTAAGCACTGGCTACAAGATCTCGTTGCCAAGTGTTAGGTCTCCCCGACGTTGTACCCGATCCTCTCTGACCACACTGCGGTCTGTACTGGACCGGGCAAGGCTCACACAAACGTGATGCGGTTACACTACTACGTTCATACTCAACTTTTCATTTTACAAATAATGCACGGAGATTTAATCGCTCGCTAGGTGCACTGTTTCAGTTTGTATACATTGTTTGGGGAAACGCCACTGTTTAGTTTAAATGTTGGATTTTATACTTCAGGTAAAAGAAGCGTCAATGAACTTACCTGCGCAATTAAAAGAAGTACATACTTCTGCGTACAGAAGTAATGGATGAACGAGTATGAGGAATCAAAAAGAAGAAATAATAAACTTCTTTTAAATTTGAATGCGAAGTGATGGATTATTTTGTTCAACTTCTGTGTTATTTCTTTCCGCGTTGTACCCAAAGGAGTGGCGAGTGGAACCTATTTATTTTCATGGTTAAAGGGGCTTACGTTACGCTAACCAATTCAATGCAAGTATGCATTTCTTCTCATTTTGTAAGCGCTGAGTAAACCTTGCCGTTCCTGATATGTTTTGAGTTGGTAATAAACACCGAAACGGAAAATCACTCCTGACACCTTGATTGTTGAGGATTGAATTCTAGTCTTTTAGCTTTGAAAACAAGCGTTCTTCCTACTGAGCTACCAATCTAATCTAAATTGCAAATATATGTAACATTGGGGATTCACATTATGTTCATTCTCACAAGCACACACGTATCAGTTCGCGGTTGCACGTGCCGCATGTGAACCTACAACATAAAAATCAAATCTCAAATGGACATACACCCTGCAACTCTTGCTGTCCTTCCCTGTAACAGGAGTGGTATTGGCAAAGTGAACCATTTTTACAGCATGGGTGGTCAGCCGCATACCAACCTATAAGTCAAGGAACAAGTCAATTAGTCAAGGAACCTGACACAATAAATAATATACGAGTCGCAAAGAACCAATTTTGGCTAGGTTTTTTCCTATAAAAAATTAAATAAATATGTTGAAACAAATCTCATATTATTTTCTGTGTCTTCAAATATTCAAAATGTCATTTTCAAAAGAACCCCACATCACCTTTTTGGTTCTAAATGACTCATATGACACCCTTGCGTTTGAAACTAAATTTAAAGCTCTATCCATTGATCTATCGACCAGATTAAAATAATTTATAAAATCTCAATTATGCTATCAAGTCCATTAAGTCAGTAATAAACTCTGGCTTGTTCTAATCATCGAAACGTTGGCAGAATCTTAAAGCGCCGCCTCGTGTGCATCTTGCCTTCCAAGAGGAATTAAGACGGCAGTCTTCATCACACGCCAGGAATACTAAGTGCCTCATTTGTCCTTATAAAAGGCACTGAGCAGAGCCTTCGGAAGGGGCACACTAAGCGGGGCCTTCAAAGGCACTAAGTGCAGCTCACCGTGGGATCCTGGGTGCATATGGACTAATTGATGTAAATTTGAGAGAATTTATCCATAATTTGGACAGAAATTGGCCGATGGAACATGGCTTAACTTTTGACCGTTGTAATTCTGTTTTCATGCGGCTACTGGAATACGAAATTTTGAACTTTGTTTTGTTTTTTTTTAAATAATAATAAAACCTTTATTCCAGCCCGGTCACGCGGAGGGTGCAATACGTGACTAGCCATATAAAAAAAAATACATTGATCGAAAAATACATGTAGGAAAAATAGAAACAGAGAAAGAAAAAATAAACAGAGAAGAAAATTACATTGAAAGAAAATAAACATCGATCTTTGAAGCTAGGGTGGTATTGGGAAAAGTGAACCAAGTTTTGCAGCATGGATAACATAAATAAGAAAATTAAAACAAAGGAATTGATTTGGTACGTTGGTTACCTCGAGTATATAACATTAAATCTAAATCAAATCTAAACCTAAGCTGCAAAGATATATATCATTTAAGATTCATATAAAACGCATTCCCACAAGCAGACATGTACAAGTTCGCGCTAACACATGCCGCATGTGGACCTACAATATAAAAACCCAATCTCAAATGAACATAAGCCCTGCAACTCTTGCCGACCTTCCTTGAAACAGGGGGGACATTAGCAAAGTGTTTTACAGGATATAAAAGTATTCTTAGGTACATAATAATAAATAATATTAGGTAAGATAATTTATATTTGGTGTGCGCTGTTTTTGTGTATCACACCTCAAGTGCCCTCTGAATAAGCTCCCCTCGATTGCGTTAATTGAAAAAAAAACACTCACTGGGAGTTATCAGCCTTCACAAAAAAATGAGTACTAGCGCTCTCCGAAGCTGTGAAACTCTCGCTTTCATTGAAGTGGTTGGCGTAAGGCCGGCCTCCTTACCTATTGAAAGAAATAGGTTCCACCCCCCCCAACGCGGCAAGTAGTTACCCTAAATGTGTAACTAAGTAGCATTTTTAGCGTATTTCAAATCAGAATAAAAATTAAAATAAAATCCCTGGCCGATAACATTGCTGATCATCCGCCAATTGATTTAAATAATCAAGTTCCTTGACTTAATGGATGGTTTGGGGACAACGTGCCAAAAAGTGGCACTTTATGTATGGCTTAGTAGCGATTTTAGCGTATTTAAAATCAGAAGTTATAGCAGTATTTAAAGCAACATTGGGCGTGGTCAGTGCTAGGATGGGTAATTGCTCAGGTACACGCGTGTCGTTGGCATCTTGGACCGGTCCGTAGTCCGTAGTGGCAACACTTCGGACTCGTAAATGGAAGGTTGTGGATTTAGATCCCGGCGGAGCACAAAAAAATACCATTCATATTTCGAATGTGCTCTTCGCTGGGTTGAAAAATTCATAAACCTTTACCAATGACCGGTCACCAAAGGTCCATCCAGCCTTACAGCAACTGGGTCTTGCTTGAGTATTGGCGCTTTGTAGCGACGACCAAGCTCGTACACCTCTGCGGCACTACAACAAGTGTCATAGACCCCTAGAGTCTTTAGAATCTAGGGAGTCTCCCGCACAGGATTTCTTAAAAAAAAAAAAAATAATAAAAGACCCGGGCTGCTAGCACTGCTGTAGGTACCCTTAGTACGAGTTGCAAAACTTGAGAAAAGTAAAGTAAAGTTTACAGACAATATTAAAGAGTGATTTCTCCCAAAATCTACCGTTTTTGTTTCTCACACTTAATGGTCTTAGCAAAAGAGTTACAGTGATGAAGAAAATCAAGTTCAAACAAATAAAAACAGCGGAGTTTGGGGGAAATCACTCTGTAATAATTGCCGTAAACTTTAAATTACTCAAGTTTTGCAACTCGTACTAAGGGTACAGATCAACCGCCATTTAATTTCAGTAGTAGTCGAGTAAAAGTTAAACATTTGTTCTGTGTGTAAAGCGAGTGAGCGAATAAAATTTGCAGACAGTTTTTTGCAAAGCTCACTCTCTCTATAAGATCGATCTCGAGGAATTGCAAAAAGCGAGGCGGATTGAAAATTTGCATTTTTAATATAAAATGAAAGATTTACTAGCCAGAAAATATTCCGCAAGGATTGGACGCAATTTACGACCTTGCATGGAAACTAAAGTTGAAACGACAAAAAACACTGCGTCTCTTTTTGATGCTGAGTTATTGTTCTTAGAAGAAAAGAGATGAAAGAAATGCCTGAGGTTTTGATTTTGTTTTTTAGGGGTGAAATTTGCAAAACAATCATGTTTAGAAAAAATCACATTTTTTTTAACAAATGAAGAGTTTGACTTAAAGGTTAGTATAAAGATGACCACCAATACTGTAAAAAATGCTTCACTTTGCTAATGTCACTACTGTTTCAGGGAAGGTCGGCATGACTAACAGGGCTTATGTTCATTTGAGATTGGGTTTTTATATTGAAAGTCCATGTGCGGTATCTGCTTGTGGGAATGCATGCAATTTAATTCTTAACTGAAATATATCTTTGCAACTTAGATTATTGATTATAGAAGGTTTTTTTTATTTAACTGAGTAATATTAAGTTCGCGCTTACACATGCTGCATGCGTAGGTACTTACAAAAATTCGGCTTTAAAATGAAAAACTTAGGCACTCGTAATAAATTGCTAGTGAGCGTATTCCCTAACAACCTGGCCGTGTGAAGTCACACTTTGTTTCACGATTTGAAATGTGCAGAGGTCTTAATAAGATTTTTTTTACACGTAGAAAAGACAAAAATTAAGAGGGTCATACAGAAGGCTAGAAATCTAAATTTTAGTGTAGAAATTCAAAATGAATTCTTTAGCATAACAAAATCTGTCTGCGTCCGCGATTCGTTATTCTCAGAGGTATAATCCTTTTTTTCAAACATTTGAATATTTGAATATCGAACGTCGCATTTCCATTATTTGTGTGGCTTTGTCTCTGGCCGTGTCGCCATCTTTTGTTTTTGCCGCGCAAAGTATTTGAAAAAAGGAGAAAAATATTTTTTTTTTAAATGGCGCATCGCCAAGGTGACGTTTTCTTTCAAATTTTATTTTCTTCCATTCTTAAACATCAAATTTTAGATTTTGTAACAATATTTATGAATTGGCGTAGAACAGTTTAAAATTTGTAACTTTTCGATCGACCACCAATAGTCAGTATTGTATGGGACTGTCGTCCGTGGCAACCGATAACAAAAAATATTTGTTTTTCTCTTCCTCAGCATCCCGGCGGAGTGACGTTACAATCCTGTCTATCACGTGTGAACCTCATTGCAAACATGTTCTGTAACTTCAATACTATATTTTAAAAAATACAATCATTTTTATATCTAATCTAATCTAATCTAAGCTGCAAAGATATCATTTAAGATTTATATTAAATGCATTCCCACAAGCAGACATGTATAATTTCGCGCTAACACATGCCGCATGTGGAACTACATTATAAAAACCCAATCTCAAATGAACATACGCCCTGCAACTCTTGCCGTCCTTCCCTGAAACAGGGGTGACATTGGTAAAGTGAACCATTTTTTACAGTATGGGTGGTCAGCCGCATACCAACCTATAAGTCAAGGAACTCAAATAAAATAACAAAAATATATTTTTTACAATTTTAACTCACTTTAAAGCACACATTTTTTTTTAATAACCACCTTTAAGAGAACAAAAAAAGCATAGCTTGGAAAACGTAATTTTTCCATTCAAACTCCAAAAATCGCGTCACCTGCCAATCAGTCTGTTCCAAAAAAGGAGTGCCAACTCCAAGAAATGCATTCCTCTCCACTCTATCGTTCGAAAATTTAAATTTGGAACGAAAGCATTTGCATGTCCGTTCGATTCGAATTTTTTAAAATGTTTTTTCTCCCGTCTGTGTTTACATACATGAAAATTAAAATAAGATAATATGAAAATATTAGCATATTATAAACACTAAAAAGTAGCCCAACGGAAGTGTTTTTTTTTTTAAATAAAAAACTATCCTTTACATATGAAAGAAGGTGGTATCTTAATAATTTAAAATTTGAATTATTTATTCTTAAAATTATCTAGGCATTGTAAATTTTTCGTTCCTTTTATTTTATATAGTTTTTTTTAGTATTTTTAGATTAAAGATAAAATGTTACATTTGAAATTTAATAAGTCTTCAGATTACTACATATTTGGTCCATATCCTCTTTTCACGGTTTTTCACATTCTTTCTTTGGTTATCTTTTTAAGCAGACTCTATGTTCCTTGACTTATAGGTTGGTATGAGGCTGACCACCCATACTGTAAAAAATGGTTCACTTTGCCAATGTCACCCCTGTTTCAGGGAAGGTCGGCAAAAGTTGTGGGGCTTATGTTCATTTGAGGTTTGGATTTTATTAGTAAGTACACATTCAGCATTTGTAAGCGCGAACTACAATTGTTGGTTTGTGGGCATACATCTGAGAGCTTTAAATGAATATATCCTTGCAACTTAGATTATAGATTATAGATATAGAAGCGTAATTATGAACGCATTTTTTTTGTAACCAAAAACAAACTTATCAAAAATAGAGCAAAATTTTTAAATATTAAAATATTCTTAACATTCTGTTTTTTTTTGTCAACATTGTCACGTTTTTTTAGGTTATTAGACTGACGTTTTGTTTTTCGCGCTCACACTTTTGACAGATGATTCAAAATGGCCGCCTCAATTTATGAAAAACAATTCTTAATTTGAATTTGAATTTCGAATGCGAGCTGTTCAGGGAATAAATTGACTTTGCCTACCTATTGAGAGTAGATCTTGAAGGTTTTAGTTCAATTTTAGAATTTGGTTGTAAGAATGATCTCTAACATAAACACTAGGTACCTAATTATTCATGTTTTTTATCTCGGTTTGATTTCAAAAAAAGTTTTTTTTTTGTAAATCCTGTCACTTTTTTCTGTAGGAAGTCGTATACGTTAAACATGTCTATAACTTTTTATGTGTGATTTGTCCTAAATTACCTTATAACAAAACAAGTAAAAAAAATCATATTGTTACGAATTTAGGGTTCCAAAAGTCTTTCAATTAAAAGTACTGGTCTTCTCATACAGTTGTTTATTTTACACTTTTAATAATTTATTTTCACAAAGATAGTCTCGACTATTCCATTACACTTGGTTTCTGTTCACTGGTTTTGGTTCAATGTAGTTGTAAAGCTCGTAGGATACTGGCTCTGCAAGCACTTTGCACCCTTTTTATACTCTTCAAAACAGTACAATCTAGATCTATATTCGCTAGACAGTTCCAGAAATGCGTAGTAATCATTATTTCTCGATGCTTCAAGTATTTTTATTCAATGATTCCTACCCACACAATACAATAAAGAATTCCTATAACTATAACTAATACCTACTTATTTTAAATATTTCATATTTACATAACAATATTTTGACAATATTTTTTTTATAATCATGTGACTGAGACATTATTTATTAAACACATTTTAGTCTCTCCTGTAAAGTTGGCATTTTCGAGATAGGACGTATTGCCAGATCAACCTCGATATGTTTGCAACTTAGATTAGATTAGATTAGACGACAAATTGTTTTTTTCTCCCGATTTGATTTTGTACTAAATCCAGTATTTCATTTAGCTAAAAACCGGTAGCAGATATGGTAGATACCACCAATGTATAATATAAACACAGCATTATCTTCCTGGGCATCGAATCTATTACAGACGTTAATAAAAAGCCTGGTCCGCCCGCGCCCATGTTCATCAATCATCAATTGCCCGCCCACCTCCCCTTCCCGCCCACCTTCTTCACCCCATCCTCCACCCCCTCTCCCGCCCACCCCCAGAGAGGGACGGGACGCCCGAAATAGGGATAACAAACATCAGTCAGTATAAATTACGACTGCCAGGCAAACCAACTTTAGGACGATTTAGACCGGTCCGCAGTTCAGTGGTTACACCGCGGACTCTAAATGAGAAGGTTGGGGGTTTGAATCCCGGCGGAGCACAAAAAATATGCACATTTATATTTTCAAATTTGCTCTTCGCCAGGTTGAAAAATTCATAAAAACCTTTACCAATGAACGGTCACCAAAGGTCCATCCAGCCTTACAGCAATTGGGTCTTGCCTGAGAATTGGCGCTTTGTAGCGACGACGACCAAGCTCGTAAAAAGGTCGATGCCGAGAGTAAGGGTTCGATCTCAAGGTTTACTCAGCCTTCACAAGAAATGAGAACCAGCCCCCCCCGGGAGCTGGGAAACCCCCACTTCAATTGAAAGTGGTTGGTGTGAGGCCGGCCCCCTTACCCGTAAAAATAAATAGGTCTCGAATTGCCACATGCGACGATGCCAATTAATGATACTGCTCAGCTTATCATAGCTGCCGAGGACTGAAAGGTCTACGCTTAAAAACGATATTCATCATCGAGGAGGACCTGACATGACTCAAAAAGAACGAGATTATGAAATAAAGAAAGAAAAGTATAAAAAAAATATGGTTTATTGTAGCAAACGACGGTGTTAAGACTGAAAACGTTAGAAATTTTAATTGAATAATAGACTCAGAGAGATCAAGAGACGCTTGATGATGACCTGAGTATTGAAGGTCGAAAGTGCTTGAGGTAGAAAATATTATTGTGAAAATAAAACTACGTTTGAGAAAAAAATAATTTTATTTTAAATAAAATGAATTTTCACTGTGTGAATACACAAACCCTACAAAATCAAATACTTGATGTTCTGTATTTTTTTTAAGATTCTGAATTAACTTCTGAATTAACTGGATGCTACTTAGCTGTTTGCATATTGCAAGGATCTCCTTACTCTCCAACCTCACACTTTTTGATTTTTACAGGTTAGGGAGAAAACCATTCGCTAACCCATAAAAAAATCCTTTCCAATGAAAGGGTAGATTCTTATTTTTGTTGCGGGATGAGTTTGAAGTTTGAAGAAAACACCTCAACAGGAAATTATGTCTGACACCTTCAGTCGGAATCGAACCCTAGACAATTGCTTGCAATCGCTAACGTGTTATTTTAAGCTAATTTTCGAATGCTTATATATAAGCGTAGACTATTAAAGATATACTGTACTATTAACACACATCAAATCTATTAATCAAGCGCAAAGTAACGTAATTATTCCATACATTAAACGATGATCCTTGGATCACCTATGGATCATGTGTGTTGTGAATAACCCTGATAGAGATTGAGAAAAATTTTGGTCTTCATTTGAATTATGTAAAAATTCAGCGGGTCAAAATACCCAGGCCTCTATTCATGTCACCGCTTGCTCTTTATGTATCTGTCGCAAATTTTGACTCTCTGGGACAAGAGCGTGACGTATACCTGCCGGAATTAGTGGCCTGCGATGGCGGTAGAGGTCTCTCCCTGCAAAAAAAGCCTTTGCGTAGGTAGCCATGAGACCTCTACGAAGATATGTGGCTAGAAAATCTCCATAAACGAAAGTATAAGGTTATTTTTAAGGTAGCTAGAAAACTTCTATAATCTGTAATCTTTAATAATCGTAATTGAAAATTAATAGCAGATATACGTAAATTTTAACTTGCACAATGGAAACTATAAAACCTCATGGTAGGTAGCTAGAACCATTGCCAAGGTAGCTAAAAAATCCCTGCAAAGGCACTACGAAAGGTCTTTAAAGGTAGCTGATTTTTTTTAAGAAGGTAGCTAGGAAGTCTTTACAAAGGTAGATTTGAAAACTCTACGAAAACCTTTGAAAATACACGAAGCCCTTAACGTAGTAAACTTAGAAACCTCTACAATGGTGAATATGAAACCTTTGTAAATGTTATCCGGAAACTATTGAAATCAAGCGAAACTACCCACGAAAAGGTATATACATAGAAAATCTTTTTTACGATTGCTACGATGTTCTTTGAAAGTGCATAGCTATATTTATTTATGCAGTCTATATAAAGGTAGCTTAAAAAGGTCTACAATGGTAGTTATGAAGCTTCCTTAAAGGTTATTGAAGAACCTTAACAGAAGTTACTAAAATACCTCTACATAGGCAGCTAGGAAACCTTCAGCAAGCTAACTATGGCTTTCTACAAAAATATGTAAATAATATGAAGTTTGTACGAAGGTAGCTTGAAAGTCTCTACAAAGGTTGCAATGAAACCTATGCGAAGGTAGCTAGAAAGCCTGTACGGAGGTAGTTACGTAGCCTCTACGAAGGTAGTCTCAACCTACTACAAATACGTGACACAAATACTAAAAGCGTAGCACAATATGGCAGACTGAATAACAAATGAACTAGCATTCGCTCATACTATTCTTCGTGTGTTTTTGCTACTTTGCTATCACTTTTTATTTATTGTTGAATTAAGCAGATATTCTGTGTAAGTTGTCGCTCCTAAGCGCCAACTGAAGCAAGACCCAGTTGCAAGTGCTTCTTACTGCAAAATAACTAATGTGGCCGATTTTAAGAGCATTTTTAAATACTTATCTAAAAAACGACTGGTTTAAATACTGCAGCATGGATTTTTTTTATTGTTAAAAATAAACTTAATACCAGGCATGGTAAACGACAGTTTGTACTCAAGTGAATCATGGAAACGGGAGCGTAGTGTCATCATAAAAAAAAAGTTTTTTTGAGAATTTTCTCAACTGAGTTATCCTCGTTTTTTTAGTTTGACCACTATGATACTAAGCGTATTTTCTAACCAACCATTTAAATGTAAAAAAAATAGCCTAGTGAAGTAAATAAGTCATCTGAATTAAATATTTATTTTAAGTCGGTGTTATAGTCAAGTCTTCTTGACTAGCGTATTTGGAACAGAATAACGCTGGTTCGAATCACGCCCTTTGACCATAACTTTGACAATGGTCCAACAGATGTCATTGCATGCACACAAGCTTCTGCTTTCGCATGAAGACATCCAGCCAGGCAAAATAAGTTGATGAATTGCATTTCTCTTCAATAATCTATTAAAAAAAAACTGCGCGGTAATCAGGCTGAAAGCAGCATCCCCTTCTTTTTTTCTTTCTGTATGTTGGTACACCCTAGAGGTGGGAAGGAAACCCAGCCCCCTGCTGTCCTCAGATGCCAGCCATGTTTATAAATTCATAACATCAGCGCTCCGTGACACTCGCCCTGGAGAATAATGCTCCATCTAGTTAGATGCATACATCACCATTTCATAATATGGCGTATCTTACTAAAATTGTCTTGTTTAATATATCACGCTACACTTATAGGGCAACCTCTTGCCGCGTTATCCCCAAACGGTTTCGCATGTGGCTAGTCGAACCCTTTTATTTTTACAGATTAAGGGACTGACCTTACGCCAAACATTTCAGTTGAAATCAGCTCCCGAAGGGATTGATGCTCATTCTCTTTGAAGGCTGAATACATTTTGCCGGTATTTTATTTTGGGTTTCGAAATAAACACCGAAACTGAAAATCATTTCTGATACACTCAGTGAGATTCGAACCTGAGCTCTCAGCATAGAATGCAAACACTCTACCAACTGAACTATCAACAACAGCAAAATAAGGAAATAATTTAGTTATGTTTTGTTTTCCTAATGCTACTCTCGTTTTAGAGAAAGGGGTAAGAGTTTCAGGATTTTTGTTAATTTGAGATTGTTTTTTTTAAATATATTTTAAGTCCACGTGCGGTATGTGTAAGCGAAAATTAACAATTATCAGCTTATGGGAATGCATGTTATATGAATCTTAAATATAATGTATATTTGCATCTTACTATAAAATTTACTATATTGTAAATTATAAATTCTCGACTCATCGGAGTCATAACAAAAGAAGAGAGTGCATGAAATAGATTATGAGTCTGAATGAAATGAAAGAAGTATGTAAGGACCGAAAGAAATGGCGGTTGATTTGCAACAATGGTTGTTAGATCATTAATTTCAAGTTTAATTTTATTTTAAATTGGAGTTCTCGAAGGTGTTTCGAAAGTATTTTTTTGTAAATCAGCCTGTCTGTGGGCATGCATTTTATTATCTTTTCACCTTAGATTATAGATCCTGTAAGCACATACAAAGTTTTTAATATTTTTGCAAAAGATAAAGGCTCCAAATGTTTTGAAATACGCAAGGGTAAAGTGAAAATTGTTTTTCCTGAAAGATGGCATTGGAAATTGGTGAGAAATCGATGTTTCCCTGCCGGGCCAACATGGAGGATGGAGGAGGTAAGGGCGGAATGGTACGTAAGGCTTAAAACATAATGGGATAGCGTCACTGGCAGCCTTCACTTGCAAGGCTGTAAGGGGGGGAAGAATGAGAAAAGGAATAGGGGTAGGTACAGAGAGGGATGAACGAAAACAATGTAAAAATATTTCAATATTCTATGTTTATTTTATTTTTATCATTCGAAAAACAACAGCATACATAATTGCACAGAATGGCTGAAAATTTACAAAATTTAAGGTCAATTACAGTTTTCCAATTTTTTAAATAAGTAACAAAAAACATGCCAAGAGTAAGAAGATAACAAATAAAAATCCAGAGCCCATTATAGCGTGCTTAGATTTCCCTCACTTACTGACAAGCTTAAGTATATAAGGCTCCAGACACGCACACACTTTCGTACTCATAATTATAATATAAGGATGATTTATTTAGTGAGTGCTGTTTTTGTTTGCGTCACACCTCAAAAGCCCTCTGCAAACTTGGTAGTCGCTATCGAAAGCGCCAATTCTCAAGCAAGACTCAGTAGCTGAAAGCCTGGATAGACCTTTGGTGACCACTCTTTTATAAGGACACATTAATTTTCCAACCCAGCCAAGAGAAAATTTTGAAAATTTAATGATATTTTTGTTGGTGCTTCGTCGGAAATCGAACTCGAATGTTTTCGTTAACAAGTACTTAGCGTTAAATACTAGACTACAGACCGGTATTCTTTGTTACTTAACGGAAGGACTCTACACTATGTGAGTGTGGAGCTCAGCAAACAATGGAGCACCTGCGGTGTTGTCCTTCCTGTCCGACAAGCTGCTCCATGGATGATCTCTTTGCGGGAAACCAAAGAGCTGTAGACATTGCTCGTTACTGGGCCAGTACGGTGGGAAGCTGACACGAAGAAGAAGAAGTTACTTTACAACTCCAAAGAGAACTTTGAATTTATTGTAAAAATTCAAATTTAAAAACTAGTTTTACCCTCTTTGCGAATTGCCTCTACGCCTTGCTCGCCCCTGCCTCTTGGCGCACGAGGGCACGTACATATGTGACTTGTACCCTCTCGGAATACAGAAAATGAAGCAGTAAAATTTATTCCCGGGCGACCTGACGTTCAATCATTGACATCCCCCCCTCCCTTACCACCCCCAACTACCCCCACCTACCCCCCAAACAAACCCGGGGTAAAACTTCCCTTAAAATTTTACCTCCTAGGTGGGAGTGTGGGGTAAAATAGTCAGATGTATGGTTCACATCAATATGAGATGAAATTTAGAAGGTTATATTTGAATTTTTTTTTTGATTTGGTTTCCATAGACAACTGAAACGCTGTTACCATTCCGCTACGGGTGGCCAGAGCCTCTCTGTAGAGCTGCCTCCATGTCTTCCAATCCTCTCATACCTCTTTCAATTCATTCATATCCATCACCTTTTTCATACATTTTCTTCTTTTACACTCACTTTGTATATACCATTCTTTCACGATCTCCTCAATCTGATCACTTCATTATTTTCTCGGTCGTCACTTTACTCTTTTTCCTTTCACACTTCTTCTGCATACATACTTTGTCAGTCTATCATCATTCATTCTTTCCACATGCTGAAACCATCTCATCATAGACGTTATCCTTTTCTGGATGGTCAAAGCCTTTGCAGAGTTGCCTCCGTTTCTTTCTATGCTTACATACCTTTTTCGATTTTTTCAGCACATTTAAAATAAGAGTCTTTTTTCGATAGCAACTGTGGCAGTAGTTTTTACGTGTGTGACAAATTTATTCTTTCCCAAGACGTATACATTTTAGACGCACTCTTACGAAAGCTTGTGTCGCTCCATTGTTTTTCTTTACTAGAAACTGCGTGCGCACGCAAATAAAAAACCTTCCATGACAGCTTCTTGTTTTGGTTACCTGTCCTTAACACACTTGTTTACTTACAAGGTACCCGTCCTATTTCTCGTGATACTAAATAATGAGTTTTAAGCTCAGATGAATTTAAGGCAGATACGGAGGTGAATGAGATAAAAAGATAGATAGGCGAAAGTGGAGGAGATTCCTTGTTTTAGCCATTGCTCATCTACGGCTCATGCACGGGTCATCAAGTTTATGATATTAATGGTGATGAATTATGATAAAATAAGATAATGCAATCTAATCTAATCTAATCTAAGCTGCAAGGATATATATCATTTAAGATTTATATTGAATGCATTCCCACAAGCAGACATGTATATTTCGCGCTAGCAGATCCCGCATGTGGACCTACGAGTACATTATAAAAACCCAATCTCAAATGAACATAAGCCCTGCAACTCTTGCCGTCCTTCCCTGAAACAGGGGTGACATTGGCAAAGTGAACCATTTTTTACAGTATGGGTGGTCAGCCGCATACCAACCTATAAGTCAAGGAACATACATGACAAATTACGTTTTTTAAATCAATAAATAATAATATAAACATGGACATCAAAAAAACTAAAACATAAAACCAATTTCACTTTAACAGTCCCTAGCCGCCAACATTACAGATCAACCGCCATTTCTTTCTGTCCTTACACACTTCTTTTATTTCCTCCAGAGTCATAACCTTCTTCATACAATCTCTTCTTTTATTATGACTCTGGATATTCCATTCATTCGCAATTTCGGATATTTGGTCTATCCATACCTTTCTCGGTCTTCCTCTACCACGACATCCATCTATTCTACCAACATATACTTTCTTCGTCAGTCTTTCCTCATTCATTCTCTCCATATGCCCAAACCATCTTAACAAACTTCTTGTAATCTTCACTTTCACACTTTCTCTTGCACCGTTCTCTTCCTCAACTTATTAACGTTATTTATTATTAACTTTAACGTTATTATCGAATGAATGGTCATTTTCGATTTTTTTTTTATATTCATTAAAAACTATACCTACAATCACAACGGGAATAAATTCTGGATTGGCATGGAAAGAAGTGTGTAAAGGCAGAAAGAAATGGCGGTTGACATGTGATGTTGGCAGCTAGGGTTTTTTTTTTAAATTAGAATATGTTTTCTGTTAGTTTTTGATGTCCATACATGTTATAATTTGTTGATATTAAAAATGTAATTTGTTGTGTAAAAAATGTACTTATAGGTTGGTATGGTTCACTTTGCCAATGTCACCCCTGTTTCAGGGAAGGTCGGCAAGAGTTACAGGGCTTATGTTTATTTGATATTGGGTTTTTATATTGTAAGTCCACATGCGGCATGTCAAAATTATGTGTGTCTGCTTGTGGGAATGCATTTCATATGAATCTCAAATCATACGTATCTTTGCAACTTAAATTTAGATTTAGATTAAGATGCGGCTGACCACCCATGCTGTCGAAAATGGTTCACTTGGCCAATGTCACCCCTGTTTCAGGGAAGGTCAACAGGAGTTGCAGGGTGTATGTTCATTTGAGATTCGGGTTTTTATATTGTAGGACCACATACGGCATTTTTAAGCGCGAACTTATACTATACTTTAATGTGAATCTCAAATCTTACATAATATATTTTGCAACTTAGATTAGATTAGATTAGCAGAATAGGAAGAATAGAGTTGAAGAGAGACGGAAACCCTTCATATTATATGTATATATGGAAGAATGAGAAAAATCGGTTGTATTTTGTTGGGAGATGGTGGGGCGAGATGGGGGTGGCACATCACCCCTTTACGGGTGACTTTGTGTCTTGAATGCTAAAGAGGCGAAGAAAAATTACCGCGATATGCTTGGGGCAGCGCTCTGTCATGCCCGGGCAGAAACATCTTATTCATTCCACCCCTTCGTCTCATTGTTCCCTGATCTCCTCTTTCTTTCTTTCGCCATTTTTTTTTTGTTTTTTCATGGTTCAATTTTGAAAACTGAAGCGCCCCCTTTTCGCTTACGCCTTTTTCTATAAGCGTTTAAAAAGAAAAATCAATAAATCAGGCGCGTGCATTACGTAGAGGCAAATACATTTCGTAATCAATATCTCGCTCTTTTTTGATTTCTGTAATTGATTCTGCACTCATTTTTTTTTTTATATATTCGAAAAAAGGAAGAAGATAAAATTCACAAACCTTTTCTGCCTAGCCAGAAACAGGTATTAATATCATTAAGTACTAATTAATTATGGTATATTATAATTAATTATCAATTCATAATTACCCAATGACATCGGTTGAATCGGGAGCAAAGTTGTGGTCAATGGACCCAAGCGGGGATCGAACCAACGTTTTTGTATTCCAAATACGCAAGAAAGATAAGCCACTTGACTCCCTCGGCCATAACACCGATGAATAAGTAAAATATCTTAAATCTTGTAATCACAGCTTTGTTAAGAGTGTTGTTATAGGAGAACGCGTTAACATGTTACACTGTATGTGTGGCTTAGTTGAGTTTACTCATCTCCTATCTGTAATATTCTCCGAGCCATTTTAAGTATTTAAAAAAAAATTGTTTCATATACAAAAAAGTCTTCACTAAAATATTGTCAAGAAACTTCAAATAAAAGATTCCCCGTAAAACTGCAGAGTTTTTTTTATTGTGTACACAACATACGTCTATAGAAGTAGTGGTAGGTCGTGTCTGGTGAAAGAACTATCGATTTTGTTTTTATGTACACATCTTTATTTATCTCAACGAGTTCGTATCCATTATTATTATATACTCACAGCTGTAGAGACTCATACCTCCATAATCTATAATCCAAGTTGCAAAGATATTATAATGACTTTTAATGCACGCCCACAAGCAGGTAATAATAACAATTTTACACATTTAACGTCTTAACTAATTTTCTCGGAAGGAGTCGCATTAGGGGCGTGGAACCTTATTAATTTTACAAGTAAGGCGAACGACCTTACACCAATCACTTCTCTGGAAATGGAAGTTTTCCAGCTCCCAATTGGGCTGGTTCTCATTTTTTGTAAAGGCTTAGTAAGCTTTGTCCGTATTTTCTTCTTCTTTTTGTGCCACTTCTATCGAAGATCGGCTATTTTGACTGCGGCTCGAAACAAGGACTTGGTGTTTCTGCCGAGCCACTGTCGCAGGTTTTTCAGCCATAATGTCCTTCAGCGTCCCTGAGATCTTTTCCCCTCAATCTTACCCTGTACGATAAGATTAAGGAGACGGTACTTCTCATTTCTCATTATGTGACCGAAGTACATAAGCTTTCTCTGCTTAATGGTAAGCAGTAGCTCCTTTGTAGTGCGTATTCGTTAGATGACTTCTTCGTTGGTGACTCGAACACGCCAAGAGATCCAAAGCATTTTTCGGTATAGACACATCTCGAACGCTTCAATTCGTCTCTCCAGTGCCTGCGAGCGATTGGGAAGACATAGCACCTCACTATGCGCTTCCGGAGTTCAAGGCTCAAATTTCGGCACAACAGTACTTTGCTCATTTTAGCGAAGACATTTCGGGCTTGCTCTAGTCTGCTTCTGACTTCTTGACACATGTCCCACTTTTCGTTGACCACACATCCCAGGTACCTGTAACTAGTGCATTTTAATTTGGGTTTGAAATAAACACTAAGAGTGAAAATAACTTCTGACACTCTTTGTGGGAATCGAACTTTAGCCCTTTGCCATTGAACACCAGCTCTCTACCAACTCAGCCATCAGCCAGACATGTAAACATATATCATTTCTTAAAATAAATAAAAAATTACAGAAAACAATCATGCTTATTTCACCGTTCAATTATTTGTCACATCAAACGCAATAATTTTTGCTTCGACTCCTTTCGATCGTTCACTCCCAGCCCCCCCCCCCTGCCTAGCCTCAGCGACGCGTTTTTTGCTCTTTATAGCTTTTTTATCTCCCCTTATCGTCGCCGTCTGTCTCCTACAGCCCTTATCTCAGCTTCGGGACCATTTGATTCATGTTTCGGGAAATTATCAACAAAATGCACGACCACGCTCTCTGTACGCCATGACGCATGCAATCTCTTATCTATAATCTGAGTTGCAAAGATTCAAATTAAATGCATTCCCATCAGTAGACACGAATAAATTCTAGCTTACACATTTATTTTTACCATTGCATACCTATTTCGATTCAATTGTATCAGTATAATCTAGGTTGCAAGGATATATTAAATTTAATATAAATATGAAATGCATTCCCATAAGCAGACACAAAGAAGTTCGTGCTTAAAAATGCCGCATGAGGACTAACAACATAAAATCCCAATCTCAAATGTAAATAAGCCCTGCAACTCTTTTTCCTACCTTCCCTGAAACAGGGGTGATATTGGCAATATGAATATTTTTTTACAGGATAGATGGTAAACTTTCTACCAACCCGTAAGTCAATGAGTGGTGTTCTGTTAAGGTTTCACGTACTTTGCAAGGAAAAACGAAGGCTCTTGTAAAATGATTACAAATTACGTATCTAGTGAATTCTTTCGCACATCCAAAACGTACAAAATATTTCGAATATATGTACTAACAAAACAAGTAACAAACATTCTTAAATTTAACATAAAAGTAGTATACAAAATATATACTTAGAAGTAATGAATCTAACGAATACATTCACATATCTACAAATAATAATAATAATAATAATACAAACACACTGACAATCAACGAATCCAGTGAATTCCTTTACTCATCTTAAACGTAGCAAATATTTCGAATATACTAAGAAAAACAAGTAACGAACCTTCTCACATATACTTATAAGTAACGAATCTAACGAATACATTCACATATCTAACACTAATGCAACAAATACACTGACAAACAACGAATCTACCCCCACACATGCGCGTCACATATGTATGTAACGGATCGTAGCACTATACTGGTCGTAGAGCTACGAGCGGCGTAGAACTACGAGTATAGACGTCTGCGGGCATTAGCGTCGTTTAACGGCGTCGGTTCGTTACGGTGATTAGAAGGGGCGTGGCCGGGCAGCCTCCTAATGGGAAACGCCCCTTTATATCTCGCAGTGTGTACGTGTAGGTCTCACTTACATAAAGGGTGTGTGGAAATCCATGCTTACATAAGAGATGTGTGGGAAATTCGTTGGCTGCATTGTTTTTATTTTGCGAGAATACAATTAATACTATAAAGTATGCAAATAAAGTTTAAAAAAATCGAGCAATGTTTGTATGTGAAGGTACTAGACCAATGTGTCTTATAAAAACTGGAAATAGATTTTCAAAATTACTTATAATTAAGCTTTTACTTGGGATTCATTTTCAAGATTGATGCAAGTGCGTTGTTTTCTTTCAGTATAAAGTCGTTGTGCTAACGTTGAAAATACCGGACCTAAGTTGCGTCCATTTATACAGTAGTTTGTCTGGTATATGAATTTTTTAGGCTGGTTAGTTCTCGTTCAAGATTTCTCTTGAATCTTCCCTCAACATGACTCCATTATTCAGAGATTCTTCCGTCTCCCACCCCTAGCGGAAGTCTGGGGTGCAATCTCTATAAGGACGTGCAATTTCAATTCAAGAAGTCATCTTAAGCTTAGGAGGGGTGTAAGGAAAGGGGCGTACATGGGGTAGAGGCAAATGCATACTAAAGTTAAAAATACAAATCAATGCTTGCTGAAAAATGACTCAAAAAGAAAAGAAATGTAATTTTCAATTGGAGATTTTTATTTTAACGTTTAATACGTTGTACATTCAACCTCTGTTGTTGAAGTCATTGGATAAGTAAATAGTTTTAATTATGACTAAGATTTTTGTCTCTTAGAGCCCGTTCCCACTTGTCGGCTGTCGGACCGTATATTAATCGGAGGTTCCAGTGGCAGAACATTTTTGGACAAAATCGGTTTCCGACAAGTGTGACAAACTACTGTATTCATGGATTGACGATGGATCTGAGAATGGCGGTACACAATGGCATATTGTTACCGACTTTGATGTATGGAAGTGAAGCATGGACAGTGAACGATAGCGAAATGAGTAAAGTATGTACGGTGGAAATGAAGCATTTGAGAAGCATGACAGGAAAAACTCTGAGGGATAGAGTTAGGAATGAATGGGTAAAAAAATAATGTAATTTGAAAGAGGATGTGAAAGTTAAGGTACAAAAGAATGTGATGAGATGGTTTGGGCGTGTGGAAAGAATGAATGACGATAGACTGACAAAGTATGTATACAAAGAAAGTGCGAAAGGAAAAAGAGGGAAGGGACGACCGAGAAAAGTATGGAGTGATCAGATTGAGGAGATTGTGAAAGAATGGGATATACAAAGTGAGCGTAAAAGAAGAAAATGCATGAAAAAGGTGATGGATATGAATGAATTGAAAGAGGTATGTAAGGATAGGAAAAAATGGAGGCAACTCTGCAGAGGCTCTGGCCACCCCTAGCGGAATGGCGACAGAGCTACAGTTACAGTTACAGTGAATAGCTTCATACATAATGTTCTGCCACTGGAATCTTCGATTAATATACGGATCCGACACCCGACAAGTGGGAACGGGCTCTTATAGTAGATTCTCAAACTAACTGAAACAATGAAAATTAATAATTCGATTGTTTTCTATGTATTAATTATGAAAGCTACAGAACACAGATTAATCGTTAAAAAACATCTTCTTCGAAGCTTTGTGTCTAACGCTGTTTTTTTAATTGAGAAATATTAATATTTCATAATATTTTGGATAGTTGGTGCATTAACACTGTGAAAATTCATTTTATCTTTAGTTATTCAAACACTGTTTTATTTTCACTCTTTATTATTTAATTATTTGGACACAACCTTTTTTGACTACACAGTAATCATCATAAGGTAATAGCTTCTATTACCTGATGATGATTAGGTACTGTGTAGTCGAAAACGTTTGTGTCCAAATAATTAAATAATAAAGAGTGAAAATAAAACTGTGTTTGAATAACTAAAGATTAATATTTCAGTTCATAGTTCCTTCACTAACACGTTGATATGAGGCTGACCTCCCATGCTATAAAAATTGACTTCACTTTTGCCTATACTACCCGGGAAATGCGACAAGAGTCAAGATAAACGCTTATGTCCATGTGAGGTTTAGTTTATTTTATACGTAGACTTACGTGTGACTGTTTGTCGGCATGCAATAAATATGAGCCTTAAACGGAAATACATCGGTTAGACAAACCTACGAAAGTATTTAAGAATGAAACTCTTGAGTGTAAATGAAAACAAGATATCTCGAATAGAATTTGGCTGCCAAGGAAATTCAGAAAAAATAATATAAATTAGAGACGCAATTTTCCGATTTACGGCTCTTACATAAGCGCAATAAAAATCCCTACACGTGTCGCAGATATATAATTACGATCTTCATTACTAGAGAGGGGCGGAGGGGAAGTGGCCCGGATAGCCTGCCGGTATGTTAACTGCCGAATAAAGCCTCCGGTTATGGCGCACTTATCCGGGGGGGTTATGGCATTCCCAGCAAGCCACCCGCCTGTCGCCTCTCTAGCGTTATTCGTGCATTAGAGATACGATTATCCGTGTTGTTTCACGGTTTGATTATGTAAAAACATTAAATGAGTTCTACACGTGAATTGTAACTGTAACTGTAACTCTGTCGCCATTCCGCTAGGGGTGGCCAGAGCCTCTGCAGAGTTGCCTCCATTTTTTCCTATCCTTACATACCTCCTTCAATTCATTCATATCCATCACCTTTTTCATGCATTTTCTTCTTTTACGCTCACTTTGTATATCCCATTCTTTCACAATCTCCTCAATCTGATCACTCCATACTTTTCTCGGTCGTCCCTTCCCTCTTTTTCCTTTCACACTTTCTTTGTAAACATACTTTGTCAGTCTATCATCATTCATTCTTTCCACATGTCCAAACCATCTCATCACATTCTTTTGTACCTTAACTTTCACATCCTCTTTCAAATTACATTCTTTTTTTACCCATTCATTCCTAACTCTATCCCTCAGAGTTTTTCCTGTCATGCTTCTCAAATGCTTCATTTCCACCGTACATACTTTACTCATTTCGCTATCGTTCACTGTCCATGCTTCACTTCCATACAACAAAGTCGGTAACAATATGCCATTGTGTACCGCCATTCTCAGATCCATCGTCAATCGCTTGTTCTTTGCTATTCTTCCTATTGCACCGACCACTTGTTTTCCCTTGCACACCCTATTCTCAAGTTCTCTTGTCATCTTTCCATTCTTCTCAAACATACTTCCCAAGTTGACGTAGAAATTGAATTGAATTGACGTAGAAAATATTGTGACGTCACCCTGCCGGGTTGATGAGGAAAAAGCAAAGAAATATTTTGTACTGGTTACTAAGGACGACAATCTCATACAAGAATGGTGTTTGCTCGCCGAGAAAAAGTCCGAAATTCAATAAAAATCTCATTGTTCCTTACAGATGTATTCTATCTTTAATCTATAATCTAAGTTGCAAGGATATATTCATTCAAAGCTCTCAGATGTATGCCCACAAACAAACACGTGTAGTTCGCGCTTACAAATGCTGATTGTGTACTTACAAATAAAATTCAAACCTCAAATGAACATAAGCCCCACAACTTTTGCCGACCTTCCCTGAAACAGGGGTGACATTGGAAAAGTGAACCATTTTTTACAGTATGGGTGGTCAGCCTCATACCAACCTATAAGTCAAGGAATATGAATAATAAATTACATTTAAATATAAAAATAACAAAACCTTGATTTGTATTATTTTTATATTGAGAAGTATTATTTGTATTCCTTGAATTAAAAGGTTGCTATGAGACTGATCATCCATACTGCAAAAAATGTTTCACTCGGTAAAAGTTGCAGGGCTTATGCTCATTCCAGATTTAGTTTTACATGTATGTACCTTTATGCGGCATGTGTAAATGCGAACTTATACGTACCTGCTTGTTAGAATACATTTCATATTATGAATCTTAAATTTTAATTTATGTTTGGAATTTCGATTACGGATTACAATCTATGCTGGTCGATAGCTTAGTTGGTTTGCTTGCCTTCTAAATCAGATGGCTTAGGCTCAATTCCACCAAGACATGATCGAGCCCTACCCTTCTGGCATTAAACTCAAGCGCTCTACCAAATGAACCATCAACCGATTTTTGATTTTTGTAATTCAAGAGCTTTGAAAATATTTTTCGAACAAAAAAAATATTTCCTTACATTAATTGCTTATACCCAAACGCTACGTAATTTCTTACTTCCATAAATAGATAGAAATATCAATAAATATCTCTCTCTTTGGTAAAGGGGTGAGTTTAGGAGTTTTTCGGGGAGCGGGATAAGCCACCCCCTTGTGCAAATAGTCGGTTAGTTAAACCCAATCACAGGGAGGCTGGCGGTGAACCGTGCCGGTACAAAAATATATGTGAAACACCTATTTACCAATCTTGAAAGAAATTCACCTCAGCCGAGTCATCATTTATTTTTTATTTACAAAATTTATTTACATTTTTTTTTCTGAGGCGTGCTATGTATAATATTTTCTGATGTAGGTACTTTATATATAAAGGAAAATATACTTTTATACTTAGTGAACATAGTGTGTAAGTTTTGTGACTTTCTAGAGTTATTTATGTATTTCACAAGGATAGAGTGATTCTAACCAAAAAAAAAAATTGACCATATAGGATTACTTCACGCCAACATATACAAGTTTATGTTCATGTGGTGTTTGGTTTATTTTGTATTACATACAGAATGTATAAGCGCGAACTTACATGTGCCCGTTGGTGGGAATGCATAAAATATGAGCCTTATATATTTGCAACTTAAATTATAGACTAAAACAGAATGCTTTCTGGTACGTATGCTCGAAAAAAATATTGTTCAAGGTTTGTTCTTTTTAATTAGGGTCCCTTATCAAATAATGTGCTCGTATTTAATGTGGGCATGCACTCAATATGAGTCTCAAGTGCCAATGTATCTTTGCAACTTAGATTATAGATAGATGTGATGCAAATTGTATTTGAAACATACAATCTCCAGAATTAAATGCAAAAACTAAATAATCCAAAAATGTGGGTAGTACTGACATTTTCTACACTCTTTTTTGATGATGATGATGAGTTTATGATTTATTTATGGCGCCGTTTCGTGATGTAGTCACTTCAAGGGCGCTGGTGCAAACGATGCCAGAAATCTCCTTGTCTTCAGTGCATTCCGGAACTTTCCATGGTCCTCTAGCTCTCTCACATGATGTGGCAGGTGGTTCCACGCCAGAGGACCAGCAACTGCAAATGCACGCTCTACAAATATTGTGTTAACTCTTCTTATATGTTCTTCAATCCTTGATTTGGCTCCAGTCTCAGCCGAGCGCAGTGTTAGGCTTTTTTTGCCGAGGGTGACTGGTTTGATTAAATCAGCGAGATATTTGGGTGTTTTTCCAAATAAAGCTTTGTGGACCATCGTGCACACTTTGAACTCGATGCGCTCCGGGATACGGAGCCAGTGAAGCTTCTGGAGAAGAGGAGTAATGTGTGTAAATTTCGACTTTTTAAATTTTGAGAGAGGGTATTTCAAAATACTCACCCCCCCCCCATTTTCTAAAACCTCCCTCGCCTCTTCCTACCCCGCAGACTCCCTTTGATCAATAAATGTGAATAGATGGCACAAAGAGCGGGCGAGACACGACGGAAAATTTAAATTTGCTCTCAAAAAACTGCCAAAGGCGAGACTCTCGGTGGATATCTCGTCCCCCCAGGGCTTGTTTGGCTTATCTACCATTTGATTCAAAGATGATGAAAATTTCTTAAGAATCACATTCTACACAATCTCAATCTAAAATCTAAATCGAAGCTGCAAAGATATACATCATTTAAGATTCATATTAAACGCAGACATGTATAAGTTCGCGCTAACACATGCCGCATGTGGACCTACAATATAAAAACCCAATCTCAAATGAACATAAGCCCTGCAACTCTTGCCGTCCTTCCCTGAAACAGGGGTGACATTGGCAAAGTGAGTGAGTAGTCAACGACGTTAGCCATGTTGAAAGCACTGGTTCCCATAGATCACCGAAGTTAAGCAACATTGGGCGCGGTCAGTGCTTGGATGGGTAACCGCTCAGGTACACCGCGTGTCGTTGGCATCTTGGACCGGTCCGTAGTCCGTAGTGGCAACACTTCGGACTCGTAAATGGAAGGTTGTGGATTCGGATCTCGGCGGAGCACAAAAATATACCATTTATATTTCGAATGTGCTTTTCGCTGGGTTGAAAAATTCATAAACCTTTCCGAATGACCGGTCACCAAAGGTCCATCCAGCCTTACAGCAACTGGGTCTTGCTTGAGTAATGGCACTTTGTAGCGACGACCAAGCTCGTACACCTCTGCGGCACTACAACAAGTGTCATAGACCCCTAGAGTCTTTAGAATCTAGGGAGTCTCCCGCACAGGATTTCTTAAAAGAAAAAAAAAAAAAGTGAACCATTGTTTACAATATGTGTGGTCAGCCGCATAAAAAACGCAAACGCAAATAAGCTACACATATAGTGTAACTTCTCGCCGCGTTATCTCCGAAGAGGTCGCATGTGCGAGTTGAACCTATTTATTTTTACAGTTACGGGAGCCGGCCTTACGCCAACCACTTCAGTTAAAGTGGGGGTTTCCCAGCTGCTCCCGAGAGGGCTGGTACTCTTTTCTTGTGAAGGCTGAGTAAACCTTGCCGATATTTTATTTTGGGGTTTGAAATAAACACCGAAACGGGAAATCATTTCTGACACCCTCGGTGGGATTCGAACCCGAGCTCACGGCATGGAATGCAAGCACTCTACCAGCTGAGCTATCGACCGGATTCAAAGATGACTTTTCCATGAAATTGTCTTAAGAATCACATTGAACACAATCTAACCTGAGAACATACCATAAACGGCACATGAAAGTACATCTCATGACGTTTGTAATGTTTTGTCATAGTGATGTGTTTTCTACGTTATTTTGTCATAGTGATGTTTGGTCATGTGATGTATTGTCATTGTGATTTATTGTTCTATCATGTGTCGTTCTGTCATGTGTCGTTTCGTCATGTCCCCCCAATGCTTGATTGGCTTATTTACCATTTTAATTCAAACATGACTTTTCAATGAACTGTCTTAAGAATCACATTCTTAACAATCTTATCTAAGAAATAAACGTAACACACGGTAACGGGAGAGTTGTTTGAAATATTTTTTTAATCAATTTCCAGTTTTCATAAGGCACATTGGACCAGTACACATACAAACATTGCTCATGTGAAATAACCTCTAATGGACATAAGATAAACGAGCACTGAGGGGACGATCTGCCTGCAGAACATCGGTGTCTGCCTTCTTGGGGAGTCAAAAAAATCTAATATCTTTCAAATAGAAATCACCAATGTAAATTTTGTAGTCATCTAGAATCTACGTATCGTATTGCTCGTTAGGGTAAAAATACAATAAAATGAGTATCACTATGAAGTAAATTTTTATATATATGATTTATTATTTATGCTGCAATGACATATTTGTTAAAATTCGAGATTCATATTTAATGCACGTTAGAAATTGGGCAAGTGTATTTTCGCGCGTATTAATATTGCACGTGTACTTAAATAATAAGATCTGAAACTGAAATGAACATTAACCCTGTATCTCTTGCAAATTTCCTCAAACGGGGTGACATTGGCAAAGTGAACCGCTTTAGCTAGGTGATAATAGACTAGCATATCTCCAAGAGATTCATATAATAAAATGAGAGTTTTATCTGTTATAATGTAAGTCGCAAAGATACATTACATTTAAGAATTATATCAAATGCATGCCTACATTCATGAGTATATTCTGCTACCTTCTCTGAAACAGGGCTGAGATTGGCAAAGTGAACCATTTTTTACAGTATGATTAGTCAGCGACATACCAACCTACATAAATTTAGGAACACATGAGGTGTAGGTACGCAATTTTGTAAAAAAAAAATATGACTGCGACAAAATTTTAACTTATTTTCTCTATTTAGCAATTTTCGACTTGTGGCACTCTGTCTGCGAGTTTTATTCAATATTTGCATTTAGCGTGTGCATACATTACATCCATACTTTCTATTGGTTGCCACCGTAGGGAGTAAATAAAGCAACGATTGCCTATGCCACTCCTTTCATCTCGCAAATGGGACTCGTCAAGATGTTTGCACTCCTGCAAAGCAATGTAGCAAAATCATTTTGGCGAATTCTCATCTCAATTTTGATTTAGTATTTTCACCGTTAGCATAGCGACTTTATACTGAATGATTGGACGCACTTATGTCAAAGATTTTAGTAGTTTTTTTTTTATCAGTTTAAAGTCACATAAGCTACCGTTGAAAATACCGGGCCTTAGTTTATTTAACGCAAACAGACGCCAAGCAAAATATCTCATCGTCATCATCATCGGCGCGACAACCCGGGGTGGGTCTTGGCCTCCCTCAGCAACCGCTGCCAGCGCTGTCTATCCAAAGTTTTCCTCCTCCAGTCCCACATTCCCACTGCACGGCAATCCGCCACCACTCCATCCAGCCATCTTGAACGTGGTCTTCCCACTGTCCGGCGTCCCTCCGGGTTCGTCATCACAATCGTCTTCTCCAGGCTCCGATGGTCCATTCGCTGAATGTGCCCCAGCCAATGCAGTCTGTTGACCTTTATTGAGCGGACCACATAAGCAAAATATCTAGATACTAATAGTACTGCAGTTACTGTTACTATAGCTCTGCTCCCTTTTATGCTAAAGGTGGCCAGACCCTCTGCAAAGTTACTCCACTTTTTCCTACTGTTGCAAATACCTATTTTATCTCTATTCTAAGTTGCATAGATACATAGACATTTAAGGCTCATATTTAATGATGCCCACGAGCAGGTGCATTTTAAAACACGCTTACATATGCTGCATGCTTGCAGCTTCAGCCACCTTTCGCTAAAACTGAGGTGGCATTGGTAAAAGTAAAACAAGTTTTTCAGCATGGATGATTAGATTCATACCACATCATAAATGGAATACTATGGACTCTTATAGAATCTTGATTGTCCGGTCCGATGGTTTGGGCATTTAGAAACAATGTTGATGAACGCTTTACATAGAGTATCTACATAGGAAACGTAAGAGGCTAAGGGGGAAGAGAAAAAAATGTTTTTTAATTGTTTTTTCTAATTTTGTGTTTTTTCCTTTATTTTCAGGAACCACAGATCAAATCCGACTTCAGTCCTCTGACAGTAAGTTATATATTTTTTTATACTATTTACAAAACATACTCGTATTAAAAATTAAGTTAGTTTTTTGAAAATGATACATTTCCCCCCAAAGAAAACACAAAGTGTTACGGGTCATTTTAAGGACAGTATAAAGTAAATAGTTTCATTTTGAAAAATTAAATTATGTTGATTAGTTCATCCTTGATTACCGTCCAACAAAAGTGTATCTTGAGGACGCTGGTTACAATACAAACGAAACGTGGAAAATATAGTAAGTTCTCAAATGACGGTTCGTCTTCTATTCAAATAAGTAAATCAATTTTAATTATTTTTTCTTGACTTATCGAACTTTTAGTCTTGGTTTTAACTGTTTTTGTTTCAAATGATTTTTCAAAAAGAGTGTCTCTGTGAAATAAAAAAAAAAAAATGAATGCATAGAAAACTAGAAGTTATTTATAGCCTAGACACATTTTTGTCCGTTCGATTTGGTCCGGTCTGTAGTCTAGTGGTAATGCTTCAGAGAATTGACCACCATGCTGTAAAAATGGTTCACTTTGCCAATGTCACCCCTGTTTCAGGGAAGGACGGCAAGAGTTGCAGGGTGTATGTCCATTTGAGATTTGTTTTTTTATGTTGTAGGTTCACATGAGGCATGTGCAAGCGCGAACTTGTACGTGTCTGGTTGTGGGAATGAATGTAATGTGAATCTCCAATGTAACATATCTTTGCAACTTAGATTAGATTAAATTAGATTAGATGGGTAAAGAAAAGCGCCAATGAAAGTATGTATACGATATCTCGCACGGCGTCCATTGTCTCTTTTTCCCGCCTTTTTAGAGACGCCATTTTTTTATATTGTTGTTGAATAAAAAAGCCAAAGTTTAAAATGGCGGTATCATAAAGTAATTTGTTTGTTTATGATTGTTGTAAAAATTGCCGAATAAGAAAGTGTGAAAATTAAGGAGACGATGTAAGAATGTTGTTTTATTGTGTCTCTCGAATTTAGGTAATAAAAAGTTTGTTTTTAAGATGTCAAAAAAAAAATTCAAGCAATCTCCCCATTCTTGGATTTTCCAAAAAAAATATAATCTTAGTTGAAAAGATATATATATATTCAATGCTCATATTTAATGCATGGGCATGTAAATTCACGCTTACACATGCTGAAACCTCTCTTGAATATTAACTTTGCAACTCCTGCCAGCTTTTCCTGAAACCGGGGTGGCATCCGCAAAAGTTAACCAAGTTTTTACAGCATGAAGGGCCAGCTTCATACCACATTGTACATTGAATACTTATAGGATCTACATAGGGGCTGTCCATATATTACGTCGTTTGCATTAAGGGGGGGGAGTCTTGTCTGCGGAGATGGCAAATGATGTACGAGTACCTACCAAAAATAACGTCGTTCTTGTAAATACCAATTTCTACAAAATATACAAAATATTATGTAAGTGTTATAACATTATTAATTATTAAGCTCATCCATTATTACAGCAAAAGGGGGGCGGGGGTCATTAGATTATGACTATAGGATGATTGTAAGGGGGGGGGGGGTCGAAAATCGGCCAAAATCGATGACGTATCGATGACGATTGAAGAACCTATAAGAAGAGTTAACACAATGTTTGGAGAGCGTGCATTTGCAGTTGCTGGCCCTCTGGCCTGGAACCACCTGCCACATCATGTGAGAGAGCTACAGGACCATGGAAAGTTCCGGAATTCACTGAAGACAAGCAAATTTCTGCATCATTTGCACAAGCGTCCTTGGAGTGACTACATCACGAAACGGCGCTATAAAGAAATCATCAACTCATCATCAGCATCGTAATGTATGGACGGCCCCATTGTACGGTCCGTTGGTTTGGGCATTTAGAAACAGTGGATGACGAACGTTTGACACATATTATCTACATAGGAAATGTTAGGCTAGAACGGAAGGAAAAGACCGAGAAAGAAATGGCTTGTTCACATAAGTATCTATATTAATTTCTTACACCAGAAATAAAACCTCCCACGAACATAAACTGTGCAAATCCTTCCGCCTTTTTCTGAAATCGGGGTGGCATTGACAAAAGTGAACGAATATTTCATTTATCATCTCTGGAATATACTGAGAAAAAAAGACAAGCATGAATGTCGAAGAGATGAAAGAAGTGTGCAAAGTGGAGAAGCATCTGCAGAGGTACTGTCCACCCCCAGCGTAATGGCGGTTAGACACAGTAACATTACTGTAGATTGGTATTTATCAACACATCGATGTCTTCCCGTCCCAAAACAAAATTTAAAACTATCCAAACAGAGATCCAGAATGTTCCATTCATATTTACACAGGTCCATCACAATTATACCTGGGACTCCACACACTTCTCGAAGATTCCTGGAACACAGTTTTTTTTGTCCCCTCGGCGTCCTATCTTTTTTTATTTGTTTTTTTGTCTATTTGTTCAGGCCAACTGTTAAAAGGCAAAGATTAAGTCAACATTTAATAAATATCGAAAATTCATCCCAACGATTTTATCAAATTTTTTTGGTTGAGATTTAGGTACTTAGATCTTGAGGCAGTTTTGAATGCAAATATAATACCTTTTTTTTTTAATGGTGTACTTTGTGATTAGTATGAGAGTCGCTGGTATGGTCGAGACTCGAGAGGATAAGGTATTGGCAATCGAATTTGCGTTATTGAAACAAGCGCAAGCTCGAGCCCCGCCTACGCCGTGTCCTACTGAAAATAGCTATGACCCTGGTTGAACAGATGCCATTGGGTGATTGTTAATAAATGATAAAATTAAATTAGGCTTATTTATTTGGTGAGCGCTGTTTTTGTGTGTATCACACTCTGCGAGCTTAATATTCGATATAAAGCGCCAATTCTTAAGCAAGACCCGATTGCTGTAAGACTTGATGAACCTTTGGTGACCGGTCTTTGGTAAAGATGTATAATTTTTCAACCCAGCTTCGAGCATATTTTAAAATATGAATGGGATATTTTTGTCCTCCACCGGGACTCGAACCCACGAACTTTCATTTACGAGTACAAAGCGTTATCACTATAATCTATAATAATCTATAATCTAAGTTGCAAGGATATATTCATTTAAAGCTCTCAGATGTATGCCCACAAACCAACAAGTGTAGTTCGCGCTTACAAATGCTGAATGTGTACTTACAAATAAAATCCAAACCTCAAATGAACATAAGCCCCACAACTTTTGCCGACCTTCCCTGAAACAGGGGTGACATTGGCAAAGTGAACCATTTTTTACAGTATGGGTGGTCAGCCTCATACCAACCTATAAGTCAAGGAATAAGAGACTACGAATAAGAATACTAGACTACGGAAATTAAAATATCTAAATATAAGGACTTCGTTAAGCATAACTTAAGAAGTAGATTCACCTTTGTCATTCGCTTGCCAATTTACAATTTGGTCCATTCTGGAGTCCAACTCTGAGGTCGCAAAAAGTCCGAGTTCCCCACAAACACTTGCGGCGTCGTCAGGAATGCTAGTCCAAAACAGGAGTCGGAAAAAGACGAGGATCATAATGGGGATTTATCACTTTGGAGTCGGGTCCATCTGCTTGGAATTCCAAACTAGTATAAGAATATAAATTTCGCTTTTTTTTTTACGAAATTAATTCAGAGGAATATTAAAAGATGGTGATTTTATATTTGATGTGTTGTCGATTCAGATTTTGATAGAGCTATAAATTCAGAGATTTAATACTGCAATTTAAAAAAAATCATTATTTTAGTATTGTTGTCTCAATGGTTAAAGCTTTTAGAAAGCTTTGTTACAAATTTGCAATTAAAAATAAAATATTAATTTCTGATATCAGTAAAACTATATTATCTGATATTTGGATGATTTATTTGATAGGCTCTGTTTCTGTGTGAATCACACCTCAAGAGATCTCTGTAAGCTTAGCCGTCGCTATAAAACGAAAATTTCCAGTAAAACCTAGTTGCTGAAAAGATAATGGACCTTTAAGGACCGGCTTTTGGTAAAAGCACATTAATTTCCGACCCAAGAAGAGCATATTTAAACACATATAATTTTTTTTTTGTATTTCACTAGTTATCGAACCTGCGACCTTCAAATTACTGGTCCGAAACGTTAACCACTTCTGCAAGCTATTAAGCAAAGAAATCTGATGTTTTTCGGTCACATTATGAGACATACCGCCTTCTTCATCTTATCATACAGGGGAAGGTTAAAGGAAGAAGAACTCAGGGACGCCGAAGGACATCTTGGTTGTAAAAATTTCGATGGTTCGACAGTAGCTCCTAGTCCATTTTTTGAGCCGCAGCATCCAGGTGAGAATAGCCATAATGATCGCTGATCTTCGGTAGAAGTGACATTAAAAGAAGAAGAAGAAGCCTTAACCACTAGACTACAGACCGGTCTGTTGAATAGTTACTTATATATCTAATTACACAAGTATATAAGAACTATAACATAATTAGAAATATAGCAACAGCAACAAAAATATTAACGTCTGGGCCAAATAGGATATGTAATCTAACATCAAAATCGGTAATGTAGTATTTTTTTGAAAATGAAGTAAATATGTAGAAATCATTTCCTCATATATATAATTAATATTGGAAAATGCTAGATTTCCGGCATTGGTCCTATTATTTTATACGACTCATATAAAAATGATAATTCAGAGAGAGGGACATCCAAAGAGTCAGGTTGTGTGTGTGTGTTTTTTTTTTATTATTTTTGACCATTCGATTTTCGGTTTTGTTTTTGTGTCCTCGCGCACGCGCATTGTGGAAATGATAAAATAATAATATAATTTAGCGGGAGGGGGCAACAATGGCGGAGGCTGCCACATTAATCAAGCAGCAGACGGCCGTATCTCAGGGAGAGCAGAGGGCCCTTCAGCGGGGACGCACGGGGACACGGAGCTGCAGATCGAGAGGCAGAATAAACATGGGACAAGTGGAAAAAAATCGTTTTTGTCGATCAATAACCGTTTAAAGATTATTTTACTTTTTCGACCAGTAACCATCTGAAGATTATTTTAGATTTTCGACCGGTAGTGTATCTAAATTATTCGACCAGAAACCATCTGAAGTTTATTTCGTTTTTTCGACCAGTGGCCATCTGAAGGTTATTTGACCAATAACGGAAGGACAGTTGTTTGACCAATAACCATTTAAGATTATTTCAGTTTTTCGACCAGAAACCATCTGAAGTATAAATAATACTTCACTTTTTCAACCAGTAGCCATTTAACAGCATTTTTTTTCGACCAGCAGCCATTTAAAGAAGGTAGATTTTAGTTTTCCGACAACTCACCATTTCAATCATATTTCAGTTGTTCGAACAGTAACTTCAAATATGATTATTATTATTACAAATGACTTATTGACAATTATAACAATTTAAAACTTTCTTATTTTTTTTTTAGTTTTTTTTTACTGCTTTCGCTGCATCTTGGTCCATCTTTAGACGTTTCTGGCACCGCGTGGACTCAGCCTACATGTCTCAAGCATTCATATTTTACATAATGTCGCTGACAAATAAAAATAAAAACACGTCGCATGCACGCGAGACGTCCCTCTCGCTCTTATACCCTCACACACCTGCGAGATAGAGATGACGCGCGCTCTCTCAATCGATAAAGGACTTCATAAGTTCAATAATGCTTTCTTGCACATTGGAGTATCGGAAAGTAAATGAAGTAATATTTTTTAAATAAAAGTTTTACAGCCATTACACAATGAACTCATTGTGCCACCATTCTGATTTCATCCGGCACTGGATCAGAAGTTAGGAGATGATGAAACGAAGATCTATGAAGGTTTCCATATTGCTTGTCTGGTAATCCATTGGCAAACCGTGCAGAACTCTTTGTTTCTGAAAAGACTCTTACTGTAAAATGGAATACTTAAAAAATGACTGATGATTGGAAAGTTCAGAGCAGGGAAACCACACTGCAATTGAAGTGGTTTGCTGCCCTCCTTACCTGTGAAAAAAATTGGTTTCACATGCCACATGCAAATATATATACATATATACAAGGATAATTTATTTATAAGGTACACATAATAAAAGAGCGCCGTTTTTTTGTGTGTCACACCTCAAGGGCCCTCTCAAATCACGGATAAGATTTTTTGTAAAGATGCGTCTTTAGTGCTCCTTTAAAGACACCAACAGTTTCTGCCTTCCTCACATTAGGTGGTAGTCTGTTCCACTCCATTGGGCCCGCAAACCGGTAAGCACGGTCGCCCCAAAATTAGTGCGTGTCTGACGTGACGGCTGGACTAAGTCAACCACCCCACACCCCACAGAACCCTCACGCTTTTGTAGTGTTGTCTCTCGTTTAAAATAGGAAAAAGTTGCATTTATCTGAGAAACCCATGATCGCTGAATCTGTTTTTTATTTACTTTTACCTTTAAGGTATTTCAGTAAAGCTTGAGCGCTTTCGACCGTTACCCAGTCATCGTCAGGAGTCACATGAAAGTTCCGCCCTTGCCCTCTCTGTCTCCGTCTGTACATGGGCCTCCCTCATAACGCTGTGTTATTGCATCGACGATTATCTCTCATCCCAGCTTAATCATTCCGTCCTTTTGCTTCGCGGATTCTTATTGGCTGTTTTTGCGGTCGACGTCATCAAATGCGCTTCACAGGACCGACTTTAGTCTCCTCATAAACGGAGCATAGACTATATACTACATGGGTGTATACTTATGGTATGTACTTGATTGCTTTGGATTTTTTTATGTATACCTTCTTATCTTTATGTAAGTTGTATGTAATCAAAAACGGTAATCTAGGGTGTATTTACAAACTGAACTACTATACATAAAAAGTGGGTTAAATTGAAATTTAAATTTGTGATGTATTCCTTGACTTATAGGTTGGTATGAGGCTGACCACCCATACTGTAAAAATGGTTCACTTTCCCAATGTCACCCCTATTTCAGGGAAGGTCAGCAAAAGTCGTAGGGTTTGTGTTCATTTGAGGTTTGCATTTTATTTGTAAGTACACATTCGGCATTTGTAAGCGCGAACTACACGCGTTTATTTGTGGGCGTGCATTTGATATGAGCTTTAAATGTTAATATATTTTTTCAACTTAGATTATAGATGTATGAGAATAAATGGTGCCTCCTAAAAACGTTGGCTACGACGCGTGAGGTCAAGGGTTCAAAGTGTGTGATAAATTTTAAAGTACCTACAGTTTAGGAGGTTTTAAAGTTCATGAAAAAAATGAATAATTACTCATTTAATACCCAGCAACGTGACTTATGGATTGGTATGAGACTGACCACACACACTGTAAATAATAATTCACCTTGCCAATGTCACCCCTGTTTCAGGGAAGATCGGCAAAAGATTTAGAGCTTATATTCATTATTAAAGTTTGGTTTTTAATTGTAAGTTCACATGCAGCATTTGTAAGCGTTAACTTACACGTGACATGCATTCGATATTAATTTTAAATGTTAATCTATCCCTTAACAACATAGATTATATATTATAATACCCAATAATGTAAAGATATTTTTCTATACAAGGATATAATTTTTTTAAGATATTCATAAACAAAGCTTAGATAATATAATTCTACTGATTTATTCACGTAAAAATAAGTTAATACTCGGATTAAAAGTTAGGCTGTCATTTCTATAATTAAGAGGGTGCCTACCTAAACCTTTAACGAGCCTCATTCCCATATTGTGACTGGGCTTTATCAAAGGATTCCTTGTGGGAATAAAACATTCCATACAAAAATATGTACCAGGGTCACATGAAGCGATTCGTCCCCTAAGTGCTTGTTTGTCTTATATCCATCAATTGCAGGTCCGGATTAAGGGCGGTTCGAATGGGGCCTTTGACTTGGACAAAATATTTAAAAATGATCTTATGACCGGTCCTTAGTTTAGTGCTAACACTTCTGACTCGTAAATGGACGGTTTGGGTTCGAATCCCAGCGGGGCACAAAAAAATATACCATTGTTATTTTCAAATATGCTCTTCGCTGGGTGAAAAATTCATATACCTTTACCAAAGACCGGTTACTGGAGGTCCATGCAGCCTTGCAGCAATTGGATCTTGTTTGAGAATGGGCGCTTTTTACAGCGATGACAAAGCTCGTAGAGGGCTCTTGAAGTGTGATTCACGTAAAAACAGCGCTCACCAAATAAATCATGCTAATATTATTTTTTTATTAAATTCATTCCTTGAAATGGAGGCAGCTCTGCAGAGGCTCTGGAAAAGCCTAGCGGAATAACTTCAGAGTTACAGTTACAGTATTCCTTGATTTGTAGGTTGGTATCAGGCTCACAACCCATTCTGTAAAAATGGTTCACTTTGACAACATTACCCCTGTTTCAGGGAAGCTCGGCAAAAGTTGCAGGGCTTATGTTCATTTGAGATTGGGTTTTGTATATTGTAGGTCCACATGCGCCATGTGTGAGCGCGAAATTATGCGTGTCTGCTTGTGGGAATGCATTTAATATGAATCTCAAATGATACATATCTTTGCAACTTAGATTTAGATTAGATTTAGATGGCCATCAAAGGTCATCTTTGAATCAAATGGTAGATAAGCCAAACAAGCACTGGGGATTGGATAGGCGGCAAGATGCTATGTTATTCAAAAACGAACAAACAAAAAAAGATGTAACACCAAAAAACCATAATTAAAACTGTCAAGTCGCACAAAACCAAAGGAATGTCTGGAATTTGCTTTTTAATTCGTGCCGACTACCTCTCTGAATACGAGTCTTTTTTTTTTCTTGTATTATTCATAAAAGAACAACATCAACAAAAAAATAAAACAAGAGTAAGTTTCACCTTTACGGCGTGATTAGCATCGCCTCGATACTTAAATGTCTGTAATTAAAAATAATCAGAATCTTTAATTATGAACTCGTTATCTGTGAATACACATCTAAATATTTTATATTGTTGCCTCTGAGAAATATTTAAGGCTCCCCTCTCTGTTTAATATAAAAAAAAACTGTTTAATTTTTTTTAATTAACCTAAGGTGAAAATTTTAAAACACATAAATACGTATTTACTACATAGTTTTGACCGGTCGGTCAAGCGGTAGCGTTTCGGACTCGTAAATAGAAGATCGTGGGTTTGAATCCCGGCGGAGCACTTCAATATACCATTTATATTTTCAAACATGTTCCTTGACTATTAGGTTGGTGCGCGGCTGACCTGTAGATGCTGTAGCTGATGCTGTAGAAAATGGTTCGCTTGTCACTGTCAATGTCACCCCTGTTTCAAGGAAGGTCGGCTAGAGTTGCAGGGTGTATGTTACATTCGAGATTTGCGTTTTTCAATGTAGGTTCACATGCGGCATGTGCAAGCGCGAAATTATACGTGTCTGCTTGTGAAAATGCATAAAATGTGAATCCCTAATGTTACATATATTTGCAACTTAGATTAGATTAGAATAATATATTTTTCACTGGATTAAAAAAATCATCTTCAAAAGCCTAATCTAAATCTTAATTTGAGCGGCAAAGATATATATTATATATCATTTAAGATTCATATTAAACGCATTCCCACAAGCACACATGTATAAGTTCACGCTAACACATGCCGCATGGGGACCTACAATATAAAAATCCAATCTCAAATGAACATAAGCCCTGCAACTCTTGCCGACCTTTTCTGATACAAGGGTGATATTGGCAGAGTTAACCATTTTTTACAGTATGGGTGGTCAGCCTCATACCAACCTATAAGTCAAGGAATGTACTAGGTACACGTGGCACGTGCGAAGCATTTGTAAGTGCGAATTTACACGTGGCTGATTACGCAACGCAACTAAGCTACACATATAATAGTGTAACTTCTTGCCGCGTTATCCCCGAAGAGGTCGCATGAGGCGAGTTGAACCTATTTATTTTTACAGGTAAGGGGGCCGGCCTTACGCCAACCACTTCAGTTGAAGTGGGAGTTTCCCAGCTCCCGAGGGGGCTGGTACTCATTTCTTGTGAAGGCTGAGTAAACCTTGCCGATATTTTTTGGGGATTTAAATAAGCACCGAAACGGGAAATCATTTCTGACACCCTCGGTGGGATTCGAACCCGAGCTCACGGCATGGAATGCAAGCACTCTACCAACTGAGCTATCGACCGGACATTTGCGAGCATGCATTTAGTATGAATTTTAAATGTAAATACATCTTTGCAACTTAGATTGTAGGTCATTATAGTTGTGGCGAGGCGAGCCTTAATAATATTGTTATTTCGTACATTAAGGGTGTGTTACATCACGTTTACTAAGAGTCGTGTTAATTTGTTATATTAAATTTTAATAATTAATCCCATACTCGTAAAATATGCTTTTTTTTCTACAAGTTCATAAAATTAACACTATGAGTTATCTTCGAATAATATCTCTTATCAGTTTTTTTAAATCTCAAAGCCAATAATTAGTGGGCTTATAAAACATGGGCGGAAATCTGATTAAACGATTCGTTAAAAAAAAACGAAGACTTTTGACCTATGGACCATTGTAATAAGAGACGCGATTTTTTTCCATCTTTAAAATTCCTGTAAAAAAAAACCGAATAAAAGATGAAAGACGAAGAAAAAGACGAACGAAAAATGCATAGGTACAAAACGCAAACGCAACTAAGCTACACATATAATGTAACTTCTTGCCTGCGTTATCCTCGAAGGAGTCGCATGTGGTGCTTCGGGACCTATTTATTTTTATAAGGTAAGGGGGCCGGCCTCACTCCAACCACTTTCAATTGAAGGGGGGATTTCCCAGCTCCCGGGGGGGCTGGTTCTCATTTCTTGTGAAGGTTGAGTAAACCTTTGAGATCGAACCCTTGCTCTCGGCATGGAATGCAAGCATTCTAACAATTGAGCTATCGACCTTTTTACGAGCTTGATTGTCGTCGCTACAAAGCGCCAATTCTCAAGCAATACCCAGTTGTTGTAAGGTTGGATGGACCTTTGGTGACCGGTCATTGGTAAAGGTTTTATGAATTTTTCAACCCAGAGAAGAGTAAATTTGAAAATATAAATGGTAAATTTTGTTGTGCCCAGCCGGGAATCGAACCCACAACCTTCCCATTCAGAGTCCGAAGTGTTACCACTGAACTACGGACCGGAAAAAAATAACCGTAGATATATCAAAAAAATATATATATCCTTGAATGGGCGTCCACGTCTTGGGATCATTCTGACACATTTATGTGGAACGGACAGAGTACCAGTCCCCTCAAGTGCTGAGAAACCCCCACTGTAGAAATAAATAGGTTCACTCGCCACATGCGACGCCTTCAGGCACAACGCGGCAAAATGTTGCACTATATGTGTAGCTCATTTGATTTTGTTTGTGGGTGCGAAATGAGCTTGAGCATTTAAATTTTAGAATGGATTCACATAGAAATTTTCGACGGGTTTCTAGGTAAAAGGCAAACAAATGTATTGTTGTTTATTGTAAAGGACCTTAGTCACATAAGCGTGTAATGTTTGACATTCTCACATTTGTGTTGAGTACATTAGGTTTTTCTTTTGGTCCGTAAATGGCTAAGTTGTTAAAGTTTATAAACAGTAGAAATGGGTTCAAATCCCAGACGTGATTCCCCGTTTCAGAGTTTATTTAGCCGGCAAGGTTTACTCAAAAGAGATGCGAACTTTCTCTATTAAGGACAGAAAAAACCCCTCTTAGTAAATTTGGTTCTTTTAATGTGAACAAGTTTAAAACAATCAATTGATTTTCTATTTCCACATCATACTTCGTAACTCAAATGCGTACAAGATTTTTTTCTTTATTAGTTGTGGGTAAAGTTGGTACGCGTGTATTCAAGAAAACCAATCGAGAAGAGAAATGGTGGAATAAAATAAAATTACGCTTTGTCGATCAAAGTTTTCAAACGTAGAAAAAATGTGTACCTACCTAAATACTTTTTCACAGTTTTGCGAACATGTATGATTTATAATGTGCAGGTAGTTTATGTTACATTTGCGAACACACATCGTCGAGCAGATTTCTGAGACAGATTAGAAGGGCACAGTGACAAAACAACACAGAAAACACATAACTATGACAGAACAACACAAGGACAAAACATCAGATGACAAAACATCACATACCTAAAAAAATAACATACCATACAGTCGTCAGTAAGTCAATGTTATGGCCGAGGGAATCAAGTCGCTGTTATAGGCTAGAGTATTCGGAACAGAGTAACGCTGGTTCGAATCACGCCTATTGACCCTGGTTCAAAATTGCATGCACACAAGATTCTGCTTTTACATGAAGACATCTAGCCAGGCAAAATTGGTTGGTGAATTGAATTCCTGTTCACAAATCTATTTAAAAATATATATATATTAATCGAGACATGAAAAAACATCTTGTCTTGTGATGTTTTGTCATTGTGATGTACTTTCCTATGGTGTTTTGTCATATGATGTATTGTCATGTGATATTCTATCATGTGTTATTCTACCATGTGTCGTTACGTCATATGTCGCTTTGTCACTGTGTCATTCTACCGTGGAACCGCTTATTTAAATTTGAAATTAGAACGTCCTTTTCCCGCGCGCGCCGCCATTGCCCACTTTGACATCTCTCAGACGGAAAATTTCAAGCATAATGACGTCACACGTGCGTATGTTTTCGAGTTGATTTTCATGTATTTGCATGGAGATTTCATATACTGAATAATACAACGTGCGCAGCGAAATATGGAGATTTGAGTGAGCGGAAATGTAATTTAGAAAAACACTTTTTTGAACGCGCAGTTGGTATAAAAATAGAGCTTTGTATGAGCGTTTATGTCATCTATGATCTTTAATCTTCAGAGGGCTTTTGATGTGTGATTCACACAAAACAGCGCTCAACAAATAAATCATCCTAATATTATTATTATTATTAATCTAGTTCGCTTATCGTCGGTTCGAAAACGAACGATTTTTCTTTAGGTATTTTTTTCTTGACTTGATATTACCTACTCTTAAAAAGGTTTAATCAGTATTCTTAAAAAAATATAAAACTGTTTTTCTTGCCGATTCACTATAGAAGTCTAAAATTATTGTCGTAGTATGTCGATTGTATAAATATTTTTTCATTTTGAATATACTCGTATTTGAAAAATAAAACAAAAATCAATCATGCATGTAAACAAAGCACCAAAATATTATACTCATAGTATAGGTATTGCTTATTTGGAATCACTATCCAAAACTGCCCACGTCCATTTTTCAACAAAAAAAAAAATAATGAAAAAAGTTTGATGTCTCCACAATATGGATTGTATTTCTATGCTTTATCCATGTTTTCTGGCCAGTCATGCCTTGTTAATCCATCATTAGGAATATTTTTGAAAGCATGCACGCATGTATGGGGACACAATGCTGGAAAGGTCACCCCAAATGACAAACTTTAAGGTTAATGATTGGGCCAGTAACTGACGACCTTTATGTGAAAAAAAAACCTTCTCTTAGACATAATAATAATAATTAATAGTCCTGTCTTATATTCCATTTTTTGGTGGCACTACTAGATACGTTTTGCATATTAACAGTTTTTTTTGTATTCACGATTTCTTTAATTTATTATCTGGATTGTAAATTAATTAATTAAGAAAATAAACGAAAAATTAAGATCCATATTTAATTCGTTGATCAATTGTGAATGTCTTCATGACACTTTAAAAGCACTCTTTTTAGCGTTTCTTTACATTTTGTAGATAAGTTGATAAAACAGTGTGACTCACGAACAGTTTGTATTCGAAATTCGTAGATATAAACTCGTAGATATGTGAATCTTAATAAACGTACTTATTTACTTAAGTTTAGTTTATAATCTAGTAAAAAATATGGGTAGGTACACATTTAAGATTCGTATTTAATGCATGCTCACAAGCAAACACACGCGCTTACGCATGTTACATGTATAGTTACAAAATAAGATCCAAACTTCAAATGAACGTAAACATTGCAGCTCATGTTGGTTTTCTCTGAAATAAGGCATTTGCAACAATGAACCGATACTTATGTATGTGTGGTCAGCCTATCGATAATCTAAGTTGCAAAGATGAATGTGAATTTAAATTCATTAAATGCATTCCCACAAATGACACGTATAAGTTTGCCCTTACAAATGTTGCATATGTACCAACAAATTAATATCCAAACCTCAAATGAACGTAATCCCTGCAACTTTTACCGACATTCCTTGAATCAGGGAATCATTGGCAAAATGAACCTTTTTTACAGGGTGGGTGGTCAGTCTCATACCAACCTATAAGTCAAGGAAGCCTCATTTCAATTTTTAAATCTATGAATTTTCTAAATTAGACCGAACTTAATGAAATCCGAAACATCTCATGTTTACAATATACACCCACAAATGTAAATACGAAATCAGTTTGCTTTCTGATAATACAAAAATATAAATGCGGTAATAATAATAATAATAATAAAACAGGAAAAAGTTGTGAATTCTTCTGGATTCTTCTGGCCTGCGCCGCATGCCGGCCGGGAAAGAAATTTTCTCCTCTTTTTACCGCCAACAATAGCAAACATAATGGGAAACGTGAAATGATTTACCTCCACACACTCACATACATATTATATGTTCTTACGTAATACACTTCCAAACTCAAAGAGCGATTCTATGCGATGCTATACATTCCATTATGCTCGCAGGTATTCCATTCTCATACGCGAATTTTGCGACGCAAATGCTTTCAAATATTTATTAGGTTTTTGGCAGATTGTTGAAAATTGGAGTTGCAGGAGTTTTGAAATTGAGCTCTTAAAATTTTAAACTTTTCAATGAATGAAAGAGATGGTTTACATACATGAATCTGATTTTTTTTTGACAAAAAAAATTGCATGTTTTGCTGGAACACAACAAGTTTATCTCAAATCGTCACCATCATCATTATCTTTGGCGCTACAACCCGGTGGGGGTCCTGGCCTCCTCCAAGCTGCACATATAGTGTAACTCCATGCCGTGTTCATCTCGATCGCATGTGGCGAGTGGAACCAATTTATTTTTACAGGTAAGGGGCTGGCCTTACGCCAACTACTTCAGTTTCCCAGCTCCTAAAGAGGCTGGTAGTCATTAATTGTGAATGTTGACTAAGCCTTGCTGGTATTTTATTTTAGGTTTGAAATATAACCACGGAAACGGGAAATCATTTCTGGCACCCTTGGTGGGATTCAAACCCGGGTAATCTGCATGCAGTGCAATTCTACTCTACGAACGGAGCTATCGACCGGACATTACAAATAACACTAAATTAGATGTTTTTATTCTTAATTTAGTGAAAAATTGTAAAACACGTTTTTTGTTTTTTTTTATTATTCCTCGATTTATATGTTAGTATGAGGCTGACCACCCGTACTGTAAAAGATGTTTCACTTTTCTATCGTCGCTGCTGTTTCAGGGAAGGTCGACAAGAGTTGCAAGGCGTATGTTTATTTGAGATTCAGAGATTTGTGTGTTACGTTGTAAATTCACATGCGGCATGTGTAAGCGCGTACCAACTTTTACGTGTCTTCTTGCGGGAGTACATCAAATATGAATCTTAAATGTTATATAGATGTGCAAAAGTTTTTTTGTAGGGTGGGAAAGCTGTAAAAGTAACAGATACATTTAATAATACGTTATAAAGTAAAGTATATTACGAGTGAAACAATAACTCAATCAAACCTGTCATTATCAGTGCTGGCAGTACGGTTGCATAATGACAAGATCGATATCACTTCATATCTAAACTAATACTTTTAATAACAGGTAGTGAATACCAGTGACAGACCTGTATGTCATGTCACGTACTGCCGTATTCATAATAATTATATAACACTACTTTTTAATCCAAATTTAATCGATATAATATCGTTGCAACTACGTAATGGGTACAGAAATAGGGATGTGAACTATAAAAGCCTTTTTTTAAATTTTTACATTTTTTGAGCATTTATTTTGATCGGCTAGTAAGTACTATAAATTATAACAGATAATCTATAATACCTAATCTATAATCTAAGTTGCAAGGATATATTCATTCAAAGCTTTCAGATGTATGCCCACAAACAAACACGTGTAGTTCGCGCTTACAAATGCTGATTGTGTACTTACAAATAAAATTCAAACCTCAAATGAACATAAGCCCCACAACTTTTGCCGACCTTCCCTGAAACAGGGGTGACACTGGCAAAGTGAACCATTTTTTACAGTATGGGTGGTCAGCCTCATACCAACCTATAAGTCAAGGAATATGGTATATATGGTATGGTACAAGGTATAAGGAGTATGATTAATAGAAATATATTATTTAAATCAATACTTTTATATAAAAAAATATGACTCTGAGTAGAGTACCTACCTACCTAAAAAAAGGATGCAATGATAATTTTTTTTATAATAAATGTACAAAATGGTTCACTTTTGCCAATGTCACCCATGTATCAAGGGAACTCGGCAAGAAATACAGTGTTTATGTTTTTTAGAGTTTTTTTTGTATCACACTGTGAATTCTATTGGAAATGCAAATAATAAATCAATTAAATTCACTTAAAATAATTATTTTGTAAGCTCGAACGTTTTCATCTAAGAAGGCATTCTCAGGAGCAATTACTCGTGGATCCACTATTTTAAATTATTTAAAATAGTGGATTCACGAGTAATTGGTCCTGAGAATGCCTTTTTCTTTGTATCTGATACATTATGTATCAGATACATTGAAAGTTTATTAGTAATTCTATCAAACACGCGTCAAATTAAATTTCCAAGCATCCATCACTACAATCACGTGCTATTTTTTTTTTTGCTTTCTTTCGTATTTTTGCATAATTGCATTTATTAAAAAAGTAGCATCGTGGGAATTAAGGCAGGCTCTATATTGCAAATTACTTAAAAAATGCATAAAAGAGAATAAAAAATTGGCTCGTTTGCCGGCAGTGACGGCATCAGAATGCTTTATTGTACGATCTCTTCAATTATTCACGAAAATGGCGGCCATTAAAAATTCTCACAATGGAAAAATTAAAAAACGGATAATGCAGATAATGTCGCTTTCAATAAAAAATGAAGCAATTGAAAATTATGTCGAATATTATGATGAATTTTTTTTTTTTTTTTTCAAGCTATAAGAAAACAAAATGTTCCTGTATCTAGACGCCATTGCGTTTGGGGTGGCCAGTACCTCCGCTGATGCATCTCCACCAAATGTGTTTACTGTAACAAATAAGTATAATAATTAACAAAGTGCTAAACTCTGGTTGTATTACTTCAAGTTTGATGATGGAAATTAAAAATGACCTATAATACCACGCACTGTAAACAACAGTTTATACCAAAATGTAAGGGAAGATGGGATCTAATAAATATTTCTACTCTCATCATACACACTTTCCTCTTTTTCTTTGTTTTTGCCTTTTTTAAATCAACCATTCATTTTTAAATAATCTTGCGCGAGAGACTCACTAGATTTCAGAGACTCTAGGGTTCTATGACACTTGTTGTAGTGCCGCAGACGTGTTGGCAGTGTGGCAGTTGATGTCCCGATCCTTTGTAGCAGGGCTGTTTGCTGCGTAGTGCTGTGTTGTGCGTTGCGTTGGATTTGTTTTGAGACACTGAAAGAAAGTGGCGATTGATGTTGGGTTTTGGATAGGACAATGTTAAATTGTGGTGGGAACACAGCAGTGGCGAAGGGTGCCATACAAGCCGGTTTCCATTGGTTTCCCGTTTAAAATGAGGCAGAAATGATAATTAAGTAAACTGTATGGTTTCAATGGGGGAAAATACGTATTGCTTCTTTGGTTTTAAATGTATATTTTTACTTTGTGCCTATATTTTTTAACTACTTTGTTACGTCATTTTAAAAGGGAAGCCGATGGAAACCGGCTTGTTTGGCACCCTTCGCCACTGGAACACAGATACCGGTAACTCGTTGCATTAACGGGCAGTTTGGCAAAGGAATGAGTCATGAAAACACAAAGTTCTCATTGATTTCTAAGTCTTTTCATCACGACTATTATCACTTTTATTTTAATTTATAAATATGAACGCTTTCGATCTCTCGATCATCTTCAGGCCCAAAGTTTTTATAATTTTGTTTGCATTATTCAATTTAACTGTTCTTTTTTTTATTTTGGAATCAAAATACACTGCCTTCTGAGTCTGAGGCGTTAACCATTAGACTACGAACGGAAAGGTATCTGTCAAAGGTTTCGTATCAAAGGTACGTTAACACATGTATGGCTAAGCTCGGTATTAATTATTCGCATTTACAAGGGAACTGTTAAGGCTTCTCGCAGTTAGTTAAAGCCGCGTTTCCACACGCGAACTTGTCACCCAATCACACAGTATCAGATTCACAGCCATTCCAAACTATAAACACTCCTAAGCATTTAAAATCCTTTACTAGCGATACCTCTAAAGACAGTCATGATTTTCACGGGTTCATTTTAATTGAAACGCTGTGATTTATTTAAACTTTGGTTCACATACAGAGTCAATTTTACACCTACATAATGCAACGGTCCCTTGACTTCTCCGACTACAGAGAGATTTGGCTCTTGTTTTATAGCAAAAATAAAGATCATTCTCGAATCATGGAGAAATGGTACATGTGAGACTTTATTTTTTTGGGTTCCGTTGGGAATCGAAGCCACTACCTGCCAATCACGAGTCTGAAGCTTTAATCACTGGACTACAGACCGGTATATACCTATTGTGTACACTTTTATTACTAAGTGCGTAGTCTAGTGGTTAGCACTTTGAGCTCGTGATTGAAAGGTAGTGGGCTCGAATCCCGGCGGAGCACTATTGAACCAAATTGGGTTGAAAAATGAATTCGCCTTTACCAAAGACCGAGCGTTGTGGGTAACTCCAGCCTTACACCAACTGAGTCTTTCTACGATCAAAGATCAAGCTTGCAGAGGGCTCTTGAGGGGTAATTCCCACAAAAACAGCGCTCACAAGATAAATCATCCCAATATCGTTATTTATCAATTGAAATACTACAACGAAGCATTTCCATAATTTTCTCTCTTTTCTTGATACTCCAGCTATTATAGGTGTTGTACAATATATCCATTGCGCACCAGGGTGCCGTGCTGGTTCAGACACCTCCCCTGCAACTTCCCACCTCCGCAGATCGTGATGACCAGAGTCCTGTAGGTACCGGTATTATCGCATTCGCGCCTTTTTGTGTTTTATTCTGCCAGTTAGTTCCTGCGTCCATCTCTCATAACACCACGATAATGCACTAGCGCACACACAAAATTTTTTTTTTTTTTTTCGTACTGTCATCGTCTATTTTGTTTCCATTCTCCAATATCACTACATGCCATATAAAACTGTTGCATTTATACCCTTACCCTTTTCCCCTTTGGTAATATTACATTTTTACATAGATTTTTGAAGAGGAAGACAATTCACAAAACTTTCCTGTCCTGAACAGGTATGAAATCTTTTAACTTACAGGGTAAGAGGCTGACCACACATGCAGTAAAAAATGGTTCACATTGCGAATGTCACCGCTGTTTTAGGAAAGGCTCGCAAAAGCTGAGTTCAAATGAACATAAGCCCTGCAACTTTTGCCGACCTTCCCTGAAACTGTGGTGACATTGGGAAAGTAAACCATTTTGTACAGCATGGATGGTCAGGCTCATACCAACCTATAAGTCAATGAATTCATCATCACCATATTCTCTGTCTTTTTTTTCTGATATCTTTTCACCCCCCATCTTTGTTAACGAATATTGGGTTGAAGATCATTCTGTCTCTTGCAGCACTGAATACCGATGAAGATTTTTATTTTTACCTGCACGTTGGTATATTTTTAGTTACGCCACTGTCTGTTAAGAATTTATATTCACTCGTTGGGTTAAGAGGAGCATCTGAGATATTGTTTAGTCGACACAGTACAAACACCCCCACCAACAACACGGGCCAGTCTGCAAGTAAATAATGTGGTATGTATCACTATCCACTAACCTACCTGCAAGATTTCAATACAACGAAATGCATGCAGGTATACTACAAGAAATTGTTTACAAAGTAGTATATGAAATTATTCAATATTTAGTGTTTATTTGTTTTATATATATTTGAATGTATTTAATTGCTTGTATTCCTTGACTGATAGGTTGGTATGAGGTTGACCAACCATACTGTAAAAAATGGTTCACTTTGCCAATTTCACCCCTGTTTCAGGGAAGGTCGACAAGAGTTGCAGGGCTTATGTTCATTTGAGATTGGGTTTTTTACTATACATTCTACATGTGTGCATACAAATAAAGAAATCCTCACATGGACATAAACCTTGCAACTCCTGCCGCCGTTCCCTGAACCGGGGGGCATTGGCAAAGTGAACCGATTTTTACACCACGGGTGGTCAGCCTCATACCAATATATCAGTCAAGGAATAGGAATAACAATTTCTGCAATAACAATGCTCATTAAATACAAAATTCCGAGCTTTGCACAGAGCTCGATCACTGAAGGCTCAGGCTGCTGGTGTGTCTCTACTTTAATTGACTTCTTACCTATTCACACGTAAAGTAGAATAAACACCATTATTCTGTGATAAACAATTCGTGATTTATCTAAGTAACAATACGTGCAATGATATTCACGGAATTTCACTGAATTGTTGTGAAATGAATCGAGTATGAAGGAGAGAAATAAAACAGTGAAGGGCTTCTTTTTTTCTTGATTTAGATCCTTTGATTCGTGATTCACAAAAAAGGTCAGACTAGAGATGTGTCTCTTTCGAAAAATGCTTCGAATCTCTTGGCGTGATCGGATCACCAATGAAGAAGTCCTTTTTTGCGTATTGATAGTTTCCTTGACCTATAGGTTAGTACGAAACTGACCACCCATACTGTAAAAAAAGCTCCATTTTGTGAATGTCACCCCTGTTTCAGGAAAGGTCGGCAAGAGTTGAAGTGCTTATGTTCATTTGAGATTAGGAAAGTTCACATGTATAAGCCCAAACTTACGCATGTCTGCTTATGGTAACGCCTTTAATATGAATCTTAAATTTAAACTTGATATTCAGATTTAAAAATCACAATTTAAGTTCGATTGGAGCCTTCACGTGGTTAGCACTCCAGTCAATTTCAAATGAGTTATTTTACAGGAAAAGGGAAAAGATTCATTTTGAAATGGATTTGCTTATACGCTATGCACGCACCTGATAACTGCAATATTTAAAGGAAAAATGGCGAAACGAGTGCGCATTATCGATAGAAGTGTAAATGATAGAAGAAGGTTGTATATTATGGCATTAAACACAGAGGTGCCATAATGGCATAAATACAAAGTCGGGTAAAGCATAGCCACAATTTACTGCGCTGGATAGATTATTATTGGTGGGGAGAGAATGAAAGGGGAGATGGAATACAGAGTGAGAGAAAGAGAGGAGGGGGGAGGGGGGGAGATGACCGTTTTCATTTCCTTTTCCGGCGATGACCTTTTCAATTCCAAATTTGAAATTGATTCCAAAATGGCGGACTGGTTCATTTCCAAGTAGGAAATGCCGGCGCGGGTAATTTATCATTTTTGATTATTTCGCAGCCGTTAGATTGTACTATAATTTACACCCGTAAACGAAAACAATGAGGCAATATTTTTAATTCAATATTTACATTACACAATGTACAATGTTAAAATTAAGATTTAAGATTCAAATTTAATGCATGCGCAAAAGCACAGTAGATTCGCGGCAATGCATGCCGCGCGTGTGCTACTTTTACAAAGTATAATACAAAACCAGAACCAAAAACTTACCGTATCTATTTTTTTTTTAAAGATTTGTGAAGAGGAATGCAATTTACCGACCTATTCAGCCTGGCCAAAAATAGACATAAATGTCATCAATTCAGAATTCATTATTGTATATTTTAATGAATTATTAATCAATAACTACCCAATGACATCTGTTGAAGCAGGGTAAAAGCTATGGTCAATGGACCCTGGCGGGCATCGAACCAGCGTTATTCTATTCCCAATACACTTGATAGATCAGCCACTTGACTTATGGCCGAGGGGCCATAACATCGACAATCTATTTGAAGATATGTCAAAATAAAACATGTCGGCGTATCAAGAGTTGATCCGTTTGATATGGGACAAAGATCAGCTGTTCAGGCACCACCATGTTTTATTATGTCCTACCTCAAAAATACATATATATAGTAAGATCTATCGACAGTCGTCGAGACTTCCATCCCAGGGGTGGAGTCTCATCCCCACGGTAATTCTTACCTTCCGAATATCGGTAATATTTGTATGAAGACTAATCAGCTGTTCACTTGCGGCCATCTTGGATTGACAAGTCTTTATACAAATATTACCGATATTCGGTCGGTAAAAAAAACCGTGGTGATGAGACCTCCAGCCCTGGTTTGGTATTTGTCAACCTTGTACTCGTACTTAAAATAAGTATAAATATAATTTTATAGATTCAATTCTTGGAAGTCTCCGTATTTACTAGACCTCCTATCATCGTATCTTGGTCCAACCTTTCCCGACACCTCCAGATATGACTTTACTTTGGCCTGACCCCTAAGTGTAAAACCAACGTTCAAATTCAACTGCAGCGTTTACCAAAAAATGTATGTCAACTGAGAAAGCGCCTTTCAGTCTCCAAACATTTTGTTGACGGAGTTCTTGGGGTATTTACCGGACTGCGGACTCCTAGAGGTGCAAAACGGCATGACCCCCCATCACGCTTGTGACCTCTCCCCCTCGCTTCGGGAGACTTCGGGTTTCCCGGCGGACTTTGCCGAAGATGAGAGACTTAGTACGCCTCTTTGCGCGGTACGCCCCAGGCTGTCCGAGCTGTGTCGTGATGCTGGCAGACCATTAGCGTATCCAAGTTTTTAATGTCACAAAATTATATTGATATCTGATCATATCATACAAGATTTATAAACAAAATGGTATGAATGTATCAGCTATGTCAACTTCAGACTTTTTTTTTTGATACATTTGTTTACATTTGAGGAATACAATTCACCAACCTTTTTTGTCTGGCCAAAAACAGGTATTGACATCATCAATAACGACTGCACTATTTTATATTCTAAAGTATTTCCTTATTATTTCATACTATGTATTTCATATTATTTTAGTATATTCCTTGACTTATAGGTTGGTATGAGACTGACCATCCATACTGTACAAAATGGTTCACTTTGCCAATATGTCACCCCTGTTGCAGAGAAGGTCGGCAAGAGTTGCCGGGCTTATGTTTATTTGAGGTTTGGGCATGCATTTGATATGTATCTTTGCAACTTAGATTATAGATTATTATATCATTACGCAATGACGTCCGTGGAACCAGGTCAAAGCAGGGTGTGCATCCCATACAGGCACATGTGCCTAATGGGTAGGCAATATATTGTAAAAATACATTTAAGCTTGATATTCAGATTTAAAAATCAAAATTTTAGTTCGACGAGAATTTTCTAGAAGATTCTTAATAAGAATATTCTAGCGTGTGACGAAATAACTATTATACGCCTTAAATTATAGACCGAGATGCTTTGAAGGGAGACTTGCATCTTAACCGTCGAGCTGAACAGTTAAAAAAACACTCTGTATCAGAACCAAATGTAAACGGTATCGTAGTATTTATAAAATTAAACTCGTAAATCACAAAAATACATTAAAAAGAAGATAAATTAAAAGAATATCATCCCTTAATCGCATTGCTATTCACAGTTACGCCCGTGCTATTCAGAAAAGTGTAGCGTATGCGTCCCGAGGCGATTATTAAAAGTTTAACGAGAGACTATCGAGCCTGTTCAAATGATTTTCCCTGCGAGTCGATCACGGCTCAAGATAGACACAAAGCCACACTTTAATTACGGACCTTAATTTGGTCCAAAACATAACGTTTAAACTCAACAAAAACCAAAAATGTTAAGAAACCAAAACGCTCACTGCGTGTGCTGTAGAAGTTTGTATGTATTTTTTGGGATACGCTGCATTTTGAGTTGGAACGTAGAACTTTCAGTGCCTGTTATTAACGGGCATTGTCTGGGAGTTATGCAAGAATTCCCCTGTTGGTGTGTTTACCATAAAAATCCTGTTCTTCCACATATTATAGTCTGGTAATTATGTGGTGTATTGGAGATTATTGTGAACGTGGATGTGGACGCATTAAAATTGTGATCTCGTGTGGTGTTGTGTATGGAGAGTGGCAATTGTTGGTACGGTGAAACAGAGAGTTGAAACTGTAGAAAAGAAGCAAAAAGATGGATCACGGTCAAAACCCGGAATTTAAAAAATCAAGCATCTGAATCCGGCCGTGAAAGAATAAAAACATTTATAGAAAGAAAGCTTGGGAAGGGAACAGTGGTATAATTGTCAATTGAAACGTTGCTGAGGATTTTGACGTCTCTTTTGGGTTCAGACCTCCGACGAACTTCAACATAGACGTCTTTCAAAATTCACGCTGTGTCCTCCTGCCGACAGTTTTTATTTCTGTGTCCTAGTGCATTAAAAACGTACATTAGAAAAGCAGACTGTATTCTTCAATCGTTATTGCAAGCCTGTCAAGGTTATGCAATACAAATGTCTCTACGAGCACTTGACCCAACACTGATAACAAAAAACTGGAGGATAATATGGTTCTTTTCATACGTAACGCATTTTGCCCGGTTTGTGAACCGTTTATCTATCGACAAACCGTGTGAAAGTTTTTATACATTGTTATACAATCGTAGACTTCGATAGGGCACCGGATAAAAACATAAGCTAACCGGGCAGAATAATGCGCTAAAAAGCATCTTCAGGTTCGAAGATTCTAATGACGGAACAACACATGACTGATCGACACATCGCACGCTTAATAATAAAGAGCAATAACTAAAAAAATAAGAATGTTGGGAAATCACGTTTGAAGTTCAGACAACCAGTACAACTTGTATGGGATGAAAAAGGCGACCGATGTTTTATCTCGGTCATATTCGTCCAAATTGAACGGCTGTCGCATTCTACCTATTCTTCTCGCATTGTTCTTGCGTTTTATTACAAAATCTCGATTTTGACAATTTTTGAGTTATTTCTCTTTATGATTAAACGTGTGACATGACAATGACATTTTTGGAGGTATGTACATCATAGGAAAGTATATCTCAATTACAATTGGTGATGGTTGATCTTTACCACTACGTTTAAACTAAAAGCGACTCATCTTGGATTGATTGCAGAATTTTGATCAAATAATAGTTTAGTTTTTCACACGTAGAGTACTTATTCCCGGGTATTTGTAGTGATTCATTGCACAGTATCGCAAAGGAGTGCAATAAAGCGATGTCGGAGTGAGTGCGCGTTGGCGGCATGAAGGAATTAGGTGCAAATTAAACGCATTCCTCGGTAATGCACTTTTCGTTATTAGCTCTGGTTCCCCCGCGGGCCTTGTTCAGATATCACGCAGAGAAGGAAAACACCGCCAACTTCTAACCGGAGACTTTCGGTGATCTAATAATAATGTTGCGAATGTGTGTTTTGTTTGTTTGTGTGAATTGGTTTAAGTTGTGTCTGTGAAGTATCTAGATGTAGGCATGAAGCGCTATATTTTTGTATTTTTGTGTGTTCAAACCTCAAGATCCTTCTGTGAATTTGGTCATCGCTAAGAGCGCCAAATTCTCAACCCAGATACTGTAAGGCTGGATGGACTTTTGGATGGACCTTTGGTGACTGGTCTCTGATAACAGTATATGAATTTCTCAATCCAGCGAAGAGCATCTTTGAAATACATAAATGATATATTTGAATAAGAGTTTTAGGCTTATGTACACGGCCGGCTGATGATGCTGGAGTACGATGGGCGCTTCTTCGGCGTGAAGTATGATGATGCGTAGAAGTGGGCGAAACGTCCGGAAGCTCCAGCTCCCACAGACCACGGCAACAGATCCCGGAAAACATCACTCCAGCAATGATATATTTTTGTACTCAGCTAGGATTTGAACCCATGACATTCCAGTTACGAGTGCAAAGCGTTACCATTGGACTACGGACCGGTCTAAGTGCAACTATGGATCGTAGAACATTAGATAGTTTAAAAAAGGTCGTGATAATTTTGAAGATTGATGGATCAGAGAAGGTAGAAACGCACTCAATCGCAAAAATGGAAAATCTAGAAAGTTTGTATTTTGGAGAAACAAAAATACCAACGAATAACAAATAATATAATATGTTTCCATCGGTTCACGGGTTTCCCTCCTGTCCATCTTGAGCGCCGTTCTATCATAATACTAGCCACGATGTTGGCACGACCCGGGACTCGAGCCCGAGATCTCGCGGTCTCACAATGGCGTGGACCTAACCAACACTCTCATCACTACCAGTTCAAACTCTGCCACAGCGTTTCCCCAAGAAATACTCAGAAACCAAGACAGCGTCTCCGGTGAGCGTTGCAGTTTCTTTGCATTTTCGGTGAAACGCTTTGGTTTTCTACTTGTGATCGAGCCGCTAAAACAAGCGTTTTAGAAATTAGCAAATTATGCAAAATTACAGTGTCAAGTGATTTATGTTCTGGGGAAGAATGTAACAACAACGCTTTCTGTACTCGCTGTAATTATTAGCATTTAAAATGTTTGCAAATTTATTATATAATGAGACTGTACTGTACCCTGAGCAGGCCCGGATTAAGGGCGGTCCGCGCGGTGCGGCCGAACCAGACTACGAACCCTAGTACGTTTTATAAATTGATTACGTTTTATAAATATTCTTGAATTAATTATACTTTATCTTACTCGCGTTATGTATACTCGTTTTTATGATAGGCGAGGATAAAGGGGTGGGAGTAGGGGAGAAGGCAGTTGGGTTCCCTCATGACTTTCCCCGCACCAGGGCCCCCAGTGATCTTAATCCGGGCCTGACCCTGAGTATGAGTTGCAAAACTTGAGTTAATTAAAGTTTACGGAAAGTATTAAAGAGTGGTTTTCCTCAAAATCTGCCGTTTTTATTTGTTTGAACTTGTTTTCTCTCTCTTTTAATTCTTTTGCTAAGACCATAAAGTGTAAGAAACAAAAAACGGGAGATTTTGGGGAAAATCTCCTTTAACTTTAATACTTTCCGTAAACTTTACTTTGCTCAAGTTTTGCAACTCGTACTAATGGATACTGTTCTGTATCTTGCCGCGGTACTTCTACTCCATAGATGCGTCTCCACTCTTTTTTGTCCTTGCATGCATACCTCTCTCATCTCTTCAACACACATCACTTTCCTCATACACACTCTTCTCTTATTCTCACTCTTGTAGGCTAGATCCTTTCGCAATCTCACCTATTTGCTGGCCATCTAAGCCAAACTGGCCTATCACTTCAGTTGAGGTGTGTGTTGCTCAGTTTCCGAGGGAGGTGGCAATTATTTTTTTCTACCAACTGAGCTATATCGAACTGACTATCTATAGTTATTGATATAACAATATCATGTTTGGTTCATAGTACACAGACACATTCTCAATACCTACCCCTTAATAGAAAAGTACGGTACTACTCATTTGTGGCGTTTTTCCAAAAATGTATGAAAACCCACACACTCTCTAGACACATTGTTTTAGTTTATATACAATTTTTGGTGAATTGCTACGTTTTAGTGTAAAACCAAACTTAATACTGGAGAAATTGTTCGCGTAATTTACAAAACACGATCTGCATCGATCTTTGTATTGTTGCAAACTGCAGTTATACAAGATGGCGGGAAATAAAGAAATGAAAGCAATTTGGAGCCAAGACTCTAAAATAATATAATAGTATCTGTTATTTTGTCCGAGAACATAAGAAAAGTGGATTCAAATTAACACACAATGCTTTTGTGCCCTGGATTTTGAAGAAAAACATTTTTTGATAAAATTACACGAAAGCAGTGGCGGAATTTTCATACAGGCAAATAGTTGTTACCGTACTTATTTTTTTAAATACAAACAATCAACTATGTTGGATTCTAACTACTTTGAAATGGCTGTTACCTTCAGAAGACCTTACATTTTTTATGGTAGGTGCATAAACAGGCACAAGTACGGTTTTTGTAAACTTAATAATTAATAATTCTTTTTTCAGGCCCCTAAAAATTCCCATTTTGTAACCTAACCACTCTTCACATTCTATGAACGTCATTGCATGAAATGTATTAATTTTTCCCAAAAAATATCTGTTAAACACGTTAAAGTTTAAGTATCAAAAATGTTTTGTAAATTTTACATACCTACATAAGACTGCATGTACCTAAGGTTTTTTTTTATCAATATAGGAACTCAAAAATCGTTTCCCTGAAACAGGGGTGAAATTGCCAAAAGTCAGCCTCGATGAGAAATGGTATATGGTCAAGTAGAAATTCTTATTTCATAAATTGCCTAGGCAAGTAACAAATGATGATATAAATCTATTCGATTCCGATGATATCAATTCACATTTTCAAACGCAGCTATCGTTTCTAATTTGTTTCGATATCTTTTCAATTGCAATTTCAACAAACTATTCTCCATCTCTACTGCTAAAAGTACGCAATCTTATATTGTGCAGTTATTTCCTCAAAACCAGCATAACAATGTGCATCACTGCAAGTATAATACATAACAATCTAAGCTCGACGGCAGCCTTTTACAAGAAAATACATGAAAACTTACAAGCGTCTCTACTGAGCGTTTTATATTCCGTATATTTTGTTTGGTCAAATGTGGTGACAGGTTTGGAATGACACAGTGACAAAACGACACAAAAAATACATCACTATGAAAAAACATCACATACTTAAAACAAAACATACCATTAATGGTACATGAAAACAACATCACAAACATTTATTTGGCCACAAGCCAGATGCGACCCTTCGGGGATAACGCGGTAAGAAGTTGCTCTTTATGTGCAGCTTTTTTTTATCTGATAATAACACGTCTTGCCAAATAATACATGCACAAGTTACATTTTCTCATGTTTCTCTTTTTCATAATTTTTTTGTCATGCCGTTTATGGTGCTTTCTGTTTTGTGATGTTTTTTCATGTGCCGTCTACGGTATGTTATGTTTTAGGTATGTGATGTTTTGTCCTGGTATTTTTTTTATATATTAATAGAAGAGGAATGCTTCACCAATCTATTCTGCCTGGTCAAAAACAGGTATTAACATCATCAATTAATTGTTCATTTTTGTACATTTTTATGAATTATTTATAAATAATTACCCAATGAAATCTGTTGAACCAGGGTCAAAGTTATGGTCAATGGACCCAGGCCGGGATCGAACCAGCGTTATTCTTTTCCAAACACGCTAGCTAGATCGGCCACTTGCCTCCTCGGCCATAACACCGATGTGATGTTCTGTCATGTGTCGTTCTGCCATATTGTATCGTTATATTATGTGTTGTTCTGTTTTGTGTCGTTCTATCATACGTCGTTATGTAATGTGTCGTTTTATCACTGTGTCGTTCTAAAATGGAACCACAAATTGTATTGTTAAGTTTTGACGTCATGTTCTATACTACCAGGGGTACTGGTTTCTAAGCTATGCTCTTCATCGGGCACGAGGAATTATCTGGGATCTCATATCGGATGATGGTGCAGACTTTGAAATTCGATGTTATTGAATGATAGCACAGACACAACAAAAGGCAGTGTTTAATGTAGGCTCTGGCTACCCCCTCGCCTCCCTTCGTTTTCTGGTAATCTAACCCCAAGATGAGAAATAAAATCTTCAACTTATATTACATTGTAACGATTTCCTTGAGTTCAATTTGATACAACTTAGATTAATTTGTTTTAGGGTTCACTCACATTTAGTTCACAGTTAATTTTTGAACCTGTCAGCTCTGTGCTTCTTATACGAGTCTCCCTTCAAAGCATCGCGATCTCTATATATAGGTGTATAAAGGTTACTCTGGCATACACCAGACCATGCTAGAATATTCTTAATTAGAAGCTTCGAGCGAACACTAGTACAATCATCCAAATACCTATAGATTGAGACACATACACACACATGACACAAGTAAGTAAAAACACATAGACACACAATCATAAGTAGACATACACAGACATACCATCACCTTGGATTTTAAAGATTATGGACATGTAAACAAATTGTTAAGAATATGTGATTTTGCATACATATCAAGCAACGCACGCAGCATGTGTAAGTGAAAACTTACACGCTTTCATGATGTGTAAATTTTTAATGTATATATAGTTGCAACTTAGATTATTATATAATTTAGAGCCAATTATTAAATGTTATTTATTCAATACAACCGCTTTCTTAATTAGGAATTACAAATATTGCGTTATCCAAAAGTATATAGAAACTTTAGCAGCGGCTCTAGTGGTCATTTTACTTTTCATACATGTTTGTTAAAAAACTATGGCTGAATTTCAATTGTTTTTTTTTACTTGGGGTCTAATTCTTTAAATTCTTTGAGTGAATTCCTGATCCCAATAGATACTCAGCACTTACTATAACGACTCAATCACGACTCTGAATTGACAATTAAAAATGGTGCCATGTTAGAACGGCACAATGACAAAACAACACACGACTTCACAACACATGACTGAACGTCACAATGAAAATACATTGAATGACAAAACAACACAGTGACGAAACTAAACAGGAACTTGCATCACGATGAAAAAACATCGCAAGACAAAACATCACGTGACAAAACAACAAATATTTAAGACAGAACGTACCATAAACGGTACATGGAAAAAAATTACATGGCAAAACATCACAAAGAGCTAAATAAAAAATACCAAAAACGGCAAAAGGAACATGAGTAAATGATGATGATGATGATGAGTTGATGATTTCTTTATAGCGCTGTTTCGTGATGTAGTCACTCCAAGGGCGCTGGTGCAAACGATGCCAGAAATTTGCTTGTCTTCAGTGCATTCCGGAACTTTCCATGGTCCTCTAGCTCTCTCACATGATGTGGCAGGTGGTTCCAGGCCAGAGGGCCAGCAATTGCAAATGCACGCTCTCCAAACACTGTGTTAACTCTTCTTATAGGTTCTTCAATCCTTGATTTGGCTCCAGTCTCAGCTGAGCGCAGTGTTTTTCTTTTTTTAAATGTAACACGTCTTCATATATTTCGGGTAAATTTTACAACTTATGCCACTTTTACTTACAATCAGGGGTAGCAACGGCAAAGTATGCATTGATGAATAAATGTTGTGTTGTTTGTGATGCTTTGTCATTTGATGTTTTATCATTGTGATGTAATGTCATGTGATGTACTGGCATTGTGATGTAACGTCATGTGACCTTATGTCATGTAACGTTAAGTTATGTGGCTTTATGTCATCTGATGTGATATCATGGGATGTAATGTCATGTGACGTCATTCCATGTGACGTTATGTCATCTGATGTGATTTCATGCGATGTAATGTCATGTGACGTCATTCCATGTGACGTTATGTCATCTGATGTGATGTCATGTGATGTAATGTCATGTGACGTAATTCCATGTGACGTTATATCATCTGATGTGATGTCATGTGATGTAATGTAATGTTATTTTTGTCGTTGTGATGTTTTGTCATCTGACTTTATGTGATACGAAGTTATGTCATGTGACGTTATGTCATGTAGTGTACTATCATTGTTATGTTAAGTCATGTGATGTCATGTGATGTTTTGTCATGTGATGTTTTGCCACTGTGATGTTCTATCATGTCACCTGTACAAATACATGGTTGATCCCTGACTTACACGCCTGCACCTGATAATTAATTACTGCCTCTAACTGCGATCCAGAGAGATAATATTGTAATTATATAAGCACTAAGTAGTTTAGTCAGATGCTAATCTTGATTTCAAACCTGTTGCGGTGACTCTTTGAATCAGAGTTGACGTTTAGTGAAGGGATGGGAAACGACCGGGTCGGGGACTAATTTTTTTGTTGTTGTATTTATATGTATGTTTCAATAATAAAATATTAAATAACTCGTATTTACGTGCTTTGAATGGATTTGATACTTATCACCAAATTCAAGAATCACCTCTAAAAATATTCTGTCTCTTTTTTTTATAATTATGTAAGTTTCTACAGTTGGTAGAGCGCTTGCATTCCGAGAGCTCGGGTTCGAATTCCACCGAGGGTGTCAGAAATGATTTCCCGTTACGGTGTTTATTTAAAAGCCAAAATAAAATACTTGCAAGGTTTTCACCAGCCTTCTCGGAGCTGGGAAACCCCCACTGTTTCAGGGAAGGTCTGCAAAAGTTGCAGGGTTTATGTTCAGTTTTATGTTTGGATTTTAATTTGTAACTACACTTTCAGTATTTGCAAGCGCAAACTTACACGTGTCTGTTTGTGGGCATGCATTTCATATGGGTTTTGAATGTTAATATATCTTTACAAATTAGATTACAGATAGATAGATTCTACATTTTCCCCTCTGTTTACATACATACGACTAGATAGCAGGATTCAAACAAAATAGTTTTCAATTATAAAAAAAAATCGTTGGTAACTATTAACTTAGTCGTCGTTTTTTTTAATCGGTCCGCAACCGAATTATTTCATCAGCGTTCCAGTCTGCCATGAAATTCCTCTCATTAGTCACTTCAGGTTTGAACCACTTGCCGGCATCCTCCAACTCCTCAGTCACGGAGAATCCCTGCCAAGAGATATTGATCAGATCTGTCTGACCAGTCCGAGGAAAAAAAAACTGTTAAAGAATTTAACACGTGATTTTTTTTAACCGAGATGCCTATCAGGTCTTGTGAACAAGGGGGTTTATTTGTGTGTGTATAAAAAATAGGTTAATTAATTGTTGAGAAATTAGATGAAAAAAAAATGATGGGTGTGAATGAATAGAAAGAGCAAAGAAAATTAAAAGAGTAGAAGATTTTAAAGAAGTTTATCAAATCGAAAAGGTAACAGATAATAAAAGTGTGGAAGTCGTATCTTAAACTTTTAAATGTGATAAAAGCAAGACTTTATTTTTGTGCTTTCAGCCAGCAAGGAAAGAAAAATATAAGAAACAAAAAAAATACGATTCCTTTATTTATATATTGGTGGGTATATGGCTAACCACCCGTACTGTAAAAATTGGTTCATGTTGTCCTGTTTCAGAGAAGGTTGGCAAGAGTTGTAATAATAATAATAATAACAGGCTGATTTATTTTAAATTACACATGATAAGAGAGCGCCGTTTTTGTAAGTGTCACACCTCAAGGGCCCTCTCCGATCATGGATAAGACTTTCTAAACAAGTGTGCCTTGAGTGCTCCTCGAAATACACCCACAGATTTGGAGTTCTTCACTCCGGGTGGCAGTCTGTTCCACTCCACCGGCCCCGCAACACGGAAAGCGCGGTCTCCGAAGTTTGTACGAATCTGACGGCGCGGCTGAACCAAATTGACTACTCCATCACCCGCAGATCTGAGTGTCTGCCTCCTAACACCCATTTCAACAGGTGAAATCATATCAGCCAGATAAGGTGGGGCCAAGCCATTGATGGCTTTATATACCATTAAACAAACACGGAAGACCACCCTCTCCGGGAAACGAAGCCAATGAAGTTTTTTTAACAGCGGGGTGATGTGAGCGAATTTGGGAATCCCGAATATGAGTCTTGCTGCCGAATTCAACACAGATTGAAAGCGATTAAACTGTTTCTTCGGCTGACCACTATAAAGCGTCGAGCAATAGTCAATCCGAGACATCACAAACGCACTCACCAGGGTCTTAACCGCATCTGACGGCAGACATTTTCTTATTGCCTTTATTTGGCGAAGCGAAAGTAAAGTAAAGTGCATACTCATTTGAAAACTGGATTAGCGAGCTTAGGTACACATACCTGCTTGTGGGCATGCAATAATGAATAATCTTCTACGTTTATATATCTTCGCAACTTTGATTAAACATTATTAGACTTACCTGTTCCTTGATAGATATGTAGGTTGGTATAAGGCTGACCTCCCACGCTGTACAAAATTTGTTCACTTCTGCAAATGACATCCCGGTTTCAGGAAAAAAAGGCAGGAGTTGCAAGGTTTATTGTTCATGTGAGATTTGGCTTGTTTTGTACGTATGCATACAGCATTTGTAAGCGGGAACTTACAAATGCCTGTTTGTGTGCATGCTTTAAATGTCAATTTATCATTGCAACTTAGATTACAGTTTCAATATTATAGAACTCTAAGGTGATATTCGATAAGAATCTATTTTTCCAACAAAAAAGTTTAAATGTATCTTTGTGTAAATTTTTGTTTACATAAGAACACAAAGTAAAATCTCAAATTCCAAAAAGCTTCATTAAAAGCTCAACAATAGAGTTTTGAAAAAAAAAATACAATTATTTACTTATCCACTCTGATGGACAACAGAATTTTTCAAAATTCAAAAAACATTGTTCTTGGGTTCCCTAATCCCCACAGACATCTTCCGACAATGCACACACATATATTTTTTTTGTACCTTTTGTGTGCACCACCCTAACAAAGATTTGTTGTTTTCAAAGATAATTATTTCCAGTATTGTATTTTATTTCTTCCACAGTTTATTCTATTATTTGTAGGTATATGCAAGTGTTGGGGAGCCCTTTTGTATTTGTGTCCGTGTCAAATTTTGTAACCAAAAGGAAGTTACAGAGTATTTGTTAGCGCTCTTATTGATGGAACAATAGGGTGTGCCATAATTTTTTTACATATTTTTTCAGTAAACACTGTAGATTTTTTTAAAGACTTCAATGAAAATCAGGAATATATCATTCCGTATTTCTTTGACTAATAGGTTGGTATGAGCTCAAATGCTGTAAAACTTGGTTCACTTTTTCCAATGCCACCTCGGATTTCAAGGAAAGGAGGCAGGAGTAGCAAAGTTAATCTTCATGTGAGGTTTGTTGTATTTTGTATGTGGGCATGTAATGTATATGAGCTTTAAATACCAACGTAGATTATAGATTACAGATAGTAGATATATATGTTTATTTAACACACTAAAAATTAAGGTTTTTCAACAGTTTATTGTTACAAAATACAAAAATCTAACACATTTTATTTCAATCTAAACTAATACATCTGCATGTTTACAAAAACTAAACTAAGAAAAACACATTAGCAGCATGGTGTCAAATATTTCGGCCCACCCGGTACAACACAAAGGAGTTCTACCTGAACCGAAAATGCGCATTATCTTTTCAATGTGTCGTATGCGCAAACTTGCATGTGTGCGCGCGCACATCCCAAAATGCATTGTCTTTGAGGTGTACGCGTTTTTACCGGCGACACGTTAGAATGGCACAGTGACAAAACGACACATGACATAATGACACATGACATAACGACACATGACAGAACGACACATGACAGAACGACACATGACATAACGACACTTAACAGAACGACACATGACAGAACGACACATGACAAGACGACGCATCGCCCCTTAGTGCTTGTTTGTGTCCATCTGAGGTAATTTTAAAAGAGCAATTTATGTATGTGTACTGGACCAATGTGTCTTATGAAAACTGGAAATTGAATTTAAAATATGTAAAACAACTCTCACATTATCACGGTTTACGTTATTTTTCCTAGCTCAGATTGTATAAAATGTGGTTCTGAAGACCATTTCATTGAAATCTCATCATCGAATCAAATGGTAGGATAAGCCAAACAAGCACTAAGGGAAGCACTCAAAATGACACATCACAGAACGACACAATGACAGTACTCGTACATCACATGAAAAAACATCACTATGACAAAATAACACAGAAAATAAACAAGAAAACAAGCATCACAAGCACGACAAACGTCATGTGATGTTGTTTCATGTGCCGTTTAAGGTATTTTCTGTTTTAAGTAGGTGATGTTCTCTCATATGATGTTTTCTTGTGTCATTTATTTATTTATTCTATGTCGTGTTTTGTCATTACAATGTTTTATCACGTGATATACCTATTGTCATTGTGATATAATGCTACGTGAGGTTTTGTCATGTGTTGTTTAGCCACTGTGTCATTCCACCATTGAACCGTTTTTACCTGGTATCTCTCATCAAAGGTTCTCTTGCAAGCCCTGCAGGGTGTTTTGTTCTGTGTGTGAGGGTGCAGAGAGTTCACATTCGCTTGTGTTGCATTGCCATAATGCTTCTGCGAGCAGAATTGGCATAACTGCAATCGACGTTGCACGGCTTCGATTAGAAATCCTTATGTGATGTACATCAATCAGAAATGGTGTTTGAATCCAACGACATGGGCGTAACTAAATTTTCATCTTAGTACCTACTGTTTTATAGTTTAATCCGGTCGCTCCCAGCTGAATCGGGAGAGTGCTTGCATTCCATTCCGAGAGCTCAGGTTCGTATCCCATCGAGGTTGTCAGAAATGATTTTCCGTTTCGGTGTTTCTTCTTCTTCTTGTGCCACTTCTAACGAAGATCGGCGATCATCATAGCTATTTTGATTTTTGATGCTGCGGCTCGAAATAGGGACTTGGTGCTTCTGCCGAACCACTGTCGCAGGTTCTTCAGCCACGATGTCCTTCGGCGTCCCTGAGATCTTCTCCCCTCAATCTTACCCTGAATGATAAGATGAAGGAGAAGGTTTCGGTGTTTATTTTAAGTCAAAAATAAATTACTTTCCTGCTTTCACAAAAATTGAGTATCAGCCTTCTCGGGAGTGGAAACCCCCACTTCTACTGAAGGTGTTCCATTTGCAACAATCCCTTCGGAGAGAACGCGGCAAGAAGTTACACAAGAAAGATTAGTTCCTTTACAACTTTCTTTTTATTTTACAATTAAATAGGTACCTACTCATCTCATTAACTCCCTTCAATCGCGTAAATAAAAAAAATCTATTGAAGACACAACAGCGCCTCTACGCAAACGAGGAGAGTTTTTGTAAAATATTTTAAACTCTGACGGGGCTATTCGTAGACATTTTAGTCGTCGGTTGGCCCACGCTTTGACAAACTAATGACGCATTTGTATGAAGACCTGTCAATCCAAGATGGCCGCAAGCGTACAGCTGATTTGTCTTAATACTATAATCTATAATCTAAGTTACAAGGATATATTCATTCAAAGCTCTCAGATGTATGCCCACAAACAAACACGTGTAGTTCGCGCTTACAAATGCTGATTGTGTACTTACAAATAAAATCCAAACCTCAAATGAACATAAATACAAATAATTAATACAAATATTACAAAATTCGGTAGGTAAGAATGACCGTGCTGATGAAACTTCCAGCGCAGGCACTATTAGTTTGTCAAAGCGTGGGCTCAACCGACGGCTAAAATGTCTAAGAATAGACCTGTTAGTACTTATATACTCATTTTTGCTACGCCAATGCGATCTTTCACACCTGGTTCCTACACCATCAGGCACAAATGACAATAAATAAGAGTGCATGGCAATCACCTCCAGCCAGCAAATTGTTCCTTCAGCCGCGGCCAATAATAATTGTCATAAGCCAATATGCATCCGTCATCTTTACTGGCGCGAAAAACGAAAAGAACGAAGCCGCTGACTGACTGACTGACGGTGCTCTGTAGGTACTACTACAAGTATAAGACATTCCACATCATTCAGTTATAATATAGAAGAGTATAAACTAACTTACGGTATTGATACATACTGTCACGAACATATGAGTTCGTACGGGAGCCTAGGCACGTTGGTGTGTGTGACGTCTCTGGTATCATCTAATCTAATCTAATCTAATCTAAGCTGCAAAGATATATATCATTTAAGATTTATACTAAATGCATTCCCACAAGCAGATATGTATAATTTCGCGCTAACACATGCCGCATGTGGACCTACAATATAAAAACCCAATCTCAAATGAACATAAGCCTTGCAACTCTTGCCGTCCTTCCCTGAAACAGGGAAGCATAACCATCATCATCATCATTGGCACGACAACCCGGGGTGGGTCTTGGCCTCCCTCAGCAACCGCTGCCAGCGCTGTCTATCCAACGTCTTCCTCCTCCAGTCCCACATTCCCACTGCACGGAATCCGCCCCCACTCCATCCAGCCATCTTGAATGTGGTCTTCCCACTGTCCGGCGTCCCTCTGGGTTCGTCATCACAATCGTTGACGTCTCTGGTATGGTGGGGATCAATGTACTAGGAAGTATTTACCATGTTTTCGAACATGCAAGAATCGTCTCTGCCGCACATATAAATGCGAGCAAAGATTCTTTGAGACAGACAGAGTCTCTTTGACCATTGTGACGCAAAGACCTGCGTCACAATGGCAGAGTGTGAGAGTATACATCATATTGTAACTGAAATTGTGAAAAATAAATTTAAATCGTAACTTAATTAAAAGAACCAAGCCAAATCATACAATATTTGGTCTGTCCTGTAAAAAAACAACCATTTCAAAATAATGTTCTTACATGTGAAATCCTGTATTATCTTGCTTTTTCTATTATGTGTTTCGACACCCAATAATTACACATGCCATAATATCTTAAAATAATGCACGTGTGCGTTCTATGGTCGGACTGGTTCGGGCAACCATAATTTCGCAATGTTGCCAACTTTATAGAAACATTTTTACGTTCTACGTGTAGGAAGAATGTATAAAGAATGTAAGACTTGCAAAGTGACTATACAGAGAAAACGCGGAAGGGAAAAGAGGAAAAGAAAAACCGAGAGAAGTATCGCTAGATCAGATTGATGAAATTGTGAAAGAATGGGATATACTTACAAAGCGGATGTAAAAGAAGGATCTAATCTAATCTAATCTAAGCTGCAAAGATATATATCATTTAAGTTTTATATTAAATGCATTCCCACAAGCAGATATGTATAATTTCGCGCTAACACATACCGCATGTGGACCTACAATATAAAACCCAATCTCAAATGAACATAAGCCTTGCAACTCTTGCCGTCCTTCCCTGAAACAGGGGTGACATTGGCAAAGTGAACCAATTTTTACAGTATGGGTGGTCAGCCGCATAACAACCTATAAGTCAAGGAACATACATCACAAATGACATTTTTTAAAATCAATAAATAACAATAGATATATACATGGACATAAAAAAACAATTTTACTTCAACAAACCCCAGCCGCCAACATCACAGATCAACCGCCATTTCTTTCTATCCTTACATACTTCTTTCATTTCTTCCAGAGTCATAACCTTCTTCATACAAGCTCTTCTTTTATTATGACTCTGGATATTCCATTCATTCGCAATTTCGGATATTTGGTCCATCCATACCTTTCTCGGTCTTCCTCTACCACGACATCCATCTATTCTACCAACATATACTTTCTTCGTCAGTCTTTCCTCATTCATTCTCTCCATATGCCCAAACCATCTTAACAAACTTCTTTTAATCTTCACTTTCACACTTTCTCTTGCATCACATTCTTCTCTTACAAAATCATTCCTCACCCTGTCACTCCGTTTTTTCCCAATCATACTTCTTAGAAAGTCCATTTCAACAGTATGGACTTTACTAATTTCACTTTCATTCACCGTCCAGGCCTCGCTTCCATACATCAAGGTGGGTAAAAGTATGCCACTGCGTACCGTATAGGAAATGCGTGAAAAAGGTGAATGAATTGAAAAAGGTATGCAAAGCTAGGAAAAAATAGTGGAAAATCTATAGAGGCTCTGGCCACTCCTAGTGGAATTATGACAGAATTACAGTTACAAAACAATAAAATGTATGCACTTTTTTGTGAATTTTAAATATATACATAGATATCATTCAACAAAATGTGGATAAAAATATTATCTCATGGCTAGCGCGAATATTTACTCGGGGTTTTGTTTATTTAGGTTCTGACCACCCCGAGCGATTTCTTCATTATTTATCTTCCCCACAGGGTATTGGCAACCCCTAGCGGTCTCTTAATATTACCTGAAACACCCCTGTATAAAATCCAAACACAACCCATAGCGTTAAATAAAAAAAAGTATGAAAACCAAAACACTCAATAGAGGCGCTTTTTATTTTCCATACATTTTTTGGTAAATGCTATGATTGAATTTAGTAATAAGATTTAGACTTGGGTAGTATATCGGAATCTAGACGTTTTTTCCCTGTTTTCCCTGATTTGTTTGTTTCGGATAGGTATCTTTTTTTTTTGCGTACATCCCTCTTAGGTGCAATATTGATTTTAATGTTTTTACAGCACTTGAAATATTTTATGAAAATTAAACAATATTTTTAGTTTGAGATAAGAAAAATATTTTTTTTGAGATTTCAATCCTCGAAAATTGTACTAGCGTGAAATAAATACGTCAATTTGTAGGTAAACATACTACTACGCAACTAAGCTACACATATAGTGTAACTTCTTGCCTGCGTTATCCCCGAAGGGGTTGCAAGTGGCGCTTCGGGACCTATTTATTTTTACAGGTAAGGGGGCCGGCCTCACACCAACCACTTTCAGTTGAAGTAGGTAAACATAAAACTAAGGAAATATGAAATGTTTAGAGTGAGCTATAATGTACCTACAATCTATAATTTAAGTTACAAAGATACATTATTACATGTAAGATTCATATAACACGGATTCCCATTAGCAGACACGTACAAGTTTACGCTTCTTACAAATGCTGCATGTGCGACATAAAAACGCAATCTCAAATGAACATGAGTCCTGAAACTCTTGCCGACATTCCTTGAAACAGGGGGTGACATTGGCTTACAAAAACTTAAAAAAACTTTTAAAAAATAACCAAGTTACTTTTTAATACTATTTTGTTTTACTATTTTTACATTGACTTGTCCTTGACTTATAGGTTGGTATGCGGCTGACCACCCATACTGTAAAAAAAATGGTTCACTTTGCCAATGTCACCCCTGTCTCAGGGAAGGACGGCAAGAGTTGCAGGGCTTATGTTCATTTGAGATGGGTTCTTATAATGTAGGTCCACATGCGGCATGTGTTAGCGCGAAATTATACATGTCTGCTTGTGGGAATGCATTTGATGTAAATCTTAAGTGGTATATATCCTTGCAGCTTAGATTATATTAGATTAGATTAGACATCATTAAGTAATCAACGTTTTCAATCATTCAACCATCATAACGTCCCTTTAGTGCTTGTTTGTCTTATGTTCGTCAGAGGTAATTTCACATGAGCAATGTGTGTACGTGTACTGGACCAATATGTCTTTTGAAAACTGTAAATTATTTTTAAAAAATGAAAACAACTCTCACATTATCGTGTTTTAAGTTTTTTTTTCTTAGCTCAGAGTGCGTAGAATAGAATTCTTAAGTCAATTTCATATTTGAATCAAATTGTAGATACGCCAAAGAAGCACTGGGGGGACGATAAGGCAAATAAAAAGTGATATACTAATTATATTTTTTAGTGTTGATCTGTTAATATACTATATATATACTAATGGCATTTTGCAGTCAAGGCTAAACCTAAATGTAGACAAAAAATAAAATAAGACAAAAATACATTTCCGGCTTATGTGGAACACACAAAGCGTGGAATTGAATAAACGAGTCCGAGGAATATCGATAAACGACACGATTCCAGATTTCTTTACATTTTGGGACCCAAGACAAAACTGGGCCGCTTGAATGGGCACCTATCTTCAACTCTGAGGGTGTTAAAACTTTTTGCGTCGACGAAATATTGTTAAAATTTCAAAAAATCATCCCTAACTGCATGTACTTATTTTTATAAATGTTATGAATCTTAAATTCTTATGTGTTTTTGCAACTTAGATTATAGATAGGTCTCTTGTGAAAAAAGTTTTACGAAAAGGAAGTAAAACAAATATTTTTTAAATGTGTAAATTAACTGATAAAATTGTTACAATCGTTTAATTTTCATATTGCTACAATTTATTTTAAGTTCACTTTAATAAAACTTCGTTTGAATTTATTTTACATAATTTATTTTAGAATTTGCTTACAATAGATTCACACTTTAATTTTTGTACTGGTGGCTTAACGGCTCGGATACTAATGGGGTACTCCTCGCTCCAAAGCACTCCAGTCCGTATTTATAGAATGACTTTAGCTTATTCTCGCATATACCAGAAGCTTCTCGAGTGGACGCTTCAAGCAAATACGAGAAGGTACAACTATCAAATACTGACGTCTATACACACATATACAAGTAAGTATACATACACAGACACACAATCATAAGAAAGTAAAAACACATAGACACATATTCATAGTAATGCACAGACATAAACTCATACATTCGTAACATTGTTTTTTTTTTAAATGAAAAAAAACGGATGTTACTGACCGTGTGTAAAGAGAAGAACGATTTTCTCTACATTTCGTCGGAGTCATATCCGACGACTTCAGGAGACGTGTGTCTTCTACTAGGAAGAAATACGAACTGTTGTATTATTGTTGTTTGCTCGAGGTCGAAGGTTGTAGGTACATTTATAGTTGTTTTTTTCGCAATGTTGTCTATTATGAGTACAGATTGCATACCAACCCTCAAGAGGTTCTAAGATCCACTGCAAATTTTAAGAACCTCTGCCTTTACTGAATAAAGGTAGGTAATACCATATATTATACTTTACATACCCTCACGGTTGCTACCCTCAGTCCAGGACTCATTATTTAATTTGCTACGCTTCTGGTTTTATGAAGAAAAAATCCTCACAAAGGCGCCGGCATGATCCATCACTGGATATGCGAGGTAACAATATATTTCTTTGTTGTTTTCTTTTCAAATTTGTACACTGCGAATAATTAAATGCAACTATCGGGGCTTTCTTTTAAAAGAAAGATGGATGGATGCACTTTTGAAAGGAAATTTCACGTTCCGGCAGATCAATGGTTTGAGGAACAGAAAACATAAAGAAGTGTTTTTCTTATCTATAATCTAAGCTGCAAATATATATATATTCATATTTAAAGTTCGTATTTAATGCATGCCCACAAACAGACACACATATCTACAGTATATTCAAACCCTCTTCATACATGTGTCCCGTCCTGTACGTAAGTGTCAGAAGGACCCACAGCATATGGACGCTCATACAAAGCTATATACTCTCTCAAGTGGCGGAAGGTCTTCCCGTGAAGTAAAAGCAACGGCACGGCAAAACAATAACCTCTAGGTCAGAAGAGTGCTCATGACGCTAAAAGTAAAATTATAGTTCGATGTTTGGACACGATGTTCAATGTGAAGACACGTCTAAGTTTGCGCATACACATGCTGCAAAATTAAAATCCAAACCTCAAATAAACCCTGCAACTTTTATCGACCTTCCTTGAGACAGAGGTGACATTGGTAGAGTGAACCATTATTTACAGTATGTTAATCAGCCTCATACCGACTCATAAGTCAAGGATGTTATCGAGTATTCAAATTTTGTTATAAAGGTGCTATCCCATTTTATAAAATAAATTGAATACCTACTTGCTTTTATAAAAATACTTATATTTGTGTGTATACTGTATATCGACGGTTAAAAGGCAGCGACATTTTGGTAAAAAATGAATGATAAATGCTATCCTACTTGAATTTTTCCGCTCTTTCTAATGCGCTAGCTCCCATAGCTCTACGATGATTTTTGTGTTGTGTATGTCCAAGCAAACAACTGCGTTTTTAAAGTATGGTTTTGGTATAACCGACAAGATTTTGGCCTTTTTTGTCCTAAAGATGTTTGTGACATAAAAAAAAATTTAAACATCGTAAAACCACATTAATAGCCTTAAATAGCCAATAAATGCCTTTATTTTTTTTTTAATTATAGAGCTATTTTGAATTAACGATATGATAAATATATATATATATTTATATATATATATATATGTATATATGTCATTTTTCTGCAATCTCAAACTTTAAACTGCTCTCCTAAACAATTTAGGATATGTCGCTTGTACTGCCTTTTAACCGTCGATATAATTTCTTACTTTTTAAAAGCACTGGACGCAAACACACGCGACGAACGACAAAACTGAAATAAAATTGATATCAGTGCATTTAAACATGCATTTGTATGCAGCGCATGCCTCTTTAAGGCTCCCCTAACACAACAGCTCGCATTATATGGTTTAATATGCACCATGATTAATATAAATCGTGTTCAAGTGTCGTGACTCTCAAAAAAGTATCAGCTCCGTACAGTATCAGTGAGAAAATAATAAAATAACAAAAAAAATAAACAACAAAAATGTGCATGTGTCTGTTTGTCAAGACAACGGAACCTTAACATACGGATGCTTCGGTATTCGAAGCTCGGGAATCGGATCGAATTTAAAACAGAGTAAAATACGTTCCCCCTTACTAAAAAGTTTTATATTTTGTATTGTTTGTGTATTAACACTGAAAATTCATATTTATTAATATTTTTAATTTGTATCTACAATAATCTATGTTGCAAAGATATATTAACATTTAAAGGTCATATCAAATGCATGCCCCCAAACAAACACGTGTATTTGCGCTTACAAATGCCAAATGAGTGTGTCCATGCAAATAAAATCCAAACCTCAAATGGACATGAACCCTACAACTTTTTCCGACCTTCCCTGACACAGGGGTGACATTGACAAAGTGAAACATTTTTTACAGTAGGTATGGGTGGTCAGCCTTATACCAACCTATAAGTCAAAGGTATTATTGTTGAAAATCTATTTCTTAATCTATAATCTATAATCTAAGTTACAAGGATATATTCATTTAAAGCTCTCAGATGTATGCCCACAAACCAACAAGTGTAGTTCGCGCTTACAAATGCTGAATGTGTACTTACAAATAAAATCCAAACCTCAAATGAACATAAGCCCCACAACTTTTGCCGACCTTCCCTGAAACAGGGGTGACATTGGCAAAGTGAACCATTTTTTACAGTATGGGTGGTCAGCCTCATACCAACCTATAAGTCAAGGAAAGTTCTTTGTACACAAAAATAGGTTTAAACATGATTAGGTTTAAAAATCCAAAGAATAATACCAGTTATGTTTAAATAGATGAACCTTTATACGTTACTAAACAACACGTATACAATTATTGCATTCCATGCCGAGAGCAAGCGTTCGATCCCCATTTAGGGTATCAGAAATAATTTCCCGTTTCGGTGTTTATTTCAAACCCAAAATAAACCGGCAAGGTGTACTAAGCCTTCGTAAGAAATGATAACCATCCCGCTCGGTAGCTGGGAAACCCAACTTCAACTGAAGTGGTTGGATTGAGGCCACCTCCCTTACCCCTAAAAATAAATAGATTCCGAATCGCCACAAGCGACGCCTTCAGGGATAACGCAAGCAAGAAGTTACACTTTATGTATAGCTTAGTTACGCAACGCAACTAAGCTACACATATAGTGTAACTAATTGCCGCGTTATCCCCGAAGAAGCCGCATATGTAAGTTGAACCTATTTATTTTTACAGGTAAGGGGGCGGCCTTACGCCAACCACTTCAATTGAATTGTGGATTTCCCAGCTCCCGGGATGGCAGGTACTCATTTCTTTCATGAGTAAATCTTGCCGGTATTTTAATTTGGGGTCACCCTCAGCGGGATTCGAACCCGAGCTCACGGCATGGAATGCAAGCACTCTACCAACTGAGCTATCGACCGGACTACAGTTGCGTTCAAGATATCGAAATCTTGTAATTTCGTGTCGAATATTGAGGTGTCAGTCTATATGATTGTTAAGACGCGTTCACACTGTGCACAATGCTAAATACATTAAAGACGTTATGTGTAATGAATGATTCTTTCCTCCCAGAAACGAGCACAAAGGCGGGAATGCCATGAAAAGGAGCAAAACGTGGGCATAACTAAAGGCCTGCAATATCTTTACCATTCCTTTCATTCCATTCTTTTAATTTTAATTTTTTTCCCCCCGCGGGGACGAAAATATTACATTTTTGAGATTTTCATACAAAAAGGCATCACCCGAATGATTAAGGGGAAGCTTTCAAGGGATCCATTGTTTCCTTTTTTATGGGATTTCAGCCTTTGTAAACTTGCATACCTTAGTTATTTCTTTTCTTCTTATCCTCAAAAATACCGCGTCTTAAGCATGAAGCGTTGGTGAATATTAAAGATGTGTGTACACTAATTTAAAAAATAATTTTTTTTTCTGTAATAATATAATCTATAATCTAAGATGCAAAGATATATTACATTTGAAATTCAAATTAAATGCACTCCCACAAGCAGACATGTATAAGTTCGCGTGTAAACATGCCGCATGTGGACTTATAATATAAAAACTCAATCTCAAATGAACATGAGCTCTGCAACACTTGCCGACCTTCCCTAAAAAAAGGGGACATTGGCAAAGTGAACGATTTTTTTACAGGATCGTCAGTCTATAAGTCAAAGACTTGTCATCTTTAATTTATTCCCTTAAAAGCTTTACTATATGCCCCCTTCCTCAGTTCTATTTGGTTTATCTTTCATTTGATTCAAATATGGCCTTTATAAGACATTGTATTAGGAATCACATTCTACACAATCTGAGCTAAGAAAAAAACGTAAACACGATAATGTGAGAGTTGTTTTTAGTATTTTCAAAATCAATTTGTAGCATTCATAAGACACATTGATCCGGTACATATACAAACATTGATCATGTGAAATTACCTCTGTTGGAGATAACACAAACAAGCACTAAGGGGACGAATAGTTGAAAAGTAATCTTGGGACTTGACTTATAGGCTGGTATGAGGCTGACCACACATCCTCTAAAAATGATTCACTTTGCCAATGTCACCCCTGTTTCAGGGAAGGTTGGAAAGAAATGCAGGGTTTATGTTCATTTTGAGGTTTGGATTATAATCTGTCAGTCCACATGCAGAATTTCTTAGCGCAAACTTATACGTGTCTGCTTATGGAAATGCATGTTATATGAATCTTAAATGTAACATACCTATCTTTGCAACTTAGATTATAGATAGGTACGTTATAAACTGATCATTTGAAAATTTCGCAATTATTTTTTTCTGATATTCCACGTTTGAATCACACAATCATTTGTATTTTTTTTTTAAGTCGTTGATTTTTCAAAACCATAAATTATTTGTACACAATAAATTTCACATTTCATCTGCATTGATTTGTAGTTTTAAAAAAATGTGATATATTGCTTTAGGCACGCGTTAGTCTAACAAGAAAAGAAAAATAAATGAATTAAAAAAAAAAAAAAAAAACATTAAAAAGTTACAACCAAAAAGGGTTATAAAATTTATGAATATTCAGTACATAATGAAAAATCATAAAAAAATTGAATCTAGAGCGGGGAAAAAAATGTCAGATTCAATACAAATGAAAGCAGTAGGGTGGGTCGAAAAATAATGTATTTTTTTTTAGATATTTGATACGGCCCGAAATTAATGTGCTGTCAATAAATCCTATAAATTTTATAAGCCCTCATCACGCTCGCTTTTGGGGACTTTTACAAAATGGCCGCTCGGATCTAAATTAATAAATACCTACCCTTCCGTATCTTGCTGCTGTAATTTCTAAACTACCCTCAATGGACCGGAGTGAAAGTGGGGTTTCAAAGTTTTTTATTTCGACCACCCGTTTTGTAAATCATCGCTAACTTTTCTTGCAGCAATTCCCCATGAATAATAATTAACCAATAAGTGGAACTAGCTCCCTTAAGAGCACTTTGATGTGTTGAAGCTTCTATTGAACAAATGTGTCTTAAGCAATCTTCGGAAACTGCCAACATATATCTCCTTTCTCAACTCTAGAGGCAAACTGTTCCAGCAGGATAGACCAGATGATCTAAAAGCTCTATCCCCGACTTATTAACAATTGACCTACGAGTATTACCGAATTTACTTTGTAAACTCTGAAAAAATATGTTTTTTTGTACCACTTGTCTTCAACAACCAAATTTTGTGGTGGTACCGGGTTCAATTATTTAAAAATTGTGGTTATATATTTTTCACAATTTATTTCAACCACACGTGTTTGTTTGTGGGCAAACATCTGAGAGCTTTGAATGAATATATCCTTGCAACTTAGATTGTAGATTATAGATAGATTTCAGATACGGGTTCCATTCGGTGCATTCACAGAGTTGCTTTTAAACCATAAAGCTCGACGGCTTACATACAATTTTACATGAGCAATGTTTGCATGTGTACAGGACCAATGTGTCTTATAAAAACAAGAAATTTATTAAAAAAATATGTAAAACAACTCTCAAATTATCGAGTTTTACGGTTTTTCTTAGCTCAAAGTGTGTAGAATTTGATTCATAAGACAACTGCATGAAAAAGTCATATTTGACAAGATTGGCGTATACGGTAAACAAGAACTGGGGAGCGACTAGTCTGGCTACAAAGCATCTCGGTCTCTATTTATAGGTGAGAATAAAGGTTATTCTCGAAAAATTGAGAATTGCCACATGCGAGATTTCCCCAGAACAATTTACTTAGAATATTCGCGTAAATACTGACGCAATCTCAAACAAGCACAAATAAAATTATTTAATTTATTTCAGAATTTTGCTCACATTAGGATCACAGTTTAAGCTTTGTACTTCTCGCTTAATGGCCCAGGTACTGATGCCTTCCAAAGCACTGAAATCTATATTTATAGGTGACTTAAGGTCATTCTCGCATATACCAGACCATGCCAGAATTGTCTCGAGCAGAAACTTTGAGCAAACAGATGTAGATACAACCATCCAAATACTTACGTCTAGCAGGGGCGTGCATCCCGTACAGGCACATGCACCTAATAGGTAGGCAATACATGGTTAAAAACCATTTAAGCTTGAGATTCAGATTTAACATTCAAAACTTAACATTGACTGGAGCCATCGCTAGCACTTGCACAATTCAATTCCAAATGAGTTATTGTAAAGGAATGGAAAAAAAAAAAAAATCTGAAATTTACTTGCATATACCCTATGCACGCGCCTGACGTCTAGACACACATATACAAGTAAGTAAAAAAACACACAATCATAAGTAAACATTCACAGATATAAACTCAGTTAAAAACAATATTTTTCACAATTTTTCTGTGGGCCACCCTAACCACAGTTTTACAATCGTTAGCTAGTTAAAAAAAATCTATTACGATTTTCGTGTGGCTATGGAAGGGGAGGGGGGAGAGAAAATCACGAAAGAGTTCAGTAGGTACAAAATTACATTTAGGAATTATTTTTAAAAATTTAATTTATGGCATTCCAAATTCAAACCGCGCGCGCGCTCGACTGGCGGGAACGTCATTCCCAATATAATCTATAATGGCTTCTCTTTTTGCCATAAAATCTATGGACGAAGCCATAAAACTCGTAAATTAATATTTCCTACTTAATCCCCGACCAGAGGGACAAACGAATTTGTAACATCTGACGTTTCGAAATAAATTGAATTTCGAACAAATATAAATACCTACCTATTAAAAAAAACTTCTTCTTTCATTGCAATGGCAATACAGGGCTCAGGTTTATTTTAAAGTTAGTATAAAACACGCAAATTCCTCACCATCACGTGCAGCACTACAACAAGTGTCATAGACCTCTCGAGTCTCTTGAATCTAGGGAGTCTCCCACACAGGATTTCTTATTAAAAAAAATCATTAAAAATTTTGTATGGAAAATACAACAGCTCCCTTAGTGTGTCATTTAGTTTTCATAGATTTTTGCTTTCTACGATATGTTTTATAGAAGAGGTTGGTACTCGCATCTACGATTTTTGTTTCCTTAAACCGTCTAATTTTTTTTTGGATGTTGGTATGAGGTATGAGGCTGTTGGCCCATTTAAAAATTGAAAACTTGTTACTATTGTGTTACGAAAAGGTAGAAGGACTTTCAAAGTAAATTATCATTTGAGTTTAATTTTTTTTTATTTTTCCATAAATGTAGATTATTTCATGGACAGTTATATTGTTACGAATCTGTAATTGTGTGTCTGTGTATGTTGGTGTGAGTGTCTGTGTAGGTCTGTAAAAGTGCTTAAATAATTGTACTTGTATTTGTTCCATATTGTGCGAGTATTTGCTCGAATATTCTAAACAGAATATTCTGGCTAAATCTCACATGTTACAGCTCCCAACATTTCAAGCTAATTCCTGCTATAAAAAGGGCCAAAGCTGTCTGTAGCGTTAGACTTGTATCTAAGCTGTCGAGCAATACAGTTAAAAAGCTACTCTTTGTACCTACATACGTACCGTATGTATCTTATAATAATTTGTGCAAAATAAATTAACCGAAGTTGTTATTAAATAGAATCCGTAAATCATAAAAATATTATGAATTTAAGGAAATTGTCAATAAAATTTAATTGAATAGATAAGAGAAAGGAAATATAGAAAATTTTGTTAATGTCATAAAATATCACAGGTCGCAATACTGATAGCTAATAGACAATAATAGTTTTGAATTTGGAACTTGGCATTACAATTTGGGAGCGTGTATTCCATTCTCAAAAATTCAAATTCGAAATGCCGACCGCTGATTGGTGATTTAATTTAACGGCGCATTCCCATTGTGTTATATTTGTTTTAAATGCCATAAAAACAAATGGAAATCAGTCATTATTGGGAATAAATCATACAAAGTCGGCCATTAAAATGTAACAATCGATGTTTCGTTGTTTTTATTTATGGCTCAATAAAAATTGATGCCCGGCTCTGTGTCCCCGCAGGCGAAATGTGAATTTTGATTGTTTTACATTTTGTATTTAATACTTTCACAATGAAGCTATGAAATATCCTAATTATCAGTAATAATCTAAGATGCAAATTTATGTAGGTACCGATTGTGTGAAAGAAGGAAATTTATGAAAAAGGTGATGGATATGAATGAATTGAAAAAGGTATGCAAGGATAGGAAAAAATGGAGGCAAGTATGCAGAGACTCCAGCCACCCCTTAAGGAATGGTGACAAAGTTACAGTTGCAGTTAAAAAACAAAACAGTTGTTTTTCAATCTTATACATATGATAATTTAAGAACTTATATAACGCACACTATGGTATAACATGTTATTTAAGTAGACAATTTTTTTTTATCAAAATGTATTTAGATAGATTTCTGATTATTTGATGTCAAATCCATGACCCTTTTGATTATAATCTTTGAATATTAAAAAAAAATACAAAGTTTTTAAAGTCTCATTCTTAATAATGAGTCAAATTTAAGATTTATTTATCATGTAGATAAGGCAGCAAAAAAAGATCTCATTTATTTTTGGAAAACAAGAATACCTTGTTAAAAAGTTCCCCTGCAATTTTCCCTTTTGTCATTTTGAAATGGATTTTTCCCTTAATTTCAGTGTACGATCCTCTACCCAACCAATTCGAGATCTTCGTCGATTACTCACAAAAGGTTAGTGAGACTTTGCATAGTAGAAATCAATAAAAAGTACAACATACACAAGTATTGTAAAAAAAATAGAATTTGCTGCCTTATTTACATGTATAATCGTATTTTATAGCGCTTTTATTAAACTAGATATATTTTAAACTGTTGTGTATTTGCGTAGATGGTTTTTATAAAAATTCATTCCCCTAAAGTAAGATTTCTGAAAACGCAAAAAATATGTTTGCTACACTGTATGGAACACAAAAATCCTTTTAGCCTACACATAGAATTTTAACAAGATTCTTACAAGAACATAGGTTTTCATGTATTTTTCCATATTGTTTTCGACACTTTAAAGGTATAACTGAATAAGGGGTATATTAAAAAAGAATGAGTTCGTCAGATAAATGCATCTTTTTCTTTATTTTCTACGAAAGGTAAACACTAAAAAAATGTGAAAATCCTGTGGCTTAGAAGTTTTTCATGAGCATTTCATTATACTCGCAATTATCTCATTTACTAAAAGACGTTGCACCCAATTTAAGGTTTCATTTACGATTTTTCAAATCAGTGAATCAGCGTTTATTCAGTCTTACGTTGAAGGTGGCGATTTGTAAGTTTTGAAATAGAAGAGAACTTCGGGAAACCAAAAAAGTTAATTAAATCATTTTATGAATTTCAAATATGAGCATTGTGCATACATCTAAAAACAGTAATCTCTAGTATTATTTTACTACATAAAACGAGTATGTGGAAAAGTTATACATTTAAAAATATCATGCATTGTCATTACTATTTCAACATTGTCGGCGATATATCATTCTTACTGTACACATTTTTTGCTTAAAAAACTTACCCTACGTGAAAATACAGCCATAAAAAAACAGCTTAAAGCTTAAATTACTGGTGGAAAAAAAAAATCACCACCAATTCGTATGCAAATCTGGCAGCTTATGTTTAATTACACACTCTAAAAAAAGTGGCGGAAAATATTCCTCCCTTCAAATCACACTAAAATTTGGCGTACCGCAAAAATGCTCATTAAAGAATAACAAGCCAAAAAAAAAACAATTGAAAATACCCCCCGTCGACGCCCAGGAATTACAAAAAAATGGTCGCAAAAAAGTGACGCGACAAAAAAATCTTATTAAAAAAAACTGCAATATAAACATCTTTAGTGAGAGGGAAGTCGCCCCTCGCCGCGCTTCACGATTTTTGCATGACAATTAAAAATGTAACATTTGGGAGTTGGTAAGTTTTTTTAACGTGTCGGAAAATTTTAACGCTAAATCCCCTCTTAGTATTTTATTTCTGTAATCTGTAAAATAAATTTATTTTGAAATTAGAATTTTTACAATAAATAAAGCGTTTATTTTTTCTCCATACATCTGAAATGACTTCTTGTCTCGGGTATAGTTACAATATTGTTTATTCAATTTTTTTTTAATTTCTTATTTCGATTTTATCATCTTTTAAACGAATTACACGTCAACATGAAATAGTTCATATTTTTTTAAATTATTTTGTCCACATTATTTCTACATCCACACCTACGTGCGGTATATTTTTCACGTTACACCAAAAAAGTATACATTTCTAAAATTCTTTTAACAATTACAAACAGAATCGTTACTATTTCTAATGCAATCTCAAACAGGGTAAAACACCCGAAACGCGTACACTTTTTTTTGTTATTATCTTTCACCCCACTCTGATTCATTATACGACCTATTGTTTGACGCCTCACCCCTAAAATATCCACCCCACGAAAAAAAAAGAAACAAAAAAAATCCCAAAAGGATAAATGGCATTTTTTTTAAATCGGATATTATAATTAATGTTGGTTCCGTATCGCATCTTTTGTTCGAAAGAACAAAAATATGTAATATATATTTTTTTTGTTTAGCCAGAACAAAGTTGATACAATTTTTAATGCCTCATTGTATAGAAATGTAAATAATATATGTTTTTTTTGTGAATAGTTTTTTTAGCTACACATAATTATTCTTGGTAGTAATTTTGCAGAACCAGCTTTGCAATATGCATTTTTTTCGGCGTGTGTTTTTATATGCAAATTTTCTGCATATTTTAGGTAATGAGCTACTTTTATGAATAGACGGTTTGACAATCAAAATGTGCTCCAGTTTTTATGCTATGATCTGAAATCAAGATTGTATATACATTGGATTTTTAAAATTTAAAAAGGCTCTAAATACCACTCACTGTACACGATAGTTTTTTCCAAAATGTGTGGCGGAGATGAAAGCGTCGTGAGAGCTTTACAAAAATAAAATATTCTGATAAATATTTTTAATGTTCTCATACAGGTTATCATTTTTTTCTCAGTTTTATCACATACGGAACTTGGCGCAATTTTTAATAAAACTTCATTTTTTTCTTGGAAAAAAACAGTAAAGGAAAGTTAGATTGACTGTTGAAAAGACCGGTAAATTTTCCAATTATTGATTAAAAAAAAATTAGAAAAATAGGGAATTAAAAGTGAATTAAAACTTTGTTTTTTTTTTACAATTGAATTTAAAAAAAGAGAAGTTCAAAATGCAAAAAAATATGTGAAAAGTAATACATGGAATGCAAATAGTTGTTACCGTACTCAAGAGCGTTTTATACCCTAAATAATTTTTGTTTCTTACACTTTATGGTCGCCTGGTTTTTTTTTCATTACTATCACTCTTTTGCTAAAACCATAAAGTTTAAGAAACAAAAACGGCAAATTTCGGGTATAAAACACTATAAATGAACCAAAAATGGATTCGATTCCAACTTATTTTATTTGAAATGATTTAACATCAAAAAACTTTGAAACCCAAGCTAGATACATAATCATGTACTAGCAACAAAACAAACGCAATGCAACTAATCTAAACACATCATTTTGCCTACGTTATCAGCTCATTCATTTTACTTTTAAGGTGGCGATATGGTATTTGCCATCCCAAGTGTACAAAAGCACACAGTAACAGTTTGATGATAAATTACTCGTATTTAGAAGCGTGGATAGGCACCCCACGCGCAGCCATTATTTTAAGGGAGGGGTGGGTTTTTTTTATGTCAGATAGTAATGTCGTCCCTAGCCCCGAGGTCTTACAGCAACCCCTTTCGATATGTGACAAAATAAACGCATTAAAAAAACTCGTTATACAAATGTCCGTGAACAGAGAGTGCATTAGAAGTTTTGTCGGTATATGCAATAAATAAGATCTGTCTCTATTCACAATTCGATACTGTTATAATTAGTTCACTTTAGCCAATGTCACCCTTGTGGCAGGAAAAAATAGAAAAAGTTTCAAGGCTTAAATTTATTTGAGGTTTGAGTTTATATTTATTAATTACACATGCAGTAAGTGTAAGTGCGAACTTACATGTGTCTGCTTTTGTGTGAGCAAATGATGGTCATCTTCTTCTTGAGCCTTTCTCAGTCCACTCCTGGACGCTGGCCTCCTTCAATCTTCTCCATACTTTTCAATCGTCTGCTGTACTCACCTATTTTTCATTCGACATTTTGATGATTAGTTGTAATTATTTGAGATACGGTTCACATACAGAGTCACTTTACACGTACACCATACAACGGTCGGTTGGCTTCTAGCGCTTTAGAGAGCTCTGGTCCTTAATTTATAGCATGATTTAGGATCATTCTCGAATCATTGAGAATCGAAAATTACGAGACTGTAATAGAACATCCAAGTACTCAAGCGATCTCGAACAATACAAATACAATATCAAATACAATTCTTCTTCTTATTTTTGTGCCACTTCTATCGAAGATCGGCGATCATCATGGCTATTTTAACTTTGCATGCTGCGGCTCGAAACAGGGACTTGGTGCTTCTGCCGAACCACTGTCGAAAGTTTTTCAGCTACAATGTCCTTCGGCGTCCCTGACATCTTCTCCCCTCAATCTTACCCTGTAAATACAATTATATAAGTAGGTACCTACTATCTATTTATTTCTAGAGACTTTACAGACTTTGTCACAGACACTAACACACAATTACGCATTCGTAATTATATTTTAGAGACTTTTACTTTCTTTTATATTTCGTAAAATTCCAATTAAAAAAATAACAAAAAAGCAATAAAATACAACAAGTTAATGGGTCGAACAGTATGTGCGTTAGCTTGGAAATAAAACCCAAATAAATGCTTCCACCTAATTCCAGGAAAAATAATTTCATGTCATCACCCAATAAAACGTCATAAAAAAAAACGATTCAACCCCCACAAAAAAAAAATGAAAACAAAAAAAAAATCGTCACTTTCCCTTAGTAGATAGTTTTTTTTTTTTTTTTTCAATAAAACGGTCGTAACCTTTTTTCTTCCGCTTCGGCTATAATTTATATTTGGCCATAAAACCTCCGTAATCAACGTTTTTAATCGAGACACGCAGTTTAAAAGGCAGATCGGCACGAAAACGCCTACGGCCAGACCAACAGCGTGCAATTTTTGTTTTTTTTAGCTTCGCCCGGTTTTAAGTAACGAGTGTGCATATTAAAAGGCATCGTGGAATTAAAATTGAAGGTTTTGATATCCAATCGTCTTATTTGCGAGTAATTGTGAGAACATTAAAAAAATGTAGTTTTTTTTTTGTTTTTGTTTTTTTAAGAGTACAATTACTGAGTGACTCATTTACAGAGATAATTTTCTTTACAGTTCATTATTTTAAATCATAAGATTGGTTGGCTGACCACTCACACTATAAAAAATGTCTCACTTTGCCAATGTCAGCCCTGTTTCAGGGAAGGTTGGCAAGAGTTGCAGGGCTTTTGTTCATTTGAGATTGAGTTTTTATGTTGTAAGTGCACATGCAGCATTTGTATGCGCAACATTTATTAGGAATTTTAAATGTTAATATATATTTGCTCTGAGATGCTCTGTTGCCAGACTTGTATCTAAGCCGTCAAGTTATACAGTTCAAAATTAACTCTTTGTACATACCACATCTTAAAATAAATTGCGCAAAATAAATAACCGCAATTTGTATTAAATTGAACCCGATACAAACATAGCATTATGAAAATATATTTATTTTAAGTATTTATTTTTTAGTAATCAACGGGGCTATTCTTAGACATTTTAGTCGTCGGTTAAGCCCGCGCTTTGACAAACTAATAGAGCCTGCGCTGTATGTTTCATCAGCACGGTATTTCTTACCTACCGAATTTTGTAATATTTGTATTAAGACAAATCAGCTGTTCACTTGCGGCCATCTTGCATTGACGGGTCGTCATAGAAATGCATCATTAGTTTGTCAAAGCGTGGGCTCAACCGACGACTAAAATGTCTAAGAATAGCCCCGTTAGAGTATATTTAATTAACGATACAGGACCATCTGTAGCCGCTTCGTTTGTCACCAGCACGCTTTCCGACAATAATTTCAGCTAAAACAAATAATAAGGAGATGGAAGTTTCTGGCTTTCGAAAGCAAAGAAAAAATCAGGGAAAAGTTTCTAGTAATGCCTTCGAGGCATGAGGCCATAAAATCTATAAAAGGGCAAAACTAATAACAGACGCCAAACGTAGCGGTGGCCAGAACCTATAAGTATACAACATTGGTAACGTAAACTTGCTTCGATAATGTTAATAGGAAAATAAAGTACGAAAACTCAATCGCTCGCTTGGGGTGCTGCAGAAGATTTCATCCTTTTTTTTAATTTACGCAATCGAGGGTAGTTTTCAAAATGTTTAATACTCAGAGAACAGTTTTTTGTTAATTTTAAGGTGATTTTCTATCAATGAAGTTGAATGATATGTTGGTAGAGTGCTTGTATTCCACGCAGAGAGCTCGGGTTCGAATCCCACCGAGGGTGTCAGAAAGATCTTCCGTTTCGGTGTTTAAAGTTCTCAAATGCATGCTCACAAACAAACACGTGTAGTTCGCGCTTACACATGCTGAATGTGTACATACAAATGAAATCCAAACCTCAAATGAACATAAGCCCTACAACTTTTGCCGACCTTCCCTGACACAAGGGTGACATTGGCAAAGTGAACCAAGTTTTTACAGTATGGGTGGTCAGCCTCATACCAACCTATAAGTCAAGGAAAGTCCCCTGACTTGTGAAAATAAATAGGTTCCATTCGCCACGTATATGTAATAGAATAGAAGATATATTTGCAGCTCATATTATTGATTATGGATATTATGACTCAATATTCGGATTAAAACCTCAATAATCGAATAATGACGGTCACTTGATTATATGTAATGTATGGATTAACTATGACATCACGTAATAACTCGATATATCACACTCGGTATCGAGAACACTCACCCCTAATAGTACTCTCTGCGTCGGTATTACAGATAGCTGTTCCATCCATCATTTTATAATTGTTTTCTAACAATGATACATGTAAACACACTCTTATTATAATGAACAAATATACATCCTAGTGACTTCAAAATGTTGGCTGTTTTAATTTTTTTTTTTTTTTTTTTAAATAGATTTGTGGAAAAGAATGTAATCCACCAACCTATTTTACCTGGCCAGTTGTCTTCATGCGAAAGCAGAAGCTTGTGTGCATGCAACGGCATATGTTGAACCAGGGTCGAAGTTATCGTCGCGGGATTCGAACCAGCATTATCCGGTTCCAAATAACCTGTCTTGATTCCCGCGGCTATGACACCGACAAATTAATTTGGATTATATTTTGTATTGTTTGTGTATTAACACTGTGAAAATTCATATTAATTGATTTGTAATGATTTTTTAGAATAAAATTCCAATGAAGCATTGTATATTTTTACCAATTATTAATTTATTTCGTAAAGTAATTGAAATAATAATATATGTAAATAAATAAATTCACGTAAATAAATTGAAATAAATTAATAATTGGTGAAAATATACAGCGTTTCATTGGAATGTGATTCTAAAAAATCATTACAAACATCAATTAATTTGGATGACATGAAAGAAGTATGCAAGAACAAAAAAATAGCGGTTGATCTGCAATGTTGGCATGCAAAGCATCAATTATTATTTCTAGTTCTACATTTTATTTTACATATTCATTTCCTGTATTCTTTCTTTTACACAGATAAATGTAGATATATAATTATTTTTGTTCCTTGACTTATATGTTGGTTAATAAATGGTTCACTTTGCTAATGTCACCCCTGTTTTATGGAAAGCCGGCATAAGTTGCAGAGTATAAGTTCATTTGTGATCTGTGTCTTATTTCTTAGGTGAACGCAAACTAACCTACACATTATTGCAAATGGACAAGCATCCTAAATGTTAACACATTCTCGCAACTTAGATTACAGATAGAAAGATTATAGATCTATACGGGAATATATTTATTCCAGTATTTGTATCATCTTTTCCCGCCCTTAGGGGGAAACTTAATAATCATGTCTCAATGCAGCATTATTTTTTCCATTACCACCACCCGCGTCAGTCTCATTACTTTTTCATGAAAATCCTGCGGCAATCAAATCCCATTGTATGGCCGAGCTAAGACGCCAGCGAGGGAAAACACAATAAAGAAATGAGACCTACCCTTTATTTATTATTTTTTTCTAATAAGTAATAATATATTTTTTTGAATAATTAAAAATTTATTATACGAACCGTATTGTAGAGAAAAAATGCTTTACTCATTGTTCTGATGTTACCGGGTTCAATTTAATAAAAATTGCTGTTATTTATTTTGCATAATTTATTTCAGATACGGGTCACATTCGGTTCGCACACAGAGTTACTGGAAGATCTCCTATAATATAATCTATAATCTACATTGCAAAGATATGTCAACATTTAAGATTCATATTAAATGCATGCCCACAAATAGACGTGTGTAAGTTTGCGCTTACATATGCAGCATGTGTACTACTTACAAATTCAATCCAAACCTCAAATGAACATAAACCATCCACCTTTTATCAACCTTCTCTGAAACAGGGGGATATTGACAAAGTGAATCATTTTATCCAGTATGAGTAGACAGCCTCATACCAAAGTGTAAGTCAAGGAATACAGATAAAAATTACATTTAGGTATAGAAAAACAGCAGAACCTTAAAAAGAAATCTATACAAAAAAGTCAATAGATATCCAAAAGAATAGAACATAAAATTGTGAATAAAAAAGCCGCGAACATTACAAATCAACATCTTTATCTCAGGATTAATATTTTTTATGAATCACGTATGTCAAGAAAAAGAAGAAGAAAAAGCTTTGTAGTATACCCACCGGTCCATAATCTTCAACCATAATTTCATAGCATGCTTAGATAGTTGTACGAATCTTCCAACCCCTAATATTGTTAGGGTGCATATGAGAGTCACTCAGTAATGCCATCTCATTTAGTGGTGGAGAAACAAGCAATCATATCTTTTAAAATATTTATCAATTCCTACCCTAAGCACTAAGTTTTCCATCTTTTTCTTCTTGTTCTTCTTTTTAAGATCTGTAATACACAAAAAAAAACATCAGGTCGGATCGTGGATCCTGAAATGAGTACGTTCAGATATCTGTTCAACTTTTTGGAGGTCTTTCAGTTGGGCGTAGACCTATTAGCATTTGACTTGCTACGATGTATGCAAGACTTTCATGACTCATTCTCGAGATATAACCTCTCAAAAATTTCCTTTCGAATCTGTTCCATCAACCTCTTTTTTCTGTTTCACAGGCTTTCCGTTTTTTTTTTTTTTTTTGTGATTATGTTCAAGTATTTTAATGGCCCGTATTTTCATATATTAAGTTATACGTTATGTTAAGTAATATATCGCTTCTTTCAATTTAATGCAAGTTTGATTAAATTTATGTCAGGATTTGCTCACATTAGATTCACAGCCTAAACTTGCATACTTCTCGCTTAACGGCTTGGGTACTAATCGGGTACTGATGCCCTCCAAAGCACTGCAATCCATATTTATAGGTGAGTAAAGGCTATTCTAGCATACACCAGAACAGTGTCGAGTTGAAGCTTCGAGCAAACATTAGTAGGTACAACCATCCAAATACTTACGTCTAGATACACATGTACAAGTAAGTAAAAACACATAGACACACTATCATAAGTAAACATCACAAGCATACTCATACATTTGTAACAATATAAATATAAAAATATTTTTTTCTGGAAAAGTATTCATTCCATTTGATACGTTTAAGATTTCTTGAATGCGAGAGTGGCAAAGCAAAAATATGAAAAATGATATTTTCCCGAGCGTTAAATTTCAAGCGTGACGTCATTAATCATTATAATGAACGTTCGACTGTAATTGGAAATTAAAGCGAGCAAAAAACGTATATACAGAAAGAGGAAAAGCGCCAGGAAAATGTACGAAAGCACATTAATTCAAAAATTCAATTTCGATCTAGCGTCGCTCTTAAAAAAAGGAATTAGGAACATCAAAGCGAGCGTCTTTGGGGAGGTTTCTATTTACAAAAAAAAAAAAACGCAATTATATGCAAAAAGAAACCCACCCACCCCAGCCTCCCCTATTGATTTACTCTCATACAAAGGTGTACAATAATTTAAGAGGAGAGAAACCCCCCTGGATAGGGGAGATCGGGGTACATCGGCACCCTTATTTTTCCTTCGGTAATCTTTTTTTCTTTACCTCCCCCTCGCGGCGTTCCTCCTTTAATTTACAGGGAAATTTTTATTTATATAGTTAAAGCGTACGCACCTATATTGCAATTTCGCATTGTTTGTGTGAGCCCATTTTTCGGCGAGTGAAAAAAAGATGCTTTAATTCCGACGCGTCTCACTTTTGCAAACATAATTATTATCGGCGTCTCTTTTTTTCGCCTATTCTCTACTGCGATCGTGAGGGAGAAAGAAAGAAATCGAAATTTCTAGACTGGGGATGTCTAATACTCCCCCCTTACACCCAATACACCCTCTCCTTTCCTACGTGTTTTACTTTCATAATAACTTGGAAGGGTATAATTTTTATTCTTGTAAAAAACTTTTTGATTAGATGAAATAACGAAGGAAAATATAATATCGTAAGAACTGCAGAAAAAAATAACAAAAGACTGTAACTGATGGAAGGAAAACTCTTATTAAATTTATATCATCTTAGACAACTTAAAGTCTGTCAGGTTTCTCCGTTCACATAAAATAAAATAAAATAAACCTGATTGAGAATGTAAAAAACTTGTAAGCTTAAATTTGTTTTTCTTTCTTATTTATTCCCTTTGAATTTTTCTACAAACCTCAATAAATATCCAAGATTCCTTCAGTATTTATTTGAAAAACATCATGATAATTTATTCAATTAAATTCAAAACGGTCACAAAAATTAGTCTGTAAGAATTCCATGCGAGTCTGAAGAAACGACAGTAAATTAGGCCTTTATGGGAATTTGTTTGTTTTTTATTTCTCTGCCATCTGTTATTAAGTTAATTTAAATGTTTCCTCGGCATGAAATATCGAGTTGTTTATCGTTCAAACGAGTGAACGTTTCGTACGTAATTACGTCAGACAGAAAGCATTTATATTTGATCCATATTTTTTGACATTATGTCCCAAACGACACCCGTCTCCCCCTCGCATATATCACATTTAATAAGGGTGAATCTTGGATTTTTATTTTGTGAAAAAAATTGCTTTTTAACATGCACGATTTTCTTAATGTCTTTTTCACAAACATGATTATGGGATAGTCGGAATTCTTTTCTATGAATCATAATACGCAGACAGATTTCTATGTATGATATTTTATTTACTTAATTTTTATTTATTACCATACATTTAAAATATCCACAAAATTCCTTTGAATATTATCCGAAATATTTAAGAACCCATTTAATTCATCAATTTGTAATAAAAAAAAAATGGTAATCGTTCAAAAAATAATTTATGATTTCAAATTGAAATGTTGACAAATTTTGTCATGAATTTTTCCCCCCCTATGGTCACATTTTTGGCAGACATTTTCAAGAAAATGTTTCCTTAATATAACTTCATTATGACTTATCCCTTGACTTGTAGGTTGGTTTAAGACTGACCACAAATGCTGTAAAAAAATGGTTCACTCAGGTTGGCAAAAGTTGCAGGGGTTATGTAGATTTGAGGCTTGGTTTTTCATTTGTAAGTACACATGAAGCATTTGTAAGCGCGAATTTATACGAATCTTAAATGTTGATAAATCTTTGCAAAATAACAATTTAGATTATAGATATAGACAAAAAAATGTATAAGTTAATTCAATTGTTAACTGTACTCAGCTGCCATCACGCCAAGGGTGGCCAGTACCTCCACAGACGCATATCCACTTTGTTCTATCCTTCTTCTTCTTTTTTTTGTGCCACTTCTATCGAAGATCGGCGATCATCATGGTTATTTTAGCTTTAGATGCTGCGGCTCGAAACAGAGACTTGGTGCTTCTGCCGAACCACTGTCGCAGGTTTTTCAGCCACGATGTCCTTCGGCGTCCCTGAGATCTTCTGCCCTCAATCTTACCCTGTATGTTAAGATAAAGGAGACGGTACTTCTCATTTCTCAAAATGTGACCGAAGTACATAAGCTCTCTGTGCTTAATGGTAGGCAGGGGCTCTTTTGCGCTCCTTGGAGCTCCAGGAGCGCATTCGTTGGAGGACCTCTTCATATAAAGACAATAAATTTTATCAATCACATCAATAGTTAACTGTATCCAGCTGCCATCACGCCAGGGGTGGCCAGTACCTCCACAAAATCATCTCTACGTTGTTCTATCCTTGCACACATCTTCCATCTTCTCAACATTCATCACTCTCCTCTTTTTCTCTACAATTTCTAGTAAATAGCAGACATCAGAACCAAAGGGTTGTTTCAAATAAAAAAACTTTCCATCGATTCACACAGTTTTTTTTCGCACACCCTTATGTTGATACAATATTAAATCTAATTGCCGAATGACATGATCCAACCCCATTTTTTAATCTTCAACCAAAAACCACCAGTTAAGATCCATTGTGCAAAAAAAAAATTGTCCCACGATTGCGTTTCATTCGTTTGATCAAACATTTCTGTCACAAGTATGTACATACTTGTCATTGATTGTGTCCTGGTTAAAATTTTGCACAATATATATATATCTCTACATCAAGTATAAAACTTCGTTCAAACTCAACCAGAAATTAATGGAAACTTAGACGTTCAATAGAGACGCGATTTTAATTTCTACATATTTTTAGTAATCGCTATACTTGAGTTAAAACGTGTATTGGCACAATGTATAACCCTAAGCCACATATCAAAATTTACGTTTAAACTTTTACTAGTAAACTTAGACGCTCAATAGAGAAGCTATTTTAATTTCTACATATTTTTGGTAAACGATATATTTGTGTGCTTAAAACTTGGATTTGTACAACGCATATCCTTAAACCTTGTATTTAATTTTACGTTTAAGCTTTTACTAGCAATCCTTCTAAACTTAGACGCTCAATAGAGACGCTGTTTTAGTTTCAATAGAATTTTTGGTGTACGCAATGGTTAAGTTGAAACGAGAACTTGCGCAATGCATATCTGTTATTGTCAGTGTGTTGTTTGATTGGTTTCCACGAGTTTGTGTTGATTTTGGGATGGGAGCACTGAAGAGGAAGGAACACAATGATATCAATCAATACTGCGTCGGCATCGAACGTGTGCCCAAAGGATCGAAGCTCTCTCTGTAACCAATGAGCCATGGACGGGTTGTGACGACGAAAATAATTAAAAAAAAACATGTCTGTTTTACGAAGAAATAAAAATAACTTTTGATACTGGATCCGATAGTTAAAAGTTCTTGACTTATATGTTGGTATGAAGCTCACCACCCATACTGTAAAAAAAACACTTTTCTTTCATGGAAAGTCTTCGAGAGTTGTATGCTTATTGTCCTGCGTTAATTTTCTATAATCTAAGGTGCGAATGCATGCTCATAAACAGACACATATAAGTTGGCGCTTACAGATGCTGCGTGTGGACTTACAAATTAAAATCCAAACCTCAAATGAACATAATAACCCTTCAACTTTTGCCGAACTACCCTGAAACAGGAGTGGCATGGGAAAAGCGAACCATTTTTTTTACAGTATGGGGGGTCAGCTTCACATGAACCTATAAGTCAAGAAATTTTGATGTTCATTGAATGGTTATTTGCTTTGTATGCACAAATTTACACGTGTCTTCTTGTGGGCATTCATTAAATGTTAATGTGAAATGTAATACGTTCTTACAACATTATTATACTTTTATTATAAAAAAACGCAACTAAGCTACACATATAGTGTAACTTAATGCCGCGTTATCCCCGAAGGGGTCGCATGCGGCGAGTTGAACCTCTTTACTTTTACAGGTAAAGGGGCGGCCTTACGCTGGGGGTCTCCCAGCTCCCGGGGGGGCTGGTACTCATTTCTTGTGAAGGCTGAGTAAGCCTTGCCGGTGTTTTATTTTGGGGCTTGAAATAAACACCGAAACAGGAAATCATTTCTGACACCCTCGGTGGGATTCGAACCCGAGCTCACGGCATGGAATGCAAGCACTCTACCAACTGAGCTATCGACCGGACATATATTTTAATGAATAGTGAACTATTAAATTAATGGAGTACCATTCAAGTACCGGTTAACTAGGAAGATTTTATGTTGATGAACTTAACTATAATTTTCAAAATAATTTTAGCTTACGGTATTTACAAAAACTGTCATAAAAATCATAACTTTTTCACGAGCTGACAAAAATATACATTTTTTAAATATTTTGATTGGAACCGTCTTTCACCGCACGCCACTGCTGATCTGATTGGCATTTTTTCTCTCAAGGGTTGCACCGCTCGGGGTTGATTTTTCCGAAAGGGGTGCGGACTCTGAAGTCCCAGGGGAGCCACTGGGCTCAGAGACACAACCCCTAACCCAGGGTCTTCCGCATGGCCGGCTGAATCAACCCAAAGGATTATTGCAGGACTAACTATGCTACAAACTGACAAATAGACGAAGTATACATTTCACTTTTTCTAAAACAAAAACATATGATAAGCACCAAAATTTGTCGTGTTTATTCCTCGACTTATAGGTTGGTATGTGGCTGACCACCCATTCTGTAGAAAATGTTTCGCTTTGCCAGTATCAGGGAAGGTCGAAAGGAGTTGCAGGGTGTATGTTCATTTGAGATTTGGTTTTAATGTTGTAGGTTCACATGCGGCATGTGTGAGCGCAAAATTATGCATGTGTGCTTGTCGGAATGCATTTAATATGAATCTCAAATGATACATATTATCTTTGCAGCTTAGATTTAGATTTAGATTTAGACCTATATGACATATGTAAACGCAAAATTACCACGGTTTGCTTGTGGAGGAGCATCAAGTGTTAATCTCAATTTCTGAAATATCTCTACGAATTAGATAATAGATAAATTATATTTATGAAAATGTATTTTATCATTCCTTGACTGATAGGTTGGTATGCGGCTGACCACCCATACTGTAAAATATATATTATACAAATTAGAAATCAAATCAGTTCTCGCATAGTTTGACTGTACCTACCCCTATCGAATAATAAGAATAATTGGTATTGAGAGTATCGATTTATTACCCCCAAGGTTTGACTCATTCTCACCCCCCTCCCCCCCTTCTATCCACCCTTAAAACAGTTCCTCCCCCTACCACCCCCAACACACATAAAACGATGTCCTTTCTAATGTCGATAGGATTCGTAATAAAAAATATTTAACCGTGGTAGTTTAGTTTTGCGACCCATTTATAGTACCTTAGTGAAATATTATTTTTACATACTCTCTTTTTTGTTTACTGTAATATTCAGAGAGATAAACACAAAACGCTTGTATCTTTAATGAATAATCTAAGTTGCAAAGATGTATTAACATTCAAAACTCATATCAAATGCATGCCCACAATCAGACACGTGTAGGTTTCCATTTACAAAATATGCTGAATGTGTAGGTACTTACAAATTTAAATCCAAACCTCAAATAAACACACACCCTGCAACTGTTGGCGACCTTCCCTGAAACAGGGGTAAAATTGGCAAAGTGAACCATTTTTTTTACAGTATGTCAGCCTAATACGAACCTATAACTCAAGGAATTCTATAAGTCAAGGAATATAATTCACAAATATTATATCGGTCGATAGCTCAGTTGGTAGAGCGTCTTCGTTTAATGCCAGAGCGCTAGGGCTAGATCCTCCCCAAGGATATTAAGAAATGATTCTTCGTTTTGGTGTTCATTTGAAAAAATAAATTATATTTTATTATTCAAATACTCGCCTGTAAAAGAACTGAGGAAGCTATGTAAGAACTGAGAACGGCGTAAGGTCGGCCCCCTTACCTGTAAAAGTTAATAGGTTACATTCGCCACATGCGAAATCCTTCAGGGATAACGTGGCAAGAAGTTACACTAATGTGAAGTTTAGTTGCGATTGCGTTGCGTGCGAGTAATGGTTAAGAAGTAAAATTTACGGGGTGTATGTTTATTTGAGGTTTGTATTTTATCTTTGATAGTACCTACACATGCAGCATTTGTAAATGTGAGCTTACACGTGTCTGTTTGTGGGCATGCATTTTTTTTTAATAGATTTGTGGAAAAGAATGCAATCCACCAACCTATTTTGCCTGGCCAGTTGTCTTCATGCAAAAGCAGAGGCTTGTGTGCATGCAAAGGCATCTGTTCAACCAGGGTCGAGGTTATCGTCGCGGGATTCGAACCAACGTTATCCGGTTACAAATAACCCGACTTGATCCCCGCGGCCATAACACCGACTAAAAGAGTAAATTTGAATTTTAAATGTAAACATAACTCTGCAACTTAGCTTATAGGTTATAGATAGGGACTGGAAAATTTCGCGATCGCGATAAAACGAATTTATTCGCGAATTTTGATGTTTTCACGCGAATAACGCGAAATTTCAGGTTTTACGCAAATATCGCGAATTTTCGGACTTTTGGTAGAAATCGTGCGAAAAAGTTGTCATATGTATCGCTTTTGCAACGCAAAGATTTTGTGGGAAAGAAAAAAATCCTGCGAAAACCCTTTGCAAGGTGCAAAGCACAGGAAAATTGGTCTCTTTCAACGTTTAAACACGCTAGAACGCTAGACGCGGGGTTCGATCCCCACCTGGGTCATTTGACCATAAATTTGACCCTGGTTCAACAGATGTAATTGGGTAATTAAAAATGAATAATTCATTAAAATAAACAATAATGAATTATTAATTAATGATATTCATACCTGTATCTGGCCAGGCAGAGTAGGTTGTTAAATTGCATTCCTATTCACAAATCTATTTTATTAAAAAAATAATGATAAGCAGAACTGTGCTGGATCATCCAAGCAGACTTGAATCGTGACATCAATGAAGAAAAATACTTCAAGGAGTGAAGCTGTTGCTGGATTAGCCAAGAGCACAACTTGAAGCTTTCATAAAAGCCAACATCCCTTGAAAAATGAGATAACCCTCATCTAGAGACTAAATGTACAAAAATTACACATTTTAAATGGATATTTGCAGGATATTCGGAGTGTCATTGAAATATTAATACTTTTTTCAATCAATGGTTTTTTTTGTAAAAAAGGATTATTTAAAAAAAAAAAAAAAAAAAAAATTGAGAAACTAAAATTAAAAAACATTGTTTTGTAGGTACCACTTGAGTATTTTTTATTGTAAAAACGTTTTCGGTGGGTACTTCCACCATCTTCGGTTGCAGATACTCGTATTGATTCAGATGTTGTTTATTCATTGTTTTTGAAGGTGCATATTGTTGTTTACATAATAAATTGTAAATATAGTAATATATTTTGTTTTGCAATTATATAAACCTTTATTTTGATCTAAGCAACCCTAAAAATTTCACCGAATCTCCCCGTTTATCATGAAAAATAACGCGAATTTCCCTGTTTTTGATCAAAAATAACGCGAATTTCACAAAAAAATAACGCGAATTTCCTGAAAAATAACACCACTATTTTCCAGTCCCTAGTTATAGATTATTTAAGAACATGTAAAAATAAGTATTTTATGGTATTATAATTTATTCATAACGTGAATATTATTTAATAAAAAAACATGCTAAATTATTTAACCTTTTTACTAAAATGGGCCGTACCAGACGTCAAATTAAAACCTCTTCCACATTTCATATTAACACTAGCGCTGTAATAAACACCCAAGAGGGGTCTATAACAGATAAGAAGGCGTATCCAGACGTCCGCCCCGTGTGTATTTTTCAATTCCAAAATGAAATATTACCATTTTTTTCGAGGTAGCTAGCTTTGTGAGACTCATTCATACATTTGTATTTGTTTCATTCACGTTTATAGTTTTACATCAATGAAATAGCGCTCTCATTGATAAAAAAAATATGTTTAAATGTTTATCAAGGCTTTTAAGCATAGGAGGCTATGATAAGTGTTTATAATTTTGTAGCATCATGGAAGGCTACGATTATAAGCATAGCATTCTTTGATTAAAAACTTTTATTAAGATGGTAAATACTTTTAGAAGAACATAACTGACCGGTCCGTAGTCCAGTGGTAACACTTCGGACTTGTAAATGAAAGGTTGTGGGTTCGAATCCCGGCAGAGCACAAAAAATATACCATTTATATTTTCAAATTTGCTCTTCGCTGGGTTGAAAAATTCATAAACTTTTACCAAAGACCGGTCATCAAAAGGTCCATCCAGCCTTACAACAACTGGGTCTTGCTTGAGAATTGACGCTTTCTACAGCGACAACAAAACTCGCAGAGGGCTCTTGAGGTGTGATACACACAAAAACAGCGCTCACCAAATAAATTATCCTGTAAATATAAATATTTTGTTAAAAAAAAAAATTATCTATGAATTTTGCTTTTGTTTTGGAAAAAAAAATTGTTTTGAAAATTGTTTTGAAAATTATTTTATAAAAATATATTTGTAATCATTCTGCTCTTGAAGATGCTTCATTAGGCGAAAATATTCGAGCATAAACAAAAAGAATAAAGTGAATTAAAACAATGTTTTACCATTTATATTTTTAAATATTTATAAAAATGGACTTTCACTGTGTTAACAGATCAACACTAAAAAATATTAAAATATCCTATTATTATTATATAGTTCTAATCTAATCTAATGTAATCTAAGCTACAAAGATATATATCATTTAAGATTTATATTAAATGCATTCCCACAAGCAGATATGTATAATTTCGCGCTAACACATGCCGCATGTGGACCTACAATATAAAAACCCAATCTCAAATGAACATAAGCCTTGCAACTCTTGCCGTCCTTCCCTGAAACACGGGTGACATTGGCAAAGTGAACCATTTTTTACAGTATGGGTGGTCAGCCGCATAACAACCTATAAGTCAAGGAATGGATATAGTTGACTCAAATTATTCATGATTGAGTAAAATTTAGCCTTATTGAACAAAAACCGGCAAACCAGGATATTTTTCTGAAATTAATATTTTTTTCTTATATAATAAATTAATAGATTTCTGTAAGTTTCCAAACCTGCTATCATCAATAATAATCACTAAAAAACCCTAGATTTTGTTTGGTTTTCCAAATATTTAAATTTTAAACAATGTATCATTTCTCTTCATTTAAATTCATTAGTCTTAACCCTTTCAGCGCGGTAGGCCGAGCAGAGCGTCCCCTTATTAATCATCTTTTGGTGTTCTGGGTGATAATTAACCCCTTGCCTGCCAGCTCCCCCATCCCCCAACCTACCGCGCAGGGGATCCTTGTGTAAGCAGACACAATAAATACCAGGCATCTGTTTTGTCTTGTAGCATCTTTTCTGATTTCCCACAACTTCTCAATCTAACCTTTTCATTTTCGTTTAAAAAAAAATATGACCCCATACATGAAATTGTATTATTGATAATATTCACTTATAAAATGGTTTGAGGCTGACCACTCATGCTGTAAAAATGATTCACTCTCCCAATGTTTCAGCAAAGGTCGGCAATAGTTGCATGGTGTATGTTTATTTGAGATTTGTTTTTTAATTAGCAAGTACACATGCAGCATTTGTAAGCGCGAAATTACACGCATCTGTTTGTGGACATGCATTTTATATAAATTTTACATGTTACTATATCTTTGCAACTTAGATTATAGATTACAAAACTCCTAGTATTACAAATCAGATTTTAGATTATATTTGTACTGACTTACGAAAATAAATTCTTTCCTGAAGCCCAAATTGCTTAGTGAAACACGCCATGTAGTTTTCATAAAAAACCTTTTTTAAAAAAACAAATATTCTCCTTTTTTTCAATTCAAAACTACGAGTAACAAATTAATTACCAAATGTTACCTCTATTTATTACAATCTTCGATCACAAGCGACAACATTTTTGCTTTTTTTTTTAAATCTTAAGTTTAAGGATCGTTTCGTTTTTTTAAAAGACGATCGGTTGCAAAAATATCCCAAAGGGTTATTTGCTTGTGATTTAATTACAACCCTCTAAAGTCTAAAGGGTTAATTCCCACACGGGGTTGCTTTGGTAGCAAGCCATGCTATTTATTAACCCTCCCACAACATGCAAATGCCTCTAATAAACAGAGGAAGGGTTGCAAAGCCAAATCTCGGAGATAATTAAAGGGTTGAAATTGTACTCTGAGGTATTTGGCACATAAAAGCGTTTAACCCTTCCGGTTTCCACTCATTATAGAGGTGTTTAAATGCAAACAGATTTGATTTATCTCGTTTTATATTTTCTCTGTTATAATGTGTAAATTTTCCATATTATAAATGTGTGAAAAAGGCTCAATGAGTTTGATTTCTTTGCGAACAAACTATTGGTTTCTTTTCTTTTGTAGAATATATTTTTTTGTCAATTTGTTAATCATGTGATGAATGTTTAATACGAGTATATATGTATACAGGGATTACAAATGTCAAGAACACTTGTCACAAACAAACAAGCTGTGACGTCGTATGGCTGGATTGCTAGGGCGAAGGCTCACTAATATTTTGTCATAGGTTGTTAGCCCACCAAGGAAAACTCAAATTTGTAGGAAGCGAACCGAAAACCGATTTCATTAAGAAATTACAAGTCTATAAAATTTGTAGTACCGGTCAGGTTTACGCAGCCTTCACAAGAAATGAGAACCAGACGTCTTGGGGGCTGTGAACCCCCACTTCAAACGAATTGGTGACCGGTCTTTGGTAAAGGTAAACGAATTTCCAACCAAGCGAAGAACATATTTAAAAACATAAATGGTGTATATTTTGTATTCCACTGGGATTCGAACCCACAACCTTCCATTTACGAGTACAAAGCGTTAGCACTAGACTACAAACCGATCAATATCTACATATTTGTGTGTTTAAAAATTTTGTCAAACTTTGAATGATATCTCTATGCATTCAACAGGTCTTTCAACCAACCAACATAGGTACTAAATTCTATGCTCTACTATGATATTATATTCCTGAAATTCATCCCACCCACTTTACCGAAGCCCCTCCTATTCATTACCCCCTCCCTAGGGGAGTGGGGGTGGCTTTCAGGATAAATTAATTACTCTTGGAATTAACACCGAAACCGCCCCTTCAGGGAAAGTGTGAAAACGATACTGAAAATAATATAGAAGGGAAATTTTAACGAAGAAAAGTGAAAATTATTCTTGCTCTTTGAGAGATTTTAAAATTTAAAAAGTAGTGACACAAATAGATCCTTTGGATCCACAAAAGAGAGGAAAGAGAGAGAAAAAAAATGTACAAAATTACTGTAAAAATTATATATGAAGCTAACATTAAGTTTCTCTGATAAATAATAATAATATTAGGATGACTTATTTGGTGAACGCTGTTTTAGTGTGAATCTCACCTCAAGAGCCTTCTGCGAGCTTGGTTGTCGCTGTAGAAAGCGCCAATTCTCAAGCAAGACCCAATTGCTGTTAGGCTGGATGGACCTTCAGTACCGGTCTGAAAAGCAATATGATTTTTTCACCCAGCAAACAACGTATTTGAAAATATAAATGGTATATTTTTGTATGCTCCGCCGGGATTTGAACCCACAATTTTCCATTTACGAGTCAGAAGTGTGAATCACTAGATTACAGGCCAAAGATGTACCTTTTTCCTATTTTCTATGAGACAAAACACTCAAAAAGTGTTTAAATCTTGTAGTTGAGAAGTTTTTCATGAGCATTTCCTCATAATTAGTTCACTTACTCTGAGAAGTTACACCCAATTACGCAACGCAACTTACGCAACTAAGCTACACATATAGTGTAACTTCTTGCCTACGTTATCCCTGAGAGGGTCGCATGTGGCGATTCGGGACCTATTTATTTTTAAGGGTAGGTATGGGGGCTGGCCTCACACCAATAATAGTAATACTATTCCTTGACTTATAGGTTGGTATGAGGCTGACCACCCATACTGTAAAATATGGTTCACTTTGCCAATATCACCCTTGTGTCAGGGAAGGTCGGCAAGAGTTGCAGGGCTTATGTTCATTTGAGATTGGGTTTTTATATTGTAGGTCCACATGCGGTGTTAGCGCGAAATTATACATGCCTGCTTGTGGGAATGCATTTAATATAAAACTTAAATGATGAAATGATTTGAGGTTTGGATTTTATTTGCAAGGACACATTAAGCATTTGTAAGCGCGAACTACGCGTGTTTGTTTGTGGGCATGCATTTGATATGAGCTTTAAATGTTAATATATCTTTGTAACATAGATTATTATAGGTAGATTAGGATGATTTATTTGGTGGGAGCTGTTTTGGAGTGCGTCACACCCATGGTCACACCTCAAGAGCCCAAAATGAAATGTCTAATTAAACCAACCACTAATAAAATATTTTATTCTTGATTTCTCAAATCAGTTTAACTGCAACTATTCACTTCACCTTTAAGATGGCGATCTACTGCATTAAACATTTGTTAAAATGTAATAAATTCCCTTTTAATTAGACATTCCATTTCCTAAGGCGTTGTTTACACTCTAAGTGCTTCTAAACGAGCCTTGAATGTTAATAACTTAATTAATGCTTCCACGGACACTGCCGAGGATTCCCGAGCGCTTCCGAAAAAGGGGCGGGACGTTGTGTGAGGGGGAGGTAAACCAATTAGGCTTTTAAGACACACCTGGGTCCTCAAAGTGACCCCAAGGGGCGCTCGACAAATTATCTAATCAATTTAAAATGCAATTTGCAAATTGGTTTTTAATTAAACTTTTACGTTAATTGAAGGACGACGAAGTTATTTTTTTACGTTCTTTTTGTGACAATTTTCAATGAAGAACTGTGGGGAATTCTTAAAAGGAAAAATAATATTTTTGCTATTTGTATTATCAGTATGAAATGGTACGAGTGGCTAATTAATAGCAACAAATAAAATTCATATTAAATGCATGCCCACAAACAGACACGTGTAATTTTGCGCTTAGCAATGCAGCGTGTTTACTTGCACATTTAAATACTAACTTCAAATGAACATAGCCCCTGGAACTTTCGCAGACCTTCCCTGAAACAGGGGGTTCATTGGCAAAGTGAACAATTTTTGTACATGTCAGCCGCATACCAACCTATAAGATAAAGAAGGATAAACATTAGACTTTTCATTTTAATTTTTATATAATGTATTGTTTTGTTTTTAAAACTGTGGTTTATTTATTTTACACAATTTATTTAAACCAACCTATAAGTCAAGTAATCAGCAGGCATAATAGGAACGACTTGTCAGTCTTACAACACAAAATATTTAAAAAACAAATCGGTTTTCTTTCTAAACCAAATACTAACCAAACTTTTCAGGTTAGTATGAACTACGCAATTTTACTTTTTTTAGCATCAGTATTGTGATCACGATTTTAAAGTGTTGTAACGCCATTAAGAGGGTTGGTGTCAATAGGGGGCTGGTCGGAAGGGGTGGTGTGTGGGAGGGTGGGAGGGGGGAGGGTCTGATTGAGAATTACGTCACGTCATCGAGTCCGAAAATCGCCCCTTCCGGTTACACGAAGGAGACGAAGAAAAAATTGGGGGTTGGTGGAGAAAAGTACTGGAGAAGAGAGAACGCATTTAAAAAAAATGTTGTACAAAATGAAATATTATAAGTTAATAGATAGATATTTATGTATACATTGACTAAACTTTTTCTCGAGCCGACGTTTCGAACCGGTCATACGATTCTTCATCACGCGGTCCCTTTGCGTGCGTGGTTGAAAGGGACCGATTTTCTCAAACAACATTATAAATTAATTACGTAACGAAACTAAGCTGCACGTATGGGGCAACTTATCGCCGTATTGTCCAAAACGTAACACATGAGGGGTGTTAAACCTATTTTTTTTCACAGTTTTTAGGGGTGCATTTACGCTATCCATTCAATTGAAGTGGGGGTTTCCCACACATTATTTTTCTTTCTGTTCATTTTTCACCTCGAATCCCTTCTGTCTTTAACATCTTAAGACGCAACTAAATTGAGTTTTGCACCTTAAAAAAAATCGCTAAAATAGAAGACACTCCATTCTGTCTTAACACCCCATTCTGTCTTAACACCTCCCCCCCCCCCCCTTTCTTAATGAGTTACAGAACGTGAGAAAATAAAAATTCTCAAAGGCGGCGCGACGCTCTAAGCGAGATGGATGGACGCTCATTTATTTTAATAAACACTGGGGGATTTTTTCGTTTTCGATTTTCTTCGCCAAACAGATTATGGGGGTCGAAAAAATTCATCCTCTTCTTTAACACCTTTTCGTTAAGATTTGTAATTTTTTTTTTGAGAGATTTCTGAATTACTTAACTTTAATTTTTACATCTCACTGTAACTGTAACTCTGTCGCCATTTAGCAAGAGGTGGCCTCTGCAGATTTGCCTCAATTATTTCTTATCCTTGTATATATTTTTCGATTCATTCACATCTTCTTTTACACGCGCTTTGTATATCCAATTCTTTCACAACTTCCCCAATCTGGCGTTTATTGTCTTTTCTTTAGCAACTTGTCTGTGTGACGTCTCAATTTAGTTGTCTATAGAATTTTTGCAGAGTTCGTTTAAAGGAAGGGTTACCTTTCTCTTGAATCTATTCCTGGTGAAGGAATTCCATAACTCCCAAGTAACCTTTTAGGTTTTAAAAAGGTTACAAAAAGGTCCCAGAACCTTTTTGAACCTTTTTGTAACCTTTTTAGAACCTAAAAGGTTACTTGGGCTTATAGGTTGGTATGGGGCTGACCACCCATACTGTAAAAACTGTCTCACTTTCCCAATATCCCCTTGTTTCCGTGAAGGTCAGAAAAAGTTGCAAGATTTATGTTCATTTTAGGTTTCGATTTGAATTTGTAAGTGCACATGCAGCATTTGTAAGCGCCAACTTACATGTGCTCGTTTGCGGTTATGCATTGAATATGGATTTTAAATGTTTATATATCTCTTTGAAACTTATATTATAGATTACCGAGACTTCAGCGAAATGTTATTTTACGTCTCTCATCAAATTCTTCTAGAAAACGTGTCGAAAGTAAATTTAAGACTGTTTTTTTTGCTGATTTTAGCATGCTTAGCAAATGCACAAATTTAGCTTTGTATTTATAAACGAAAAATCTTATCTTAAATTTTAATTATTTTAATTATATAATTGCCAGTGTGGCGTGGTCTTTAGCGTGTAGCCGTTGTCTTTAATTGCAATCTGTATGTGATGTAGTAACCTAAAGCCGCAGCTACACTGACGGCCGCCTCACAATCACGGAGCCAGGGCGAGACACATTAAAGTCTAATTAACCAATTGTGAGTGACACACTAATACACGGAAATGTGGTGGATCGAACCGTATTTAACAGAATTTTATTTCAACTGTATTTTATTTTATATAATCTAATCTAATCTAAATCTAAGTTGCAAAGATAAGTATCATATTAAATGCATTCCCACAAGCAGACACGCATAATTTCGGGATCACACATGCCGCATGTGGACCTACAATATAAAAACCCAATCTCAAATGAACATGAGCCCTGCAACTCTTGCCGACCTTCCCTGAAACAGGGGGGACATTGGCAAAGTGAACTTTTATTTACAGTATAGGGGGTCAGCCTCATACCAACCTATAAGTCAGGGAATCTACGTATCAGATATTTTGTCAATTCACTAGTTTATTTATACATTTTTTAAACTAGTAGGTATAAACGACATAAATCCGTTAATAAAATGCGGTAGGAGTGTGGGACTGGAAGAGGAAGGCGTTGGATAGGCAGCGTTAGCTGTGATTAATCAAAGAGGTCAGGAGCCAACCCGGGTTACCATGCCATTGATGATGAGCAGGATAATAACTTGCAATGTATTGACTTTTGAAATTCATATTGAATATATGCTCGCAAGAAAACACATGTAGGTTTGCTCCTACATTGACTGTATCTTTTTAGAAAATTAAACACAAACCTTGAATAGACAGTACCTTTGCAACTTTTGCCTCCTTTTACTGAAACAGAATTGAAATGAAATATAGAGGTTGATCTGCAATGTTGACAGCTATGGAGCTTATTTGAAAATTCTTAAATGTGATTTCAACGGGTTATTGCTTTCATTTTTAATTTTAGATTTGACATTTTACTTTGTAATGTGACATATCTTTGCATGGAAAAGTGAACATTTTTTACAGAATGGGTGGTCAGCCTCAAAACAAAACATTTATCATTATACACTCCATAAAATGAAAACATACTCAATACGAAATTATTTTCAAGTCGGTTCTTTTTTAAATGTGAACCGTATCGAACCGTTTTCACTTTGTGCGACTCTGACATTGTACAGGATGCTCTGCAGCGGCCGCTCCCACGTGGGCAGAGGATATGACGTCACAGAGCTGGAGAGGCGATTATTAAAACCGTAACACACATGTGCGGGAATAATGCGGGGAAGTGTTGTAATTATTATTGTACAACTGATGAGGATACCTCAATGAAACTGTTTGTGCATGCAGGGCTGCCACAATGAAGAACTGAACCCGAAGTTATACAGTTATTTTTTTTTAATTTTAATTTGAAATTGCGCTTTATTCCTTTTGTCATTTTGAAGTGATATATAAAACACATCTGAATATTGAAATCAGACTTTAAATATTTATATTATACATACAGCGCTATAGATTTTGCGCCTACACATCATGCATGGGAATTTACAAATTAAAACCCAAACCTCAAATGAACATAAGCCCTAAAACTCTTGAAACTTCTCCCTGAAATAGGGGTAACATTTGTAAAATCAATTTTACAGTAACAGCTTGCAGCTGCATACCAACCTATCATGACTGAAAAAAAAAACAAATACAGTTGATTACAAAAAACAAACAAAAACCTATGAAATTCAAACGAAAATGAAATTTAAGATTTTAAAGCATTAGCTGTCAACATTGCAGATCAGCCGCTACATTTTTCATTTCATGATGATGATGAAAATGATTTATAATTCAATAATGCATTTAGATATTAGGTTTATTTTAAACATGCAAATGCATACTTATTCGAAGAAAAAAAATTGCAGTTTACGAAGGAGTCAAATGAAAAAAAAATAACAAAATAATACCATAGGGTCACTTTTTAAAAAACAAAAAAATTGGACGAAAACTTTAAGCGAATTTTTTTTTTTATAAAAGCAATTTAAGCTCAAATTTGTGTCAACCCTGTTTTTAAGAAAAGGAAACAACAATAATAATTATAATTAAAGTCCTAGGAATTCTTTTGGAGCTTCACAATTACGTACACAGATTAGGAAGTATGTCGCACTTGATGTAATCAGCAAAGTGGTCTCTGTGACAAGTGGACCTAATGCTCATTATCGCTTGACAAATGAGGACATCAAAATTATACACGCACATCAAGATGATGGACAAATAGGTGGTCATAATTTTTCTCTAAAAAAACAACACGGTTAAAAAAATAATTGGGATTTCCTTTATTATCCTAGTGGAGTTCAAGATATGCTTAAGTGTATTTAAGTCTTCACATAACATTGCGCCACTCTGTGTATCATGTGACGTTTTAAATAGGCTAAGTTATGTATGGAGCTCTATATGCCAAAGCAAAAAGGACCTTAAATGAGGGCTTCTTTTACGTCTTAAAAACTGCTTTAGATACTGCGAATTGAATTTGAAAACGCTTGATACCAAGAACGATAAACCGCAGTTTGCATCAAATGTCAGGCGTACAGGGTGTTGGGCTTATATCCAGCCGCCATTCTGATAGGGGTGTCCACACTGTATGTCCACATGCAGCATATTTAAGCGCGAACTTGTACATTTCTGCTTGTGGGAGTGTGTTTAAAATGAATCTTAAATGATTTATATCTTTGAAGCTTAGATTAAGATTTAGATTTCTTTTAATGATAATTGATTGAAATTTCCGGCACTAATATTTAATGAAAACAAATTAATTCAAACTCCTAATTGGAATTTTTCCAACAGTCAACAAAGGAATCTTCATCCCCCCCCCCCCCATCCCCTTGCAGGTTCTTTGAAAGCTTTTCCTTGGAGGGTTCTAAAAGCTTCTGGAAGCATTTTTTCTTTATTTTTTCCCGCCTAGTGGGCGGTTAGCCGATTCTTAAGCCGCGTCGTTACGGCGTGCAATTAAATCTAATACCAGCAACACGCCCTTAATGTTGGTGTGAACATGCCTTAATGTTTACTTTAGAAGTGATGATTAACCTTTTTCTCGATCTTTCTAGATCATGCTTATCAGACCGGTCCGTAGTTCAGTGGTGCAACACTTCGGACTCTGAATGGAAGGTTGTGGGTTCGAATCCCGGCGGAGCACAAAAAATATACCATTTATATTTTCAAATTTGCTCTTTGCTGGGTTGAAAAATTCATAAACCTTTACCAATGACCAGTCACCAAAGGTCCATCCAGTCTCACAGCAACTGGGTCTTGCTTGAGAATTGGCGCTTTGTAGCGACGACGACCAAGGTCGTAAAAATATCGATAGCTCAAATGGTAGAATGCTGGCACTCCATGCCGAGACCAAGGCTTACTCAGCCTTCACGAGAAATGGGAACCAGCCCCCCCGGGAGCTGGGAAACCCCCACTTCAACTGAAAGTGGTTGGTGTGAGGCCGGCCCCTTTACCCGTAAAAATAAATAGGTCCCGAATCGCCACATGCGACCCCTTTGGGGATAACGCAGGTAAGAAATTACACTATAAGTTTAGCTTAGTTGCGTTTTTTTTTAGTTGCGTTATTTTTCAATATAAGTGGTACAAGAAAAAACACTAAACGTCTATACAAAGTATGAGCAATATTTCAACTCTTTGACTAATAGGTTGGTATGAGGTAAAACCCCATACAGTCTAAGCTTGTTTCACTTTTGCCAATGAATTACAGGCAAGGACGGGAGGAGTTGCATGTCCTATGTTCATGCGAGGTTTAGTTAATTTGCATGTTCAAATGCAGCATATGTGAGTGCGAACTTACACATGTGCCTGCTTGTGGACATCAATAAAAATGAGCCTCAATGTCAATATATCTTTGCAATTTTTTATAAATTCTAGATTTATATAAATACTCGTACAATCTATAATCTATAATTTAAGTTGCAAGGATATATTTATTTAAAGCTCTCAGATGTAAGCCCACAAACCAACAAGTGTAGTTCGCGCTTACAAATGCTGAATGTGTACTTACAAATAAAATCCAAACCTCAAATGAACATAAGCCCCACAACTTTTGCCGACCTTCCCTGAAACAGGGGTAACATTGGCAAAGTGAACCATTTTTTACAGTATGGGTGGTCAGCCTCATACCAACCTATAAGTCAAGGAACAATAACAATAGATTATAGAGTCAGCACAAATTTGAACTCAAAAAGTTTTTCTAAGCCGGCTAACGTCACACTTGTCAAGAAACTAAGGTCCCTAGCAACCATTTACAAAATGTATGTTTTCATTTTCTCTTCCGACCTGCCGTTTGACGTCTCAATTTTGCTGAAAGAATATTTCTTCTTCTAGTTGTATCCCTTCAGGTCCCTCCGACATTGACTTTAACACAAGAAGAGACTTCTCGGGCAGCCATGAACAGATCGTCTACAGTTCTCAGTGCAATTAATTTTTTCGCTTACCAACACCAAAAAAGGAATCTTTGTACAAAAAAAAATACCAGAAAAAAGGTTGCTCACGAATGACTTTTCCGTTTACCAAGAAATGTTAATTTTCTCCGCGTTTACGCACGCAAGGTTTAATTGTTTGCTTTAATTAAAAAATAAAACAAGAAAAAGAAAAAAAAAAAAACACCCCCTTTATATTTATCGCCTTGGGGGTGAAGGAAGAAGAGAAATAAGAGAAATCACGGCGGTAATAAAAAAAAAGAATAAAAAGTCGAAAAATCAACGGAAAGCAATCGTCGTCTCTCTCGCTCGGACGCTCTTTGGTCGGCACCCCAAATTTCTCGGGGTAGTTTTTAGCTTTGTACCATGACGAGGGGGGTAGAAACTTTTGCTGAATTAAATAAAAAAGGGATACTTTTAATTTTATTCGGTGTCTCGCTCTGGTTTAATGCGCTCTATGGACAAACCAATTATTATGCAGAAAAGACGGCAGGAGTTGCAAAGTTTATGATCATGTGAGTTTTGGATTGATTTTGTACGTACACGTGTAGCATGTGAACGCGTGAACTTGTGCATGTGCCTGCTTGTGGGTATTCATTAAATATGAGCCTTAAATGACAATATATCCTTCCATCTTAGATTATAGATTATTGAATTTGTTTTCTGGCACGAATGTTGGAAACATTTTTTTCTTCGTTGGACAAATTGTGAGGGTTCCTTAGTAAGCAATAAAAAAATATCAGTTAGCTTAATATGCGGACCTTATTGCTATGAATCATTGGGATACACCAGACCATGCTAGAATCATTTCGAGCAGAAACTTCGAGTAAACATGAGTAAGTACAACCATCCAAATTTATTACATCTAGACACACATATACAAGTTAGTAAAAACACATTTTGTTACTTTTAAATTTTAAATTTATATTTATTAATTTATTATTGATTAAATTTATTATTTTTTTCTCACATAAAGTTCACAGTTTAAACTTTTGCATTTCTCGCTTAATGGCTTGGGTAGCAATTGGATATTGATGCCCTGTCTGTAATCCGTATTTATAGGTGACTAAAGGCTATTCTATCATACACCAGACCATGCCAAAATTGTCTCGAGCAGAAGCTCCGAGCAAATAGGGGTAGCTACAACCATCCAAATACTTACATATAGACACACATATACAAGTTAGTATAAACACATAAGCACACAATCAAAAGTAAACATACACAGACATAAACTCATACATTTGTAACATTATAATTTAAATAAAAATATATTGTGAATTTTCCAACAGAACTGTATAATTATTATCATAACCAGATATCGATCCATGGACCATTATGTTCGTAGTCATTTTTTTTTCCAACACTCCCTTTAAAAAGAAAAAAACCTTCCACATTCCCCTCTTCATTCAAAACAGAGGTTTTCAAACTTTTAATCGTGATTGATTTACATTTTTTTAATACCAAAAAATTACAGTCAATTTTTGACCTATGTAAGCCTACGTTCCGGTCTATAGTCTAGTGGTTAACACTTCGGACTAGTGATTGGAAGAAAGACCTTCCCAGAAAAGCATGAGTGATCAGCCTCATACCTATTATAAGTCAAGGAGATCATCAAAACCAACATTGATCGCCATTTCCTTTCAGTATCTTAAAACAAAGACAACGCAGCGCAACACACACCACAGCACTGCGCAGCTAACGGTGCTGCAACTTGATCAAGACATCAACTGCCACATCACCAACACCTTTGCGGTACTACAGCAAGTGTTATAGACCCCTTAGAGTCTATTGAATCTAGAGATTCTCCCGCACAAGGTTTCTTAAAAAGCTACCTTACTTCAATTCTGGAACAATCTATAATATCATAAGCTCGCGTTAAAAAAAAGAAATCATCAGGTGTAAATAAATGTATTATACTTCAATGGTTTAAATCCAAATGAAGCAATAATTTTGAGAATCACGTACACACATATACCTTCATATTCACGGGGGAGTTAAAACTCGGGGGTTGGGGAGGGGGGGGTAGGTTTTAGGGGTGGTATTCTCCACCCCCTTCGCTATCTTACTCGCTTGAAGGATTTTAATAGCCATCGCGCGCCTTCCTCACATGGGGCGGCTGGGGGATGATGGGGTGGACCCCCCGGGCTGGAAAAATGAGGGATGAAGAAAATATAAGTTAAGATTGGGGTGGAAGAAACATGAAACATGCCCCGAGACGATATTAGTAGGTAGGTACTAGCTTCGTAATATGTGTATGAAAAAATCTCTACTTACTTTACTTTGCGTATGGCCGGCAAGCACAGCACATCACTTGGCTGTTGGGCCGCGTCAGAGGCGTAGATCCAAGTCTTCCATCCACTTCCCTGCTCCTGGCGTGGCTTCGCGGAGGTCTTTCAGGCCAGGAGGGTGTCATCTGATGGAGCACTCCTCCACTATGTGCCGGACAGTCTGGTTCTCCTATCTATATCTCCATCTATGGAGCAAGAAGTTGCAACGGCCTTGCTCGATTCGGATCCTATTCAAGGTCATCCACAGTCCTCAAGTCCAAAATTCCCTCTACCACAAGTATAAAACTTTATTTTTAACCTGAACCGTAGCGTTTCTACTCAAAAAAATGTTGTACCTACGAACTTAAACAGTACCTTGTGAAAGTTTTAGAATCTACGTCTTTTTTTATTAAAACGTTTTGGTTTAGCTTCCACGTGATGTCTTATACTTGTGATTGTGTGTGTATATGATATTTTTAGCTAAATGATCTAATCTAATCTAATCTAAGTTGCAAAGATACGTTACATTGGAGATTCACATTACATGCATTCTCACAACCAGACACATGCAAGTTCGCGCTTGCACATGCCTCATGTGAACCTACAACATAAAAACCGAATCTCAAATGGACATACACCCTGCAACTCTTGCCGTCTTTCCCTGAGACAGGGGTGACATTGGCAAAGTGAACCATTTTTACAGCATGGGTGGTCAGCCGCATACCAACCTATAAGTCAAGGAACATACACGACAAATTACATTTTATACATCACTTAATAATAATATCTATGGACAACAAACAGAAAACAAATTCCAAATTAATAAACCCTAGCCGCCAACATTACAGATCAACCGCCATTCTTTCTGTCCTTACATACTTCTTTCATTTCCTCCAGAGTCATAGCCTTCTTCATACAGGCTCTTCTTTTATTATGACTCTGGATATTCCATTCATTCGAATGATGTGATGAAGAAATGGGAATAAAAATATATATTGCATGTTGATCTAAAATCTAACATTTGAGATTGATAGTAAACGTGTTGGTTTGCACTTAGAAATGCTGCATTTGCACATAGGAATTAAAATTCAAATCAAAAATTAAATTACACTCTGTAGCTTTTTTTTACCTTCCTTGTAAACGCGAGTGACATTGACGATGTGAACCATTTTTAACATTAGGTTTAATCAGCCTCATATCAACCTATATGACAAAGAACAGAGTGTTTAAAATAGTTCAAATTAAATACATGAACGTTAAAAAATCAAAATTGCATACAAAAGGAACGAAATAAATTCAGAATCTACTAGGATCCAAGAGGGTCGACTAAGATTTTTTTCAGAAAACGAATTATAATCTATAATCTAAGTTGCAAGGATATATTAACATTTAAAGCTCTCAAATGCATCCCCACAAACAAACACGTGTAGTTGGCGCTTACAAATCCTGAATTTGTACTTACAAGTAAAATCCAAACCCCAAATGAACATAAGCCCTAGAACTTTTGCCGACCTTCCCTGACACAGGGGTGACACTGGCAATTGAATAAACGAAAATGTAATTTTTGTGTTTCCATAATAAATTTCATTGAAAATAATTCTAGATTACCTCTTTTTATTCTTCATACACGACTCATATAGAGATGTGCGAAAATCGGGTTACATTTTTCGATTTATTTTTACCATTAATCAAATCGAAATATTAACCCCAAGCGTGTACATGGGTAGGTACATATGTATATATAAGTGATTTACACGTATATAAGGCCTTGTCAATCACTGACAGGGGTTGTGGGTGGTAGGGGAGAGGTTAGTAAGACTTAAAAGGGAGTACTGAATGTAAAATAAAACTTACTTCCGTGCCCTATGACGATACAACTAATTATTAATGCATATCATTGTAAAATCTTGTTATCATTCGAAAAAAATATGCAGCTTTGTATGAGCGTCTACGCGCTATCACACATTCATTTTGAATAACGAAAAGGTGGATTTGGTAATACGTATATTCTTAGTTGTAGTCTAGATCAGTTCGTAGAATGGTTGTGTTGCATGCCAGAGGGCAAGAGTTCGATCTTTACCAATAATATAAATAAATCTAAGTTGCAAATATAGATAATCATTTCAGATACCTATTCGGTGACAGTGTGCCTTAAAAGTTGCACTATCTGAGCGGCTGTTTTGCTTTTGCGGTAAGGTTCAACTCGCCACATGCGACCCCTTTGGGGATAACGCGGCAAGAAGTTACACTATATGTACAGCTTAGATGCGTTTGCGTTGCGTTGCAGTGAAATACCGAGAAAATGATTTACTCATTTATTTGTACATCAACAGAACACTGAAAAGAATTTATACAAGACAACGCATGATAAAAAAACATATCACATAAGTAGTAGTAAAAAAGTATGGAGTGATCAGATTGAGGATATTGTGAAAGAATGGAATACACAAACTAGAAAGTGAGCGTAAAATATGAAAATGCATGAAAAAATGTGATGGATATTGTTACATTTTTCCTTGGGTTCTTTTAATTAAAACACAAGTTTAACACAAGTTAGCCATACAGTTTATTTACACAGACTTTCTTACAATAGATTTATTTTAACAGACTTATTCTAACAGATTTATTTTAACACACTTATTTATTTCGCACAGATTACATTTATTTTACACCATATTGGTCGCCCTAGTAACTAGATATTCCACTGTGTGAGTGCTTCGAAAGACTGACTCGCTTCAGCCCATTGTCGCCCTTCTTATAGCGGAACCTAGGGGCCATTCCAGCCTGCCCTAGAAACTTCCACTACCACAGTTGTATAGACGATTCTGGACATATTTATTTCATGAAGAGTCCATTTCCTACCTACATACACACCTTACAATTACAATCGTCTGGGCCAGAACATTCTCTCAAAACACACGTACACCAATAAACATCTACCAGTGTATTTCGTTACATTATCCCCCCCTTAGGCTGTTCCGCCCCGGAACAGTCTTTTCTTTAAGAAGGTACGGGCAGTTTGACCCACAGTTGCATCCAGTGGTCAGGAAAAATGACGTTCCACGGAATTTTCCCCTTCGGGTTTTGCCCGTCATTGCTGGCTGGTGTGGGGGGGGGTGCTTTCCTCTTGGCGGCCGGCATGGGCGCCTTTCCTTGGTTGGGGGCGCCGCCTTGCGTCCCCGGTCGGCCACCGCTCCTCGGCTCCGCTTGCTCGCCGGCTCCTGCGTCAAAGGATCAAAATCCTTGGTCGTCGGAGCCGCTCTCCTGCTCGGAAACGGAGTTCTCACTCTCGGTCTCGTCCTCTGACTCGCTGAGTGGCTTCCTGCCGCGCCATGCTTGGGTCGTCCCTTCTGCTTGCTCTGCTTGGCTGAGCCCCTGCGGGCGGGGGCGCGGCGCCTGCGGGAGGGAGCGCCCCCCTCCCTCACTGACGGGTCAAAGTCAGAGTCCGCCTCCTGTCCGGAGCCACTCGGGTTGTACGAGCCATCTGAATCCCCTAAATCATCCCTGCTGACTTTGGGTCCCCGCACTTTGGTTTCCGGATCTGTTTCATACTCCTCGTTAGAGTAACCTTTCTTGACAATAGCAGCAGCGGACCTTCTGGGCCTGCCTCCCGTGGCCTCGCCGCGGTCAGTCACCGGCCTCTCCTTCATCAGCCCCCTGGCGTGCGAGGAGGCCTGCTTTGGCAGCAGCAGGAAGCCCACCACCCTGCTGGCCAGCTCCGTGGGCGCGCCCCTCTTGTCCAAGCCCAGCTTCTCGCACAGCGTCCGCAGCTGCTTGGGCTCCAGCTTCTGCACCTCCTCCAGCTTGGCCTTGTGCTCAGGCGTGTCCTTCTCAAGTGTCCACTCGTAGCCCTTGAACTTCTTTTTGTTGCGCTTGATGAGGTTCGTGCGGCACAATTGATTGTACAGGAACTTGAGGTCCTCCATCTTGAACCTGGAGATGGCCACCTCCACGTCGGGGATGTGGTCGATGGGGATGCCCCGGCCCGCGGGCACGGGCACCGGCGGCTCCACGGCCTTCTTCTTCTTGGGAGCCTCCTCCACGGCCTCCTCCGCCTTCTTCTTGGGCGCGGGCTTCTTCTTCACACTGTTGGCCTTCTTGGCCTTCTTCTTGTCCTTGGCGTCCTCATCCTCCTCCTTGGCGTCCGTCTCCTCCTTCGCATCCTTGTCAGCCTTCACCTCGGCCGAGTCACTCTTGCCGTTTTCAGCCGACTTGACATCATCTTTGTCATCTTTGCTGTCAGCTGCGTCCTCAGCCTTGAGCTGGCCGTTGTTTTTGGCCTTCAGGTCTCCCTTCCCCAACTTCTGAGATGACTCATCCTCAGTTGACATATCGGCCTTTTTGTCATCCTGATTATCACTTAATTTTACACTATCAGTGTCCACCGACATTTTTAAGGCTAGGTTTTTAGCCATCTCCTCCTTCCAACCAGCTAGGTCTTCCCTCAAGCTCTTGAAGTTGGCAGCCATCTTTGTTTTAAACTCTTCCACGGCTCGCTCGCGGTCCCCTCCAGACGCCATGACAAAATATGCCGGGTCTTCGCCTGACTGTTCCAAGGCCTCCATGAGGCGTGCCTGTAAGGCCGCCTTCCCTCCTGAGGTCTCCAGGTCCCTCTCCAGAAGCTCATTCTTAAGCTCATAGACTTTGAGGTCCTTGATGTTCACCTTAGCCATTTTTTTTATTTTAACAAACTTCAAAACAAAAATATTTGCAAATTTATTTAATACGGGTTATGAGTTTTATATATAAAGTTATTTTTAATACGTACTTTAGCAAAATAATAATTTATCTAATTATACTGACGGTAGGTAGGTACCGCCTTTTAATATTTATTTTTAAATCACCAAATAATGATATTAGATAATGATTATTTACTTTGCTTCGTCAGATCGGCTAATGAGTATTTACTAATACTAACACAATATTATTAACACGTTATCTATCCACACTTCAATCAAATTTTTAGCGGGTAACCACACGATCGTTTTTAATTCAAGTTTAATCAGTTTTATTTAAAACTTTTTTTTTTATTCATCAGTTTTTATTATGTTGTCCACATATATTTTTCAAAAGTCTCAAGCACAGTTTTTACTTGGTACTTGGTTTTAAACTTCACACCTGACACCACTGTTACATTTTTCCTTGGGTTCTTTTAATTAAAACACAAGTTTAACACAAGTTAGCCATACAGTTTATTTACACAGACTTTCTTACAATAGATTTATTTTAACAGACTTATTCTAACAGATTTATTTTAACACACTTATTTATTTCGCACAGATTACATTTATTTTACACCATATTGGTCGCCCTAGTAACTAGATATTCCACTGTGTGAGTGCTTCGAAAGACTGACTCGCTTCAGCCCATTGTCGCCCTTCTTATAGCGGAACCTAGGGGCCATTCCAGCCTGCCCTAGAAACTTCCACTACCACAGTTGTATAGACGATTCTGGACATATTTATTTCATGAAGAGTCCATTTCCTACCTACATACACACCTTACAATTACAATCGTCTGGGCCAGAACATTCTCTCAAAACACACGTACACCAATAAACATCTACCAGTGTATTTCGTTACAATATGAATGAATTGAAAGAGGTATGTAAGGATAGGAAAAAATGTAGGCAGCTCTACAGAGGCTCTGGCCACCCCTAGCGGAATGGCAACAGAGTTACAGTTACAATAGTCTTGGGAAATCACTGTTTACAATAATAATATATTTTATTTCTTTAAAATGTTATACAAAAAAATTGAAATATAAGTCTATTTTTTTATTAATATTTTTTCTCAGAGAAAACTTGTTTTTTTTTGTTGATAGAAAGCAATAGAAAATAATGACGTTTTCACCTTTATGGTAAAAATCTTTCCACACGCAACATCATTGAATACACCACTAAAAGTAATCCACACATCGATTGAATATTCAGCTCGCGTTTACGGAAAAAATCGCTGTTTTTTTACATTTAAAACAACCCCCGAATCCCGGGGGGACCTGTGATCTCCCCCAGGGTGGGGGGGAATAGGGGGTGATACAGAACCGACACAAATTTGACATTGCGAGTGCAAAAGTATGTAAACCGAACGTACCCCAAAATGTGCGTAGTTACCCTGTTATACCTTATTTTATGTATAACATTGAAAATGAATTTGTAAGAAATCTATTAAAAATTTAAAGAACTTTAGTTTTATATTTCTGCATTTAGTTCTTTCTCATAAAAAAAATAAACCTAGATGCAGTTACCATTCCGCTCCCCCAGTTCTTCTTTGCCGTATTCGCCAATCTTGTCAAATATGACTTTTTCATGCAGTTGTCTTAAGAATCAAATTCTACAAAATCTGAGCTAAGAAAAACCATAAAACTCGATAATGTGAGAGTTGTTTTAAATATTTTTTAAATAAATTTCATGTTTTCATAAGACACATTGGTCCAGTACACATGCAAACATTGCTCATGTAAAATTTTCTCAATGGCGTATACGGCAAACAAGAACTAAGGCAGCGATTCGCCTAGGTGTGGCCAGTATCTCCACAGTTGCGTCTCTACTCTGTTCTGTCCTCGCCCGGCTCATAGTCTAGTGTTAACGCTTCTGACTCGTAAATGGAAGGTTGTGGATTCGAATCCCGGTGGAGCTCAAAAATTACGCAATTAATATTTTCAAATATGCTCTTCGCTGGATTGAAAATTTCATATACCTTGACCAAAGATCGGTTACAAAACGTCCATCTAGCCTTACAGAAACTGGGTCATGCTTGAGAATTAGTACTTAATTTAGTGACGACCAAGCTTGCAGAAGGCCGTTAAGGTGTGATTCACACATAAACAGCGCTCACAAAATAAATCATACTAATATTATCATTTTATTTTTGCTCACTGTCATTTTTGTCAAGGTTTTCTCAGCCTACGCAAAAAAATGAGAACCAGCTTCCTTGGGAGCTGAAAAAACACTACTTCAAGTGAACTGTTGGGCGTAACACCATACCCCTTATTTGTGCAAGTACACAGGTTCCAGTCTACATATATTACACCTCCAAGGACAAGAAGCACTTTATTTGCATCCAAAATGAAATAGGTTCCACTCTCCAAATTCGCCCACTTCGTTGAACACGCGTAAAGAAGTTACTCTATATGTGTAGTTTAGAAACGTTTTTTTTTGGGTGCCGTTTCGATAACTACGATCTTGAGAAAGGTAGAATGAAAAAGTATTGAATTTTTAAAATAACTTCTTAGCATTCTTCAAGTACCAACATTTGTACTTATTTATAATGGTGCAATGTGAAATTAAAACATTCCAAATAGCAAAATTAACAAAAGGAAAAAACTGCTCAGCCGTCATTTTTTTTTTTAATATTTTTAATAAGTAATTTTTCATCTTGAAGCCGAATAATTACAATTTTCTGTGCGCTCACAAAAAAAAATATCAAAAAAAAAACCGAGGAGGGTGAAAAAAGAAGAGCGCTCGGGCAAGTAAGGCCGTGGGGTAAAGACGGACTGTGCAATTTAATTTTTTATGTGTTTTTTTCCCTCTCGAACAGTCGCGTGGGGGAGAATCCAACCCCACGCGGGTCTCAGGTTAGAACGGCACAGTGACAAAACGACATTTGATAATACGAAACATGATAGAACAAAACATTACTAAACGACACATGACATAACGCCCCATGATCGAACAACACATGACACATGACAGAACTAAACATGACAGAACGACACATGATAGAACGACACATGACAGAACGACACATGACAGAACAAAACATTACAAAACGACACAGGACATAACTTCACATGACATAACGCCCTATAATAGAACAAAACATTACAGAACGATCCATGACAGAACGACACATGACAGAACAAAACCTTACAAAACTACACAGGACATAACTTCACATGACATAACGCCCTATAATAGAAGAAAACATTACAGAACGATCCATGACAGAACGGCACATGACTGAACTACACATGATAGAATGGCACATGACAGAACTACACATGACAGAACAAAACATTACAAAATGACACATGACATAACTACACATGACAAAACATCACAATGACAGAACATCACATGACAATACATCGCTATGGCAAAACATCATACCTATACCTAAAACAAAACACACCATAAACGACACATGAAACGGTTTTGTCTTGTGTTGTGTTGCCATTGTGATTTACAATCCTGTGATTGTCACAGTGATGTTTTGTCATGTGATGTCCTATCATTGTGATGTTCTGTTCTGTGTCATTCTGTCATGTGTCCAGGCGCATTCATTGGGTATTGGCAAATACATTTTACAATCAATATTTTCTCCCATTCCTTTAAAATAACTCATTTTAAATTGACTGAAGTGCTAATGACAGCTCCAATCGAGCATAAATTTGAATTTTAAACCTGCATATCAAGCTTGAATGGATTTTTTTTACCATTTATTGCATACCTATTAGGCGCATGTGCCTGTATGGGATACATGCCCCTGCATGTGTCGTTTTGCCACTGTCTCGTTCTAACACCGAGCCCCCCACGCGCATCTTAATATCGCAAAAATGTATAGAAAAGATGCTGTACCCTTGCGTATAGAAGTTGTGTAGGATTTTTTTAGGGGTGAGTCACATAGCGCAATTTCGTTACGGTTTGTTGAGAGCATTTTTAATTAGGGTAGAGCTGATGATTATTTTTTATGTCCTCCCTTGCAGGAGTAATGCATTGCTCTTAGGGGTAGGAGCAACTGAAGAGTGTGAAGAGAAGGATTTTAATGGTTATTGGAAGCGATATTGCGTGCTTGAAATCGCACCGTTTTTTTTCTTTTTAATTTTACAAAACGTTACTCGTGATATTCAATTTTTGTGGCGTTTTTATGGTTTCTTCAAAGATGTTAATGAATTTCGCTTGATATATTTTTATTTGACGGTGCAATAATTGTGAATTAAAAGTGAAATGTGTATTTTTTTCATTAATACGAGTAATATAAAAAAAAACACACATACAATCTCTTTCTTCGCGAGTTGATTTATTTCGTGAATTATTACTATGGAGAGTAGGTGCTATAAAATGTATTCCTACAATGATTAGGTTGGTGTAAGGCTAACCAGACATACTGTAGAAAAGTGGTATACTTTGTCAATGTCACCCTGTTTCAGGGAAGGTCGTCGAAAGTAGCAGGCTTTATGTTCATTTGAGGATTGGATTATAATTTATAGGTTTGCACGAATCGTTTATGCATTGCATGCATTTAATATTAATTTTAAATGTTAATACAGTATCTTTGCAACATAAATTATAGATTATTATAATGCAAACGCAAAAACAAGTAAACTTCTAAGATATTGCAACTCCTAAGACGCATTGTCTATGGTTAAATTTATACTTATTTTTTTTCAACATGAGGGGGCTGCATTCCTTCCTCCTACTTTCTACGGAGACATTAAACATTCAGAAGGCACCTGTGGTTTGAAATTTCAAAATGGCGGTGCTAATGGAAAGGGGGGAGGGATGGGGGTGGGTTTCTGACATCTAAGGGTGACGAGGGGGAGGGGGGTAAGGCTGATCACGAAGTCTAATATAAAAGTTTAAATATCCCTTCGGGCGGGAGTGGGGGGAGGGGGCTAATATATTTTTTTATGTCTGCTTTAATTTTTTCTCGGCAGAGAAATTTCTCGCAATCTAAAATGTGAAACGACTGTACATCTACTATGCACATATTTAATCTTCAAATTGGTTGTTTTTTTTTTTTTTATATTCACCGCCTTCTGGATAGCTTGATGTAATTTTTTAGATACTTTGAAGTTATACTTTTTATTTTGTTTGATTTATTGCCGAAACCGAAAGTGTATTCAATGATACAATTTACTTGAGTTCAATTTAATAAAATTTCAATTAAATTTATTTTAGAATTCGCTCACATTCGGTTCACAGTTTACACATTTGTATTTCTCGCTTAACGGTTCGGGTACTAATCAGGTACGAATATAGCTGACTAAAAGATATTCTAGCATACACCAGACCATGCCAGAATTGTCTCGAGCAGAAGCTCCGAGCAAATAGGGGTAGGTACAACCATCCAAATACTTATGTCTAGACACACATGTCTAAACACATAGACACCAGTGGCGAAGGGTGCCATTCAACTCGATTCCCATCGATTTTCCTTTTAAATGAGTCAAAAATGATAATAAAGTAGACTGCATGGTTCCAATGGGGAAAAAATACGTATTGTTTCTTTGGTTTAAATTTATTTTTTTACTTTGTGCCTATATTTATAAACTACTTTGTTGCCTCATTTTAAAAGGGAAACCGATAGGAATCGGCTTGTATGGCCCCCTTCGCTACTGATAGACACACAATCATAAGTGAACATACCAGGGAAAAACTAATACTTCATAACAATACAAATAAAAGCATTGTGCAACAGGCATTGCATTTGTTTTAAGCTCTAATTAGAAACATTTCTTTGATGTATCTAATAAAGACATAACGTCACTGCATTTAGAGTGACACAAGTCTACAAGGAGGATTGTCTCAGCTAATGAAGCCGCTGTCAAATGTCAAATGTCAAATAATCGCTTCCAAATCCAACATGGCGGCGTGTCCATTGATTCCATATGAGCATGACCATTGATTTGTTATATAGACGAGTAGAAACTGGCTTACAGCATTGATACATAGTTTGAAGCACAGTTGTCCCCAGTCCTGTCAAAAGCAACAATTTAAAAATCATGTCTAAATCAACAGAACAAAAATCAAAATAAAAGTGATTCCTCCCATCAAATCAATAATTTTGTTATTAAACAAAGATGATGTACATCATCTTTCCTGTTCAAATTTAAGTTTTTACCCACTGCCGAGAAATATTTAACCGAGGTCCTTGCCAGGATTTAGGGCCTGTTGCACCAACCTCCAATCAAATTTGATTGCTTAATTTTGGTAATTACCTCGGTTAAATATTTCTCGGAAGTGGGTAATAATATGATGGAATTTAAACAGGAAATATGATGTACATCAGCTGATTTACGTACATGCAACCCAATTTTTTATTTGATGTGAGAAATCACACTTAATTTTGATTTTTGTCTGATTGGAGTTTGGTGCAACAGTCCCCAAGCAATCAAATTTGATGTTTCAATCAGATATTGATTGGAGATTGGCGCAAAAAACACCATAGATGATTTTCGTAAGTCAATTGAAATAGATATACTTCATCATCATCATCATTGGCACGACAACCCGGGGTGGGTCTTGGCCTCCCTCAGCAACCGCTGCCAGCGCTGTCTATCCAACGTCTTCCTCCTCCAGTCCCACATTCCCACTGCATGGCAATCCGCCACCACTCAATAGATATTCTTACAACGGATTTTTTCGTTAAAATAGTTTCTAGTCCACAGATATCAATGCAGTTAATGCATATGAGCATGACGCTTGAAATTTAAGGCCATTCACAAATCGATCTACATCAAAAAGTGCAGCAGACTTCACAATGCAGAATGCCTCGCATAATAAGATGTAAATTACTAGTAAGCCGCTCGGTGGTGCAGTGATGAGCTGTCGTGTTATAATAACGTGTTCTGGGTTCAAATCCCCAGGATTAAGAAGTCCCTCAAGCACCCCTATATCCTCTAACATAGTTACTACTCAACTAAAAAAAGTATGAAAACTAATTCACTCACTAGAGCTGCTGTTTTAAATTCAATACATTTTCAAATTTATGTATGTTTTATACTGAGAGCACAGACAGTACAGGGAGTAATACAAATGAACGTGTGATTGCTTCTGGCATCACTTAACGAATCAAAAACGGCAATCTAGAATTTATTTACAAAAAAAGTAAATATATGGAAATAATAAGGAAATGTTTCTCTGTAATTCTGTATATTTATTTTATTTTTAGAAAAATACCTAGTTTACCGTCTTTGGTATTATAGAATTTAATTGGCAACTTGTTCTATTTTTAAATTTCAATCGATATTGTGTAATGTCGTTTTTATGCATGGCAACATTTTTGCGACATACATACACGAACATGATAGGTCGTAGTCTACTGGTTAACGCGACGGATTCATAAATGGAAGGTCGTGGGTTCGAATCCTATTTATATTTGCAAATATGTTCTTCGCTTGGTTGAAAAATTCAAATAACTTTACCAATGACCGGTCACCAAAGGTTTATCCTACCTTTCAACAATTGGGTCTTGATTGAGAATTAGTGCTACAACGACCAATCTCGCAGAGGGCTCTTGAGGTTTGATTCACTTCAAAGCAGCGCTCACCAAATTAATCATTCTAATATTATTATTATTATTAAGGCTGTGCATAAGAAAAAGTGAATCGATTTTCTACAACATAGGACGTCAGCGTCATACCAACCCAAAACACTAAGGACAACCAATAAAAAAACGCAACTAAGCTACACATATAGCCCAGCGAAGTGCAAATTTGAAAATATAAATGGCATATTTTTTGTACTCCGCCGGGATTCAAACCCACAACATTCCATTGTCCGAAGTGCTACCACTGGACTACGGACCGATCCTTCTAAATGTCTTCTTAATGAGTCGTATAACTGCAAACGCCGTCATCTCCAAATTTTATGATTTGTGAGATAATTATTGAATTTGATTCTGCGTAGTGTAACAAATCATTTGCTGTGTGCAATGTGATGAAAACCTCACTTAATCCTTCGTTATTTTAATTGAAAAAGTATGATTTCGTGCAAACGCCGTCATCTCCAACTGGGAAAAAATTGCGTTCAAAACACAAGCTTACTTTTCTCAAAATCATCGCGTAAGGAGTTGAAGAAGGAGGAGTTGACTTTCAATGAAATTGGAAGGTCATCTTTGAATCGAATGGTAGATAAGCCAAGCAAGCACTGGGGGGACGGAGTGTGCCCGGTGGCGAGAAGTCCTCTCCATATAAGAGTTATTCCTCCAGAGCACGAGACAATCTGCATATGAAACCGTTCGCTTATAACAAACGCAGGAATGCATGTGCCATGGGTGACGGATGCATTGCAGTAGCGTAACTGATACAAAGTGATGAAAAAATAATCGCAACTTTGCTGCCTTTATCAGTTGATGTCAACACTATGAGTGTTATGAATTGTGTGTCTGTGTGTTTTTCCATTTAGCGGGTGGAACCTATTTATTTTTACAGGTGAGGGGGGCGGCCTCACACCAATCACTTCAGTAGAAGTTGGGTTGTCCAGCTCCCGAGGTTGCTGGCACTCATTTCTTGTGAACTTTTCCGGTATTTTATTTTGGATTTGAAATAAACGTCGCAATGGGAAATCATTTCTGACACCGTGGTGGGATTCGAACCCGAGCTCTCGGCATGGAATATAAGCACTCTACCAACTGAGCTATCGACTGGACTTGCCATTTTCTCTGTTATTTTTTCTATATAAACTCTCTGTATACAAAGTGAGCGTAAAAGAAGGAAATGCATGAAAAAGGTGATAGATATGAATGATTTAAAGAGGTATGTAAGGATAGGAAGAAATGAAGGCAGCTCTGCAGAGGCACTGATGATGATGATGATAAATGATTTATTTCCTGTGGCGCCATTTAATGGTCCAGGACCATCTCAAGGGCGCCATGGCTTCTGGAAAAAAGCAGTGTCTTCAGTCCCTTTCTGAAGGTGGTGGTAGGCTGGTTCACTGACGGGCAAATTGTTCCAGGCAACCGGCCCGGCCACCACAAAGCTCCTGTCTGCAAAATTTGATGTGTTTGCTCTTGTGGGCACTATAACCTTGTTGACAGCAGTGAGGGCAGAGCGTAGTGGTCGTTTTGAAGGCTTATCGACAGAACATAGCTCAGCAAGACATGGGGGCGCAGTGTCGTTCAGGGTCCTATGTACAGTGAGACACAGCTTAAATTCTACCCTCTCTTGGACCCTCAGCAGACCTCCAGTTATAATTACAGTAACCGACCATTTGACAACTTGTAACGACATTGACTACCATTTGAAAATACCTCAAAGGTCTATCCACATTGCAACGCTGGTGAGTTGTCCACAACAGTCAACATGTTCTCCGTAAGGCAATACGGGTGAGGCGGTCTCATTAGGGTCGCATGTGAGAGCATTCACTCACAAGGCCAGCAGAAATTTGAATATAGCCGAGGCGTCTTTGCGCCACAATCATCTGAGTTTTGCATGCGAAAACATTTGCACAACATAAACAGAATATTTTGCCAGCATGGGAATGCCAAGTTCGCGTTTAAAAAACAGCGAAATAACAAGGAGGTACTGCGTAGCACAAGAAACGGGGAATAATAACAATGAAATGTTTTAAAAAGCCTGCCAGCGGCAGTCCGACTTAATCACATTGGAGACGGTTACAGTTTCATGTTGTATTTTTGTTGATGTAAACATTTAAAATCTATAATGACGTCTGTGTATCCCGAAATGAAGTCTGATTGAATTGTATAGTTTTATTCTAATGGTGAAAAATGTATGTTGGATTATACAATGAGAGAATAACTGAGGTGAACTATTTTTTTAACAATATTTTTTAATGAATCAAAAAGGTCCTCTGTGAGTTTGATAATATAATAAATTATTATTATCATCTAAGTTGCAAATATATGTTACCATTTACAATGAATATAACATGCATTCCCACAAAAGACTCGTGTAAACAACCCATGTGACTTTTGCGGACCTTCCCAGAAATAGAGGCGACATTGACAAATTGAACAATTTTTTACAATATGGATGGTCAGTTTCATACAACCTATAAGTCAAGGGATGGTCGTTGGTCAAAATCACTCTTAAGCAAAATCCAAATCTAAAACTACTTTAATATAGTTGTGATTGTTCGTGATATAGGCAGGTGAAGGTTCACTGCTAGTTTTATTTATTTCTCCTATTCAAAAAATTCAAGAAGGTCAGGCTTTAAAAAATTTTATTACATAATGTGTTGTTTTATTAATTACCGTTGTAAGAAACCCTTTTAATGACGAGTAGAATTGCCTTTGTAAGGATTATGGATCACATTACACACATGTCACCCCGAACCCTCTGCTCTGTAAGCTAAACCACTAATCCGTGCTTTAACACCTGTAATTAACACCTCAAACAACTGTCCTGTCTGGGTGTCGAACCACTGTAAGCTGTTTTAAACTATCACTTGCAAAAAAACGGAAGACAACCAAATCGATTGAGGGATGGTGTGACATCTTTAACACTCATTAGGCTTGAACAGTTTCAACCACCTCTGCTATTGGCATCTTTATCGAAGATTTGTCGACAAAATTTAGTAACAATCATGTCAAACTCATTTCTTTGCCAAACTGCCCGTTTATGGTAGTATCTGTGTTCCCTTCCCAATTTAATCCGGTTTTATTCAAAACCAACATCAATCGCCACTTTTTTGCAGCGTCCCACGACAGAATCAACAATTCAAGCAACACCTCTGCGGCAACCTTCTAGAGTGACATAGACATCTTAAAAAAAAGTGTCCAACCATGAGATTTTAAGTTTAAAATTTAAATTTAAAAGAGTTTTCTTTCTTTGTTTCAGTGAGCAGTGGAGGGACCATCACTGGAGCAGGGCTAGGTCTGACGGTAGAAGAAGGCGGAGTTCCATCGCTCTTGGACCTTCAAGGCACATCATTGGAGCAAGTGAGGCACATCGCCGCTGATCCAGGACTCTCCACTCTAAGACTTCCTCGTGCACCACCCAATGCTCCACCTCCAGCAAGAGACGTGGATCTAGAAGTGTGCTTTGTTTGCAAACACTGCAAGGTTGCGTTCATCACCGATCACGCACTTTTGGCACACCAACGGCAAACTTGCTACGCCGGACGAGAATCAGAACGAGGTGTGATACGGGTTGTGCAAACTGGATTGGAATGTAGGACGTGCCCACACGCTGAAAAGTTCAAGACTCTCCATGAGTTCAGGAAGCACACTGAAACAGAGATGCATTTGATGCACAACCCAATCAGCAACCAAATGCAAAACAGCAAAGGCAACATTGGTGCTCCACCTACCGAATCTCCGTTGAGTCATGAAATGGAAGACGTTGTTAACCAGATTACTCTGTTGGCTGCTAGGGCTGCTCAAGAAGTGCCTCCAGTTGGAAGTGCTAAAGACTCCAATGCCAATATCCAGAGGGAATTCTGTGCTCCAGGTCCTGCTAAGCCGAGATTTCCTCCTCCTGGTGAGCTCTTGCCGCAACAAGCGAGTGCGGGACATTAACAGTTAACTTTCTTCGAATTCGTTCGAAAGAGTTACAATGGACGGAAGTTTTGAAACAAAATTGCTTGCACCAGGCACTGGGTACAATCAAATATATAACAAACTAAATGAACTGTCTTTTGCCTGTAAAAATAACGATGGAAATCAATGTTAGTTCCGGCAATGTATCAATTTTTGATCCAAATTTCAAGGTCAAATCATTTTTTGCCCTTTGTTGCCTGCATGTAAATCAGAGTAGATTAAACTTTCCACCAATGAATCTGTAACGCTTTTTTGGTTTCAAAAATTCTGTCTAGAAATCGCAATGATGAAATCTGTTTAGAATCGGAGTTTTGAACGACGGTTCGTGTTTTTTTGGATGAATTTTAATGTTTCTTTAATTAGAAAGAATTCCTACATCATTTTCTGGTTCCTAATTTGTCGCTTCGAAAGAGATTGTATACTAACTTGTATTATTAAATTTGATGTAAAATATTTTCGTTTTAATCTGAACATTGTGGATCAAAAAAATGTCAGTGTGTAAAATGTAATATTTTTTTTTGTAAATCAACGAGAGGTGTGAAAGAGGTTATTGTCAATACATAAAACTTAGAATTTTGATCCAATACTAATGAATGTAAATGACTCAATAACGACAGTTTCTATACTTTGATTGCATTTGGCTAGTTTATTTCCAATAAAACCATTGCCTGTGCATAGTTTAAAATATGTATTATGTAAGAATTAATTTAACGGTAATTTTGAATTCCTACGAAAATCTATGTTGATTTTATGATGAGATAAAAACGAAACATCCTACAAAACTTCTGAAGTATATTTTGTCGAATCCGAAAAGGATATTCGAATTTCCTTTGTTTCAAACAATTTTAAAGTTGTCCGAGTATTGAATAGTTCATTGTACATTAAAGAGTGTAAATATATCGATGTATTTAATGAAATAGATAGATTTGAACGGGATGATTTCCGTTCAAAATGTAGAATAAACGAGGGTAGATAGCTGCATTCTTTCTCATTTTGAAATTTCTTTCGTTGGTAGTTTTATTATTATCATAGACGCATCACCCTCTCAAGTTCCTGGTTCGAAATTCCTATTTAAAACGAAATCGAAATGTTGATCTGAGAGTCGAATATCGAAAAAAAATATATCGTGAAGATATTCGATTTTTCTTCGAATCATTCGAAAGATGATGAAGTGAATTGCTGCGTCCAAGCAGTTAGAATTGTCGATATGTTGTAAAGCAAAGTTACTAAAAGAAAGATATTTATTCGAAATAAAAGAAAAATATTCTCGCATTTACATGTTCCTACTTCTTTGCTAAGAAGATTGTGATTTTCTTCCGTTTTTATATTTTTCGACACATAAATATACAATTCATAACGATATTTTCCAATCCCTTTAAATGTTTACTTTGCTTCATTTTTCGCGTTTTTGGATTGTAATATTTATTTATTTCAAAGTATTGAAATGTTATTAATTTGCTATGTTGATGGCTTATTTTAATATAGACAGCTTGCAAAAGAGCTGCACGGATTTGACGGGAGAGATTCTCAAACAATGACGTTTGATGGTTATACGAAAAACAAGACTTACAAGTCTTTCTTTCGAAATGTAACAAAGAAACAAAAAAAAAGACAAAATAATGATTAAAAAATGCACGACAGATGTAAAAATCTGGCAAATTCATACAATGCAATCGCCGTTTTTATTCGAACAATTCGAAATATGAATTGAAAATTCGAAATTAAAAACGAAACAATTGCAGCCGCATCGCACACTGGGGGGCGATGCGGAAAAGTTACTTGTTGCCGACCTTTGCTTGTATTTTGTACTAAACACTTTAAAAAGAAATGCACGGGATTTAAAATAAAAAATAAAATAATAATCACTTTCTGATTACCGCAGTGTTGCACCCTTTTTGTATGAGGGGTCAACACTACAAAAATTAAAAACAACAAATTTGCACAATTTTTATAAAAAAAAAAAAAGTGATTCAATTGTTTTCACACTTTATAAAACGTGCGTATCATATCAAAGTATTGTATTTAAATTACAATAATTTAAATGTTTTATTTCCATTGTTTAGGGAGGTGATTTTAAAATTCAGATTTTTGGTGAAAATGCGTGTGGATCTGCGTGTCGTGTTCTGTTACTGTGTTTAGGTTCCAATACATGAGCCGTACATCGTACTTAAAAGTAAGGTAAAGGAAACAAAGCGACCAAAAACGAACATCTACTCCCAGGAAAACAAGTTCCTATCTTTATAGCATATACTACTATAATTAATAATAATACTATATAATGACTATGTAATACATAATACATATTTAATCAACTTACGATAGCTCATAATTTCTCATAAGAAGTTCCTTGGCCCGTTGGAGATAGTGAAGGAAAAGTCCTTTCTACCCGACAAAGCCATAACTATGTATTGTTTATGTTTCATTAATGACTATTCATTAATTATTTGTAAAATCATGTTTTTTTTTATAAAAAAAGAATCAATTTCTAATTTGTGTTTATGAATTATGATTTCCGTAAAATTGTATACGGACTTTTTTCTCAAACAGTGAAATAAATATTTAGAAACACTGTGTACGCTAGATTCTCAAACTTTTTGCATAAAAAAAAAGAAAGATTTTGTTCGCTGTTGAAAATGTTTTTTTCACTGTTTGGGGGTGTTATTTTTTAAGTTATTACATGAAGGCAGGTATCAATGTCAAATTAAGATAATTAATTAGGTTTCAATTTGTGTGAATTGTTTTTGTCAGTAAATCAAATATTGATATTTTATACTTAACTGGTTGCTCGCCAGAAAAATGAAAAAAATTGGTTCCTAATAACTATTAATAATAACTAACTATTATAGAGTGAAAGAATATTAATACTACAGAATTTTTAGGTATTTAAATGAAACACATACTAAATTACAATGTTTTAAGAGGTAAATGTGAAAAAAAAATAAAACAAAAAGGGCCCCCTTCCGCTGCCAGGCGTAGGGGGCCCCGATCTGTATTATTGTACGTAATGTATTGTAGGCGTAAATATAAAGAATTGAAAAAAAAACACGTAGAAATAATAATTATTAATATATCGTAGTTATATTCCAAAACGAACAAACTCGAAATTCGGGCCCCTCCACTGGTGGGGCCTACCTCGCAAGAAAGTGAGTTTATTTTGGAAATATGTGTGATTCTTGGATTTTTATTATTATTATGTATGATTATTATTATTATATGAGTAATTTTACTTAAATAAGGTTAGATTACGGGCACGGTGACGTTGTAACAGTTTTTTTTCTGATTTTTTTTTTCTGAACAGTTTTAAAAGTATGACGGAACAGAATTTTATTTTTCACGTAATAAATTCAAATTTTTAATGCCCTATGCATATTTCAAGTTCAGATGGAAAACTAAAGCAATAAAAATAAAAAAAAGCTCCAATATTGTATTATCTCAAGCTTTTTTTTTTCTTTTTCCGAAAATAACTTGTCCACCTATTTCTTTATTTTATTGACCTTTAATGTCGGAACTTAATTTGAATAAATACTTGGAAAAAAGTTTTGGTCAGTTTGAATTGTAACATTTAAGCTCATTTTTAACATGAGAGTTTCGATGGAAACAGTTTCACTTGGAACGTTTAAGCTCATCTTCAACAAGAGCATTTTCTCTTTGAGAAATTTAACTCGAGCTTTGATTGAAACAGTTTCACTTGAATCATTTTAGCCCATTTTCCGCAGGAGCTATTTCTTTTGGATTTTTTCCTGGGCTTGAATTGGAATCAGTTTAAATTGCTTCTTAAGCTGAAGCTTATTTTTAACAGAAGAAATTCTCTTAGAGCACCAACTCGAAATTTGATTGAAACAGTTTCACTTGGAACGTTTAAGCTCATTTTCAACAAGAATTTCAGCAATTCTCCTTCGAAAATTTTAACAAGATTTTTGATTGAAACAGTCTCGTTTGAATCATTTTAGCCCGTTTTCCTTTTGGATCTTTAATTCTTTTCATTGATGGAATGAATTGAAACATTTAAGCTCACTTTCAACAAGAGCAATTCCTGTAAGTGTATTTTAACTTCGATCTTAATGAAACCAGTTTCACTAGGGCTATTTCCACAAAACTCTGTTTCCATTGGAGCTTTTTGATTTGCAGTATTTGTAATCCAGTATTTTCACAATTAGTCACAACGTCACCGCCCTCGCTGCAGAAGGTAAGTAGCAATATCTGTTACTGCGAAACCAACACCGCCAATCACTTAAAATTACAATATTATTGCATCGCATATATAACTTATATGTAGTCAGTGTATGTACGTACATAATGTGGAGTTACTATAACAGATTTAGGCTACAAATATCATTTCTGCGTTATCCTTTGTGACAATGAGACGGAGACGAAATCGATTCCTATTAATAATTAACTAAAGAAGAAAGTACTATTTAAAAATAGAAATACCCCGGTGACAATTTTCGAATCTACTACAACATTTTTATTGAGTTTTGATGCTTTATTAAATGAATTAATACGTAGTTTATTAGTCAATAATAGGATATTTTTATTAATTCAATACTTTTCACATGTTGGGCGGTGAAATTGTTTTTTCTTTGACCAAATCGAATCACACAAAAATGCTGCGAACTCTGTCTTAAAATGACACGTTTTCTTCATCAATTCATAATTTTAACATGTTTTACTCTCAAATTAAAGATTTCAGCAAAAAAACTATAAAATTTCTGGACTTAGAAAGTCATGATTTTTGTACGACATGACATTTCAAAATTATTTTTTCCACTGTCCTTTACACCATACAGTTTAAGCTGTAAGCATTCACCTTGGCACAGGTGACTGCGTTGTTTTGATAACCATCCTTGAAAATGCTTTCTACTCGTGGAAGCAACGGTTCGCAGATAAATACAACATGGTCTAACTCTAGCCCAAAATAATGCAAATGTATTTTTTTATTTAAATTATTTTACAAACATAAAGTTAACGCTGTAAGAAATTGAAGAACTAACTTTACAGTTTAAAAATAACTTTGATTTTGACTTTTTAATGACCTGTAACTTTTAAATGTTTAAGCTCATTTTTTAATGGGTCCATTCCTATTCAAACTTTTTAGTTCGGGCTTGCATTGAAACAGTTTCAATTGAATAATTTTAGCCCATGTCCAGCATTCCTTTTGGATTTTTAATTCTGGGCTTTTATAGAATCAGTTTGATGTGAAACATAAGCTCAGTTTCAAAAGGAGAAACAAAAAGCTTAAATATTTCAGTTCAAGTATTTAGAGCATACTTTGAGGAGTCCAGCATTTTTGTGTGGCAGAATTTCATCCGACGAGACTTTGGTTTTTGTTTATATCGAAATATTTGTTGAATGTTTCACATTCCCTGAGAATGTTTTTAAAATGCAGAGAAAATGGAGTACAACTGAATCTCCATACTTAACCTTAAAAAAAAAACTAACATAACATTGTGGTGTATTTTAACAGAGCGTTGTGTGGAATGAGAGATAAATAAGGTCGGGAGTGCAAACGAAACGACCGAAAATGGTTCCTATGTACATTTCATATCTGAGCATTTCTGTGTTTGGCAGTTTTTCTATAATATGAAGTTTATATCACCTGATATGTATAGCCAAACTGTTTTTAAATCGATAGTAATATTTGTTGAAGATATTTTCTTAATAATTCGTGTTTTTTAGTGGGGATCGCTTTGGTAGTGTGGCACCTGAGAAAATAAGTCAAAAAAAATAATAATAACAGTTTTATATCCTGTAAACAAAACAATCGACATGTCCCTTAATCAATAATTATTAAATGTTTTAATTGTTTTATTAAAAAGTTTGACAATTGCTGATATGTGTTACATATTTACCAGTGTTTCTCAAACGTTGTATTTTTTTTTCAAATTCAAAATTACAAAAAAAGCATCATCGAGATTTTTGTATTTTTTTTTAATTATTCCCTTATTTCTTATTTTGCCAACTTATCAAATTATTCTTATTGTCTCTAAAAACTGGAATGTTTGGTTGAAGTAAAAATGCAACTTTAAATTAAAAATAATGTCTTTTAATTTTACTCTATCTATATTTTAATTTATAAGTTAAATTTTGTAATAACTTACACTGATAAAATAATAAAATTTTTAATATTTTACATTTTAAGTGCGTTTTGTTAGAATATCATTTAATTTTACTCTTAGACAACACTGTTGACTGAATTTTGTAAATATATGATTTTAATTTTAAAATATTATTTAAATTAGTTGTTATTTATAATAAATTGCAATATTAAAGTACAGAATGAGATAATTTTAAGTTTATTTTTTTATAAAACTCTTTTCAATAAATATTAATATCAATTAAAATTCTCAATCTCAATTTTAACTCTCACGATATTTTTAAATCAAAACAAATTACAATTTTAAAGTTTTACTATCTGCCATAAAAACATTTTTTTTTATTATCGATGAGTAATTAATTAATTTGCAATATCAACTAAAAACTGCATTTGTTACAAAAAAAAATTCCAACTTTTATTTTTACTTAAAGGTTGACATCCAATGACAACTGAAATGGAACAAATTTGAAAACAAAAATCATAAAATATTTTTCAGTGATTGGCAACCTTTTTTTTGAAAATCAATTATAAAAAAATAAAAAAATTTACAATAATTTACCGGTAAGATTGTATTTTTTTTTGCGAAGCTTGGCAGAGACTTGCCACTTCAGGTGTAACACTAGTAATATATAAAAAAGCTGACTGTTTGAACCTTCTACTAAAATGTCAAGTGTAAATGGTGAAATAAACTCAATACTAGTTTATCAGAATACAATGTGTTTAAATTAATTTCCTTATTAAGAAGAAAAAATAAAAAATCTATTAGAAATGAAAAAAAAAATCTAAAAGAAGCTAAAAATTAATTGACTGCCTAAGCTACAATCCAAATCTAAATCTAAGCTGCCAAGATATGTATCATTTGAGATGCATTCCCACAAGCAGACACGCATAATTTCGCGCTCACACATGCCGCATGTGAACCTACAGTATAAAAAACCCAATCTCAAATGAACATAAGCCCTGCAACTATTGCCGACCTAACCTGAAACAGGGGTGACATTGGCTGCTGGAATGCTGCGAAGTAAACAAGGAAGAAAGATCCAGTATTTTGAAAAATAAATAAAAGTATGATTTATTTTTTAAGCCCTATTTTTGTTTGAATCACAACCCAAGAGTCCTCTGCGAGCTTTAGATGGGCACTATTCAGACTGTTGTAAGGCTGTATACACCTTTGGTAAAGGTGTATGAATTTTTCAACATAGCGAAGAGCATAATTTGAAAATCAAATGAAAAATTTGGTGTAATCCGTAGAAAGTCAAACCTGCAATCTTCCGAGTTTGTAGCGTTTAACCACTAGACTACGGACCGGTCAAATATAATAATCTATAATCTATAATCTAAGTTGCAAGGATATATTCATTTAAAGCTCTCAGATGTATGCCCACAAACCAACAAGTGTAGTTCGCGCTTACAAATGCTGAATGTGTACTTACAAATAAAATCCAAACCTCAAATGAACATAAGCCCCACAACTTTTGCCGACCTTCCCTGAAACAGGGGTGACATTGGCAAAGTGAACCATTTTTTACAGTATGGGTGGTCAGCCTCATACCAACCTATAAGTCAAGGAAATAAGTAACAAAAAATAAGTAACAAAAAAAATAAGTAAAAAATAAGCAAAAAATAAGTAACAAAAAATAAGTGACAAAAAAAATATTTGGACATTGCGTCAGTGCTTTTGTGGCAGTGCTTTTTTATAGCAACTACAAAGCTTATAGAGGGCTCTTAACGTGTGATTCGCACAAAAAAAGGCTCATATGTATTTATTTATTTTACCTTAAAATCGTAGTTCTTATCGAGAAAGATTGTTCAGCATACAAAATGGATTGATACTATTGAATATGATGATCCTCTATGATAATGGTGGATCCAAGTAAGACTTCAGCATGTGCTTTACGAGAGAGGAGATTGAGTGTTGTTTCTTAATTTAAATAAACGTTTGAGCATAACTGATCACAGGTAAATCTGCCAGAGTCGCAGGACATCAAGAAACCAGGATAGGAGTCTTGGACTAATCAGAAAGGACTCATCTCATTCCCCTTCTTTTTTATTTGGCTCTCCCTGCTTTTGTATTTGGTTCTCCCTGCAGCCGAAGAGACAAGACACGTCTCTTCTCACTCGAAAATAAACAAGCATTCAAAACGACCACTACGCTCTGCCGTCATTGCTGTCAACAAGGTCATAGTGCCCAAAAGAGCGAACACATCAAATTTTGCAGACAGGAGCTTTGCGGTGGCCGGGCCGGTTGCCTGGAACTATTTGCCTGTCGGTGTTTGCGCGAACCAGCCTACCACCACCTTCAGAAAGGGACTGAAGACACTGCTTTTCTCCAGAAGCCATGGCGCCCTTGAGATGGTCCTGGACAATTAAATGGCGCTACAGGAAAGAAATCATCCATCATCATCATCATCATGGAATTTCACACAGTTTTATTGTTACAATGTGAGTATGTAAGGATAGACAGGGCTAATAAATGGCTACAGGAGGAAGGAATTTAATAGTCTGCGAACATAGAGAAAACACCTACCCACAATGCACTCAAACAGATAACAAAACCATCAAAGTGGCCCTCTGGCTTTGAAAGCTAGCGTTCTACTGAGCTATTGAAAAAAAATGTTACCTATGTGCAAAAAATGCCCTTATAGTTCTTTATATTTTCAACGTGAGCTTCTCTGCTTGTTTGTGCTTTGATGTATGGAAGTGAAGCATAGATGGTGAGTGAGAGTGAAATTAATAAAGTATGTAACGTGGAAATGGAGCATTTGAGAAGTACGACAGGAAAAACTCTGAAGGATAGAGTTATGAATGAATGGGTAAAGAAAGAATGTAAGTTGAAGGAGGATGTGAAAGTAAAGGTTCAAAAGAATGTGATGAGATGTTTTTGGCATGTGGAAAGGAATGATGATAGACTGACAAAGTATATATACGGAGGAAGTAGTGAAAAGAAAAAGAGGTAAGGTACGACAGAGAAAAGAATGGAGTGATCAGATTGTGAAAAAATGGGATGTACAATGTGGGTGTAAAAGAAGAAAATATTTAAAAAAAAAAGGGATGGATATGAATGAATTGAAAGAGGTAGGTAACAGTGGCAAAGGGTGCCATACAAGCCGGTTTTCATCGGTTTCCCGTTTAAAATGAGGCAGAAATGATAATAAAGTAGACTGCATGGTTTCAATGGGGAAGAAATACGTGTTGTTTCTTTGGTTTTAAATGTATTTTTTTACTTTGTGCCTATATTTTTTAACTACTTTGTTACATCATTTTAAAAGGGAAGCCGATGGAACCGGCTTGTATGGCACGCTTCGCCACTGGTAGGTTAGGATAGTAAGAAATGGAGGCAGCTCTGCAGAGGCTCTGGCCAACCCCTAGTGGAATGGCGACAGAGTTACAGTTATAGTGGTGCGATGTGCGCAGTGGTGTTGATATTAAAGTCAGAGGCGTGCCCAAGGTGGGGGGTAGGGGGGGGGGGGGGGGGGGGCTAGCATCCCCCCTGAAATCCCTTTTGATGAAATGTAAACAATTTGCCCCGCAGCGATGCGCGCTACGCCACTGGATAAGTATTATTTACACCGTAAGAGAATATGTGCAAAATATATATTTTTGCAATTTACACCGAAATAGTTCTTATGTATCTACTCGTATGTAGTCAACGGGCAGGTAATGTTTTTTTTATGTAGGTATATAGACCGGTGTGTAGTCTAGGGGTTAAGGCTACGGATTCGTATTCCAAAGATCGTGAGCTCGATTCCCAGTGGAGTACAAAAAAATAATTTCAAGTATGTCACTGGGTTGAAAATTGTATTTATCTATAAATAAGAGACCTGTAACCAAAAGGGTCATCCGGCTTTACAAAAAAATAATCTTGCTTAAGAATTTGTGCTTTTATAGCGATGAACAAGCTCGATCTTGATGTGTGATTCACACAAAAACTGCGCTCACCAATCACCTTTATATTATTGTTACATTATTATCTAATATATTCTTTATAATATTTTCTTATTTGTATTTTTCGATCAACATATTTTTTATATGGCTGGTCACGTATTGCACCCCTCACGTGACTACTGTAAAATACAAGATGAATATAATTATCTGAAAAAATAAAATATACATTTAAAGAGTCCAAAAAGAAAGTAAAGATGGCGTCTTTGTGTGCATGTGAGGCTGTCAGGATATTGGGGTCCACGCTGGTGGGAGGAAGAGATGGCGACCGGGGTGACAATCTCGCGTTAAAAAACGCTTTCCGCGCCCTCGCAGCCCTTCTCGCCATTATTTCGCTTTCTGCGTATTTTCTCGTTATGCTAAAACCAGTTTTCGCGCTAAATCCGCAACCCGACACAACTAAATAGGGCTGGGTAGAGAGAGGAAGCGGGAATTCCCTAAAAAATTGCAAGACTCGGCGAATATAGGTGACATGTCGCTGCCTTAGTTCTTGTTTATCGTATACGCCATTGAGAAAATTTTACATGAGCAATGTTTGCATATGTACTGGACCAATGTGTCTTATGAAAACAAGAAATTTATTTAAAAGAACTCTCACATTATCGAGTTTTTAGGTTTTTCTTAGCTCAGATTGTGTAGAATTTGATTCATAAGACAACTGCATGAAAAAGTTATATTTGACAAGATTGGCGTATACGATAAACAAGAACTGGGGGAGCGATGTGTAATCGTAGATCGATGGTTATATGAAATTGCTTGTATTCAATAAAGATATATAATAAGTATATATTTTCTTCTTCTTCTTTGTCAGACTTTCTTAGCCCATTCCTGGACGTAGGCCTTCTCTAATCCTCTCCATTCCTGTATATCAGCTGCTGTGTTCAGCCATCCTCTGCCTGCAGTTCTCTTGATGTCATCTAGCCACTTCAGTTGGAGTCTCCCCACTCCCCGACATCCTGAGCCCCCCTGGATGGAGCTTTTCGGCCACCTGTCATGGTCCTGCCTTGTGACGTGACCTGCTCAGCGCCACTTTAAGCAGGCCACTCGCTGTATGACATCAGTGACATCAGTACGTCTACGGATCTTCAGGTTTGGAACCCTGTCTCTGAGGTTGATTCCCAGCATCCTCCTTTCAATGGCTCTTTAGCACATCCTCAGTCTGTTGGCGCTATACCTACTGAGTGAGCCCTTTTGTTTCCAAGCCATAGGTGGATACTGGAAGCACGCATGACTCAAAGATTTTGCGTTTCAGCTCTCTGGTAGTGCAGGGTGGTAATATTATTTACTATATCAACAAAATTTACTATATCAACTATATCAACAATTTACTGTCAACGACGTTAGCTATGTTGAAAGCACCGGTTCCCATAGATCACCGAAGTTAAGCAACATTGGGCGTGGTCAGTACTTGGATGGGTGACCGCTCAGGTACACCGCGTGTCGTTGGCATCTCGGACCGGTCCGTAGTCCGTTGTGGCAACACTTCGGACTCGTAAATGGAAGGTTGTGGATTCGGATCCCGGCGGAGCACACAAAAATACCATTAATATTTCGAATGTGCTCTTCGCTGGGTTGAAGAATTCATAAGCCTTTACCAATGACCGGTCACCAAGGGTCCATCCAGCCTTACAGCAACTGGGTCTTGCTTGAGTATTGGCGCTTTGTAGCGACGACCAAGCTCGTACACCTCTGCGGCACTACAACAAGTGTCATAGACCCCTAGAGTCTTCAGAATCTAGGGAGTCTCCCGCACAGGATTTTCTTAAGAAAAAAAAAAAAATATCCATATGAAAATGTCAAAATATTTTCGTAATTTTATTGAAGGAATGCTCGTATTTGAAATGTTGAGTAATGGTTACGAAGTACTTGGACCGGTCCGTAGTCCGTAGTGGCAACACTTCGGACTCGTAAATGGAAGGTTGTGGATTCGGATCCCGGCGGAGCACAAAATATACCATTTATATTTCGAATGTGCTCTTCGCTGAGTTGAAAAATTCATAAACCTTTACCAAAGACCGGTCACTGAAAGTTCCATCCAACCTTACAACAACTGGGTCTTGCTTAAAAATTGGCGCTTTCTACAGCGACGACCAAGCTCGCAGAGGGCTCTTGAGGTGTGATACACACAAAAACAGCGCTCACCAAATAAATCATCCTAATATTATTATTATTATTACAAGTTGCAGAGTTAATGTTCATTCGAGGCTTGGACTCTAATTTGTAAGCACACATGCAGCATTGGTAATTGGGCATGCATTCAATATTAACTTTTAATGTGAATCTTTTCAACTTGGATTAAAGATTGCAGTAATTTGCCTTTATAATTTAACAACTTATTTTCATTACTTTTTGTTATATTTTACACTGCGAGCTTCTATTTTTATTTTATTCGTAGGTACTCAAATTTCAGCTATTACAGCGGGTACATGTTACTTTTTAAGGAGCGTTCTACCGACTTACTTTGCAGAGAGCAGCGTAACTAAATCTTAGACTATAATCATGAATTACGATAATACCTAATTGCAGACATACATCACACTTTTAACCGGTTATTCCCGGGAATTCCCTTCACAACTTTAGCTGCCACTATTCCTATGGCATGCAAATATTCCCAGGTCCATCTCTACAGTCCCGGCCCACGCTGCTCGGCCCGGGATAAGTAAACCGGATTTGCAAATAATTGTTTGCGAATTCCATAACGTCTCCCCGCTCCCTTCCCAGCTCACACATGAGGGTAATTCGATCGACGCTGCAAACACAACGCAGCACGCGACATTTTTTGATTCAATAACAAATAAAATAGACTAAAAATAAATGAATGATGATGGTCTAATCTAATCTAATTTATCTAATCTAGGTTGCAAAGATATGTTACATTGGGGATTCACATTATATGCATTCTCACAAGCAGACACGTACAAGTTCAAAATGTGAACCATTTTTACAGCATGGGTGGTCAGCCGCAAACCAGCCTCTAAGTCAAGGAATATGCACAACAAATTACATTTTTAAAATTATAATATTACTCGTATTGTAATGTTTTTGGTTCGAAAAGTCTCTAAGTTAAAACATACAGGTCTTCTTTAAGGATCTTTATTTGCACTTTATTTATTTTACAAATTTACATTTATTTTTAACACTTTTGGTAACACAAATTTATTTTCACAGTTTAGTATCGCTTACACTCTTCAAATCAAAGGCAACTATCTCACTGGCTAGTGCACTCAATTTTACGCCTTATATACTTCACAGACAGAACTCTCCAGTGACTAATTTAGCCAGCACATTCGCGAATATTCTACCAAGTTCAAGAGTACAAACGGATCGTTTAATTTCTAGATTTCTTAGGCCTATAATTATTGCTACCTACGGTGTACACCTATATTAATCTACTTTTGGCATTACAATATGTATGGACATCAAAACTAAAGCAGAAATCAAAATACAATTTTAAAACCCCTAGCCGCCACATTACAAAATGTGAGGGTTTTTCCTCTGTCCTGCTGATTGACACAATTAATAATGTAACAGCCACTTTAATATGTTTACTTTTATTCCTTTCACAATGTATACACAATAAACCACAGCACAATAGTATTAATTATTCTTAATTACACATGCTTGTGGCTCTCACGCCAGGCAAGCTTCTTCCCCCTTTCTGCATTCTTTTGTTTTCCTTTTTCCATTCAATTTCAAATCTCATGTTCCATTCCACCAAACAAACAAATTCATCTCGTTACAATACACCTCCTTCCTCTCATAAAAAAAAAAACATTCCCAATATTTTTTTTTTTTTTTTTACAATGAGTAAATAATGTATCATAATGCTCAGCCGGCGCCACATATTTTGTTTTATTTATATTTCTGTTCATTTTTGTTTTGTCTGTATAATCACTTTTTTTATTTTTAACAAAACAATCTTTTTGTACATGTCCTGTACGCTTACATGAGTAACAGATTACTGTGTGTTTTTTAAAATTTCCATTTTTTATAAAACAATTTCTTTCCACATGTCCTCTTTTATTACAAAAGTAGCATACTATATTATTTGTGAAACTTCTATATTTATTCTGTATGTAATCTAATTTTCTATTTTTAGTCCAACAATCTATTTCATCATGTCCTAATTTATTACAAAAATTGCATTTTTGCATTACATTTTTCTCTTCTGTGTCATTCATTACATTTAAATTCTTACATTCATTAAATTTGAAAAATGATTCAAACTTGCTACATATTGTAGATAATTCCTCTGTATTTTTAATTTCAGATGTTGTCAGTAAAGTTGCATATTTTTCTGACAATCCATGAATTATTATGTCCATAAGTTCTTTATCATGCATTCTTTTATTTAATAAATTATTTTTTGATTTTACCTTTAAAATATAAACAGATGCATTATCATGACCTTGTACCATATTTAAAATTTCTAACTTAAGATTCCTTTGAAAGTCATATTTTTCAAATTGTTGTAAGAATTTGGTTTTAAAAATTTTCCAATCAAATTCACAATTAATTGCTCTGTACCAAGTTAACGGAAAATCTGTTAAAAATATAGGCATACACTCTACCAAATAATCTAATTTTAATTTGTAGACTTTGGCTAATTCTTCTAACCTTATTATAAATTCATTTGGTTCACTTTCACCATTAAAAGATATTTTTAATTTGAGAGGATCAAAATTTATGGACTCCATTGTGTTACTTTCTAAATCCTTTTTATTATTTATTTTTTTAGATTTCGTCATTTGCTGTATATTTTCAATTTATGCAATTAAAAAAAAATCATTTCATTGAAAAAAATTTTTTCATACAAATTAAATATAACACCATCTATATATATGTATCTAAACTGATTTGAAACAAACTGGTTCATGTACATTCTGCTTTGTCCTGCGGCGTTCCATTTTTGAATTTCCATTCTTCTGAACGTAATGTAGGTAGTTTGAATTCTCTCACCTTCAATATTTTCAAAACCGCCTTTGAAATCTTGCAATTTCTTGTTATAAATTGTATAAGTTGAGTTTTTTAAAACATTTTAAACGTGTTGATGCTTTCACAACCATAAATCTGTCCAATTTTAATTATTTCATATATTGTATTGTTTTCAATGTCATTTGTTGAAATCGACTGTCATTTGTTTTTGTTTGTGAAAAATTTTCTTCATAGGAATTTCATTTACAGATTTTTTCTTTTACGTTGGGCGCCAAAATGTGAGGGTTTTTCCTCTGTCCTGCTGATTGACACAATTAATAATGTAACAGCCACTTTAATATGTTTACTTTTATTCCTTTCACAATGTATACACAATAAACCACAGCACAATAATATTAATTATTCTTAATTACACATGCTTGTGGCTCTCATGCCAGGCAAGCTTCTTCCCCCTTTCTGCATTCTTTTGTTTTCCTTTTTCCATTCAAATTCAAATCTCATGTTCCATTCCACCAAACAAACAAATTCATCTCGTTACAAGATCAACCGCCATTTCTATCTGTCCTTACATATCTCTGTTCTTATCCTGATTTAATCCAAATCTATACATTATATAGATTATAGATTATAGATATATCAATCGCCACTTCCTGTCAGTGTCTCAAAACAAAGGCAACACAACATTACGTAGCTAACAGCCCTGCTACAAAGGATCAGGACATCAACCGCCACAATCATCACCAACACCGGCAATATCCACACCTCTGAAGCACCCCAACAAGTTTCATGGACCTCATGAGTCACTGTGATCTAAGGAGTATACCGCAAGGGATTCCTAAAAAAAAAACAAATCAAAAATATTGAGATGGTGCTCTGTGCATGCAGGGTTTACAGTTGTGTGTGTTATTGATTATATTGGAATATATTGGGTGGCAGCTTTTTTAGACAGCGCGTCCCGAATTAGAGCTATCGCGTATTTTAAAGGCTCACGGCAGTCGCACGCAACATATGGCTTGTGATACAACTATCGGTGACAGGATAAAACAACACGGTGACAAAATGACACATGACATATCGACATAATGACAGAACGACACATGAAAGAACAATGATTGAAAGAATGACACATGACAGAACGACGCATGACAGAACAATGATTAAAAGAATGACACATGACAGAACGACACATGACAGAAAAATGATTGAAAAAATGACACATGACAGAACGACACATGACACAATGACACATTAGAGAACATCATAATGACAGTAGATCGCATGATAAAACATCACCATGACAAAATTACACCACATCACATACCTAAAACATAACATACCATAAACGGTACATAAAACGGTTTTAATTACACATGCCAGAATGTCTTAAAAATGCCTTTTACGTTAAAAACTTGACAAAATTACCGATCAAAAGATTTATAATGCGTGCGCACAATGAATATCAATGTTACCAACATTCTGGAAATATTTCTTAGTTTCATCCAAGGTTTTTCGTATACAACTAAATGACACAGTGACGTTCTTTGTTCTCTTTCTTACTAAGGACCATTTTCGTAAGTCACTTTGCCAATGTCACCCCTGTTTCAGGGAAACTCGACAAGAGTTGCAGGGTGTGTGTTCATTTAAGATTCAGGTTTTTATATTGTAAGTCCACCTTGTGAAAATGCATATAATGTGAATCCTTAATGTTACATATCTTTGCAACTTAGATTAGATTATATTAAATTAGAATGCTAAGAAGTGACCGAAGTGAGTAATGCTAGATTGGAATTTGATGGAAAACATTAAACAAAAATGGTTGTCCTTGACTGCCTCCCCCCAGTGGAAAACGAGGGTCTCGTCAACCCTCTCGCAGGCGTGTTTTTTTCAGGGGTGCGGAGCGTGGGGTCGTCAGGGGCGCGCATTTTTTAATCGGCTCGTCTTTGAGCTCTCTAGGAAATGAGTCACATGACGTCTTGCTGATAGAAACGTCAGCGTCAGATGTGGTCCGCCATCTTGGATTTCAAAATTATAATCTCCTCTTTTTTAATAAGCTCAAGCCCTCTTGGCACTCGTGACGTATGTATGTGTGTATGTGTCAGAAGGACCCACAAAGCATGTACCTTTATCTTCTTGTTACATCTAAATTCTAAGATTGATTTACAGCAATTTTCATTAATGTTCTTGACCATTCCTCCAAGTCTATGGCATTTAAAAAAAAATAGATGTACGAAGAAGAATGTATTTTGCCTGGCCAGCTGTCTTTATGCGAAGGCCGAAACTTGTGTGAATGCAATGGCATCTGTTGAACCAGAGTCGAAATAATGGTGTGATTCGAACCAGCGTTATTCTGTTCCAAATGCGGTAGTCAAGAACAGTGACTGGACCCCTCGGCCATAACACCTACATTCACAGATCCACGTATGAAATCAGACACATCTGCAAATAGATCCTGTAAGAACTCTGGCTACGGACTCTACGCTTATTCAAAGCTATATATTTTTCAAGTTGCCATGAACGCAAATACTGTAATTAATTCACCTTGTTACAAAAACTATGGAGCACCTGCGGTGTTGTCCCTCCTGTCCGACAAGCTGCTCCATGGATGATCTCTTTGCGGGAAACCAAAGAGCTGTAGACATTGCTCGTTACTGGGCCAATACGGTGTGAAGCTGACACGAAGAAGAAGAAGACCTTGTTACAAATGACAATTGAGTCCAGTCAATTGATAGATCATTTGCGTTCTCAACCAAAGAGCTTGGGTTCGGTTCCCACCAAGGGTGTCAGAAATATTTTCTAAATTCGGTGTTTTATTTCAAACTCACAAACATACATATCGTTAAGGCTTACTCAGCCCTAACAAGAAATGATAATGTAAGTTGAAAAAGGATGTGAAAGTCAAGGTACTAAAGAATAGGCATGTAGAAAGAATGAATACAGATGATAGACTGACAAAGTATATAAATAGAAGAAGTGTGAAAGGAAAACGAGGTAAATAATCAGATTGAGGAGATTGTGAAAGAATGGGATATACAAAGTGAATGTAAAATAAAATGTACGAAAAAGGTAATAGATATTTTTTAATTGAAAGAGGTATGCAAGGGTAGGATGAAATTGAGATAGGTCTGCTGAGGCTCTGGCCAACTCAAGTGGAATGGCGACAGAGTTACAGTTACAGTAACCAGTAATACCATTTTCTTTTGTTATTTATAACCCGTGTCTTAATTTAAACATCACCATTTGCAATCCGCAAATCGTCTCCGATTACCGCCAATTCATTCTCCATCTTAATTCTAAAGGTTTAGACGCCAAAAGCGCGGGAAATGATCCATCCGACACTCTCTCAGGTGATAATTTATGGAATAACGCGCCATTATGAGATCGGTGAACGTTTGACTTAGACGCTAGTGATCAATGCAACAAGCAGACCTGGATCAAGGGGGATCCGAGCTTTGTTTCAGCACCAGGGCCCACAATTTCAAAGGGGCTCCTAAAGTGTTAATAAATTGCATCATAAATCCATAGATGACGCTTTTCAACTGACAAGCACATACATTTATAAGCAAAATATTTTGTGAAATACCCCACAGTTTCATATACATAGTAAACAGATGTCGCTGCTCCACAACACAACACATACGCAGAGTGTCATCATTTTTGATAGTTCAATCCCGAGTGGAACAACATTTTCATTACAGTTTTCATCAAGATCATCTTCATCATTGAACTTTCACACTGAAGAAGTCCATCGTAGACATGAGCAAAACTTCCAGAAGCTCCAGCTTCCACAGACTACGGCAACAGATCCCGGAAAACATATCTCCAGCATCATCAGCCGGCCGTGTATGCCTAAAACTTTTATTCAGTATCAGAAATCATTTGCAGCGAAACATGTACAACATTTATGGCATAAATGGAAAACATTTTTTTTTTCAGTTTCTGAAAGATTTGTTTTTTATGGAATAGGTACAAGATCCATAGACAATTTAATTGTAATGTCGTAGTCCTAGTACTGGAACAAATCCTTTTACAACCAGCTATATTGAGGGCTTACCAATGTTTTTTTAACATAATTTTCTATGGGAGTTTTTTTTGCAATCGATCCTGAATAATTTTAATTTAGTTAACTGTAATTAATTGTTTGTATTCCTTGACTTATAGGTTGGTTTATGGCTGACAGCACATACTGTACATTTTTTGCCGAATGTGAACCTACACCAAAAAACCTAAATCTCAAATGAACGTACAACCTGCAACTCTTGCCGACCTTCCCCGACACAGGGGTGATATTGACAAAGTGAACAATTTTCTACAGCATGGGTGGTCAGCCGCATACCAACTCTAAATAAATGGTAATGTTAACATGCCCCTGTTTTACCTTGGGCCCCCAGTTGACTTAATCCGGACCGGCCAATAAAATTCTACGTCTTAACTTAAGAATTGTGTTTTAACAAAAAGTGTACGGAACTAAAACGCTCCAAAGAGGCGCTGTTTCAGTGGAACACTCTGGTTGTGAATCTGAAGTTAAACGTTGAGCTGTTAACTTGGAATACTGGCACGGTGATCATTTCTGCATAATATAATGTGTTGCCCATCCCGCGGTTTCTGTAATTAGGCCTGAACAATGTAACAGAGATGCTTATTCAGTCGGACCTGCAACTAGTCAATAGGGATGGGAAAGAGAGGCTTTTTTAATAGAAGTTTTAATCAAATAATACCGACACCTGACACTCGAGATTTACTTTATACTGTTTCATTGGCATCACATCATCATCCCGCTGAAGAAGCCTATCGTAGATATAGTCGAAACGTTCCAGCTGCGATAGACCATGACAGCAGATGCCAGAGCAAAACTTTCCAAAGCATGTGTGTCACCTTCTTGTGATGTAGGTAGTCATTTAAAATCAAATCATTAACAAATAATATATGTGGTAAGTGAACCTATTTACTTTTACAGGTAAGGGGCCGGCCACTTCAGTTGAAGTGGGGCTGGTACTCATTTCTTGTGAAGGCTGAGTATCTAAACATTGCCGGTTATTAATTTGGGCTTGAAATAGACATCGAAACGGGAAAGCATTTATGACAATCTCGGTGGGATTCAAACTCGAGCTCTCGAAATTGAATGCAAGCACTTCACCAACTGAGCTATCGACCGGACTTAAATGAAAAAAAATGACTTCAGTATAGGTGAGTATTAGGCTGATAACACAACCCGGAAATAGTTGTTTCAATTTTGCCAATTTCTCCTCTGTGTCAGAAAGTTGCTGAGTGTATGTTCATTTGAGGTTTGAATTTTCTATTTACAAATTTGCTCGTGTCTTCGTGTGAGAGAGAGAACAAAGATAATAGAGTCTAGAAACAACGTTGTTCAATAGAGATATGAATGCTGCACGTTAGAAACAAAACGCTACATCCACCGATGGTGGTTTTGCACATCTCTATTATTGCGGTAAAGTTGACGCGTTTAGGCATAGAACGTTCATTGATGCAAACGTAGAAATACCAGGACAGGATTGGACCAAAAATCGATGCATCACGCAAAAAAATATTTGTATTAAAAATTGCAGATGTGAATGTTGTACACCCATATTTAATAATAAATTAGGTGTTAGTTGATTTAACACGATTTTCTTCTGATTCACCTTAACAAGCCGTTAATAATTTAAGGCATCAAACTATGATTAACAAGGAAATCCTCGGTTTATAAGTTAGTATGAGATTGATCACCAATACTGTAAAATTTTGTTCTTATTTGCCAAGTTGAACAACTAAGAGACAATGGTGTCAATCAGGAGATCCGCAGATGCACTGATGTTGCAAAACGCATGACCTGCTTAAAGTAATGCTAGACAGGTCGTATGACAAGACAGGTGGCGCTGAAGGATCGTCCAAAGGTTACCCAGAATCGCTATTCTGCAAAATTTCTTACGACCTTAAGGCGACGAAATAGCGATTCGTGTCCAAAAATAAGGTGTAGTGGGATTTTTTTTTCTAGAGAGTTCTTCTGCAAACGCTAGCAAGCTCCTCTTTGGGTTGATATACAAATTTTTTAGCAGAATAGAGCTTCAGGATGTCGAAACGGGGAGTAGGAAGACCCCATCTAAGGTGGCTGGAAGTCATCAAGGGAACTGTAGGCCATAAATTACTGAACATTTAACACAGCAGTCAATAGAATGACATGAAGAAAATTTTAGATATACTTACGTCTAGGAGTGGACTAGGTATGGCTGAGAAAGTAAGAAGTTTGCCATCTACGAACGGGTAGTCTACTGGATAACACTTTGAACTCATAATTGGAAGTTCGTAGCTACGATTCCCAGGGGTAAACAAAAAAATGTTTTTCCTGGGTTGAAAAATTCATTTGCCTTTATCAAAGACCAGTCACCAAAGATCCATCCAACCTTACAGCAATAAGGTCTTGTTTGAGGCTCGGTGCTTCTTTTAGTGACATTCAAGCTCGCAAATCAATTTAATAGTTTTTAAGGAAGGTAACGAACTGCGCGGGTTTTTCAACAGTTGTTTTGTTGGATTAAAATAAAAATTGCTTTGTTTTAATTCACATGAGTTTATTTTTGTACACGACCAGTTTCGGGAGAAGCAGCACCTCCCATCTTCAGGTGTAAATAGAAAATAGTAAATAGTTGTTTTGTTTGTTTAGACTCTCTCGCTTTTGATTTGGTGGATCACCGATGCGTCTCTGCATGGAGAATGCAATATTAATCTATGTGTAATGTGTGTCTTTAGATTCGCAGCTCCGAGATGAAATTGTCCGCCATCTTGAGAGCCGCGCAGGCATTAGCTCATATAAATCAGCTGACTTAATCACTCGGGTGTCGAGAGACGACGATTGAGGCATTTGTTCGCAGCAAGATTAACATATCCATTCCATACATACAGACAAACGCCAAATATAGGCATTGCACTTTATATGGAAATAAAGTCGGATATGCAACGCAACTAAGCTACACATATAGTGTAATTTCTTGCCGCGTTATCTTCGATGAGTTTCACATGTGGGGAGTGGAAGCTATTTATTTTTACAGGTAACGGGGCCGGCATTTTACCAACCACTTCAGTTGAAGTGGAGGTTTCCCAGCTCCAGAGGGGGCTGGTATTAATTTATTGTGAAGGTTGAGTGGTATTTTATTTTGGAGTTTGAAATAAACACCAAAACGGGAAATCATTTCTGATACCGTCGGTGGGATTTTAACCCGAGCTCACGGAATGCAAGCTCTCTACCAACTTGCGGTTACGAACGAAGGGATGGATGTAAATGAATTTAATGAGGTAGGTACCTTTGCAAGGATAGAAAGCAATGGAGGCAACTCATCAAAGGTTTTTTTGCGAGCGTGCACAGTTTGTATAAAAGAGAAACAATCGAGGAACACCACAGCGATACTTACAGACTCTCGAAAGCGTAAGTAAAAAACATTTAAAAAAACGTTACTAAGCTGCAGATATAGTCGATACAGAGCAACTTCATACTACGTTGCCCTCTAAGGGATAGAATGGGGTTTGTGGAATCCTTATTAGTTTACAGGTAAGGGAGCCAGCTTTACGCCAACAACATCAGTTTTGTGGAGGTTTCCCAGCTCTTAAGGGGGTTGGTTCTCATTTCTTGTGAATACAAAGTAAGCTAAATCAAACGCCAGAGGTGCTAACAAAATAGTATCTTTGTTGTATTCGATAAACGCTTAAACATTATAAGCTTAGAAGGAAAATTAGAAAATCTCTTGGATAAGAGTGGTGTCCTTATATTGAAACATCGTGAGTCCAGTATCTCGCTATGCTTGAAGAGCCTCAAGCTCCATACACTCCAAGTATACAACTTTAAATCTTAACTCGACCATGGCGTTTTAACAAAAATTTAGAGCAACCAAAACGCTCAGTAGAATCGCTTTTTTAGTCATCATACATTTTTTAGTTGGATAGTTGTGTTACTGAAAGCGTTGGGGCTAAGGTTGGAACCCTGTGTCGCCCCGGGCTTGGATTCCTCCGTGCACACAACACCACGTAATTATATCTGCGCTCGCATCTAGACACGTGGATCACTGGAGAGAGTGGTTGACTAGGTTGTCTCATGCTTAGTGAAAAGACTATCTGATCGGTCTCAGTGGCCAGTTTTTCGTCGTGGGTTCGATTCCTAGCAGAGCACAAAAATATGGAAATATGTTCTTCGTTGAGTTCAAAAATGCATTTTCATATGCCATCAATTGTCTATCCAGTTTTATAGCAACTGGGTCTTTGATGTGTAGTTGATGCTTTTCATATAAATGAACAAGCTCTTTAATCCAATTAGTGATCATCAAGTAAATTATACTGTAGTATATATTGTTTAACAGATGATAGGAGTGAAGTAAAATTTTGAAAGATTCTTCTCTTGGATCATGACTTCCTTGCTGGATTCCTCTTGACGCCATATTATGGATGCGTAATCGTTGATACTTTCAATCTTCATCGCATTATCAACCTCTTCTGGTCATCACAGACTTCTCAACAAAATACACAAAAGATATATAGTTTTCCTTCTTCTACAATGACTCTGTAGCTCATATTGAGCTTTGGCTTCCAACAGTCGTCGTTTCCAACTTTTCCTGTAGTCTCCGCAATCGTTCAAGCTCGCTGAAATCCTTCCTCAATTCATCCTTCTATTCAAGTTGAAGTCTACCAACCCTCCTTTTCTTATTTTGGACCCGCAAAGATGGCATTATCTGCACGTGCCAGCCCATCTAAACCTGTTCAGTCTATTATGCACAAAGAGCTTGAAACCCTTATTGCAGCTTACAGCTCTTTCTTGTACCGTACTCAGAACTTTCTGTAATCCAAAATTTCTGCAGATTTTTCTGTAATGGTTTAGCTGCTGCAAATTTTACATATTTATCTTATATCTATAACTAAAAGCGTCTAAGCACCTAACATTCTCATCACCACAAGGTCTTACGAGACCAGAAAGGCCAAAAATGCGATGGATGGACTGTGTCAACGAATGCGGAGTCCAACAGTCTATGATCATCTTCGGATCTGCCTGGCCTACCCAACAAGCTGCTCACTGGCCGACCTAATGGAGAGTAATGGTGGAGCAGTGGATGTTGCCCGACACTGGACCAAAGTAGTGTAGCGTCTGACACGACGAAGGAGAAGAGTGCCGACGCAGTCAAGGCGGACATGCGTAGCTGGAGGGAAAAGGGGATGGACAAGCGAGAGAAGAAGAGAATCTTGGATTCAGACAAGGCCCACCCAGGGCTGGCAAGTTAATGATAATTATAATTAAAACATTTGGATACAAAACCAAATTGAGTTTGGTTTTCTTTCAATTTTTATATTCACATTTTTCCTTGTCATTCACACAGAGTCACTTTGATCGGAGAAAGGCGCGTAGTGATACATAATAAAGGAACCCGTGGGTGTAACAGTGCATTACTTTTCACGCATCGCTGCGACATCCTCCACCGCATCAAACAGGGACACCTGCATACACTTGAGGGAGACGGAGCGAGGGCTCGTCTGTCTGAGATGCACTCAGCAGCGAGCAGAGCATAAGGCACTGCGTGTAATGGAGCAGATTATCATAATGCTATAACGAGAGATGCAAAGCAGATATTATTCGATAATTATCCGAGATAAATCAAATTCTCGCGAGCTTTCTTCTCGGTGAAGCGGACAGTGCCGCAAGGAGAAAAACTGCGCCCTGGCCCCTGGACTGGAAGTATCATCACCATGGTAATTCTTACGTACCGAATATCGGTAATATTTGTATTTGTAAGACTAATCAGCTAATTTACACCTCTGCGGCACTACAAAAGTAGTGTCATAGAGCCCTAGAGTCTCTAGAATCTAGGGAGTCTCCCGCACAGATTTCTTTAAAAAAAAGCTGTTCACTTGTGCATCTCGATGACATTGCACCGAGTCAGTAACTTCGGGTTTTTGCTGTTTTCTCTAGTGGACGAACAGGTAAATCTAGAATCATTACTGGGTCGGGTCACGACCATCGGAAGGCCTTCCGCCACAAAAAAAATTATAACATTGCATGAGCGTTCTGTGATACGCTTCCCCGGATGGAAGTGTATAAACGGAATGGGTATGAGGTGGGTTTTCGCAATGTTCACTTGCGGCCATCTTGGATTGGCAGGTCTTCATACAAATATAACTAATATTGGGTAGGTAAAAATTACCGTGGTGATGAGACTTCCAGCCCTGGACAACGTGGATTTACACAAACAGTGTGCACAATATCCTTAGCTTTTCATTTTAGTCTCACACTGTATAAAGGTTGAAATACTGGGTGTTTGGTATATTCTGGACAGTTCATCTATATAATAATAACCTATAATCTAAGGTGAAAGGATACATTAACATTTAAAACTCATATCAAATGCATTCCCACAAGTAGACTCGTGTAATTTGGCAATTAAACATGCCGCATGTGGACTTGCAATACAAAAACCCAACTCAAATGAACATCAGCCGTGCAGCTCTGGCCGACCTTCCCTGAAACAGGGGTGACATTGGCAAAATGGTCATTTTTTTACAGAGGTCAGCCTCATACTAACCAATAGGCTATAAGTCATGAAATTCAAACAATTAATTACATCCAGCAATATACAACATTTATTTACCTTTGCTGGCAACTTTAGAAAATATCAAGTTTAACTGTTAACTGCAAAGTCAAGGCATTCCTTTACGGGTGGCCAGAACCTCTGCAGAGCCGCCTCTAGTTTGGCTTTTTTTCCAATTAGGTAACACACCTGTTGACATTGAACGTTGACTTTACCCGCAGATGCCCTAGTGCTTCTCTTGCCTTCTGCATCCCTAGTTAGGTGTCTGCTTTCGTTAAGATCTCCAGGGCCCTGTAACAACCGCGTGGCTTAGCCGCGGTTTGCGCTCCGGGCGACGCATACGCGCATTACCTCGGCCAACCTGACCACATCATCGTCAGCATCATCCACACAATAAACCTACATCGGCATCATTGCAATCATAAACAAAATGGTGGCACAGGATCAATATTTTGTGTTTCATTGTAATATTGTTATAAACTATGGATTCGTTGGACGTGAGCCTTGGCACGCTGGTTGGTGTGTGTCGAACAATCCTAGTGGAAGTATCTACCATGTCCAAGAATATGCAAGAATCGTCTCTACCACCCATATAAATACAAGCAAAGATTCTGTGGAGAGACAGAGCCGCTTAAATCATTGTAACACGGATACCACTGTAAGCAGAGCGTATAGAGTGTATAGTTTTATTTAAGCGATTTTGTGAAAAATAAATATTTTGAAATATATTTAAATCGCAATTTAATTAAAAGAACCCCAAGTCCAATCATCGCAATATATATAGACCACTAGAGTCTTTAGAATCTAGGGAGTCTCCCGCACAGGATTTCTTAAAATATATATATATATATATATTTAAGATTATTCACATTAATTCATATTACATGCATTCCCACAAGCAGACACGTAGAAGTTCGCGCTTACACATGCCACACGTGAAGTTACAACATTAAAAACCAATCTCAAACGAACACGAGCCCTGCAATTTTTGCCGACCTTCCCTAAAACAGAATTCACAAACACATTCATATATTTCCGAATTAATGGAAACTTAGGATGTGAATATATGATGAGAGTTCAAATCTTCAATAATTGAAATAAAACCACCTGTAAAATTGAAAACAATTAGTATGCTTCATTGAAACGACCAATTTTGAAATATTTATCATCCAATTTTTAAATCGGAATAATACAAGAAGTGAATAAAATAAATTAGTATGGGGGGTAATTGCTTGCATTATCCACGTAGCCTACGTGGTCGCCGGTCAATGCTTTACTTTGTCCGCGAGGCAGAGGCGACGTGCTCGAATTATTGTAGCTTTACATCAAAACTCCTCATAACTGAGCCAGCAAGTCATCGAGTATACAAAATTTCACTACAAAATTGTAAAGCGCTTCTATAGCTCTTCATAAAAAATGTGAAATTCCCGATAACTTCGTAAAATGTATATGAAGTGTATACTCGGAAACTTGTTCACCAAGTATCAAAAAATTATATGAATACTAACTCAAACCGTTTACGAAAAATTAAAGAAAGTTTAAACTCTCCCTAGAAATGCTGTTGTATTTTCTATATATTATTTGGGTAAAGAGAGGTGCTGGTAATCTATTGTTGGGTATTCTCTCTCGTTCTGGAACGTTCAATAATACGTAATCGATGACTTGTAATGATAATGTACGTTAGTACTACGATAATATAATTTGTAATGACCGGTTTGGATCACGCTAAGGTATGGAAGATTTTAAACGTGTTCGATACATTCTTAATCTTCTCTTTTGTTTCTTATGTAGAGATGTTTAGAAATGGTGACAGAGATGGGTGGTATAACAAGAACTTGAAAAGCAAACTATCCTCAATAAGTTATATAAAAAAAATAGAACACTGATTACATAATTAGAATAGAGAGCGCAAACCCCATTAAGCACCAGGAAGCAAAACCTGAAGCGTTTTTCTTCTAAATTTCTTACGTCATTAAGGTGGCGAGATAACGAATCGCGCCCAAAAATAAGGTGCACCGTAATTTTTTTTTATCTATGAAGTTTTTTCGCAAGCGCTAGCACGCTCTGACTTGGATTCATATCCAAAGTGTAAGGAATTGAGCAGAATAGTGCTTCAGGAAGGTCAAAGATGCAATGGATTGGCAGTGTCAACGCAGATGTAGCCAAGGCAGAGATACGTAGCTGTAGCAAAGGTGATGATGGACAGGCGAGAGTGGAGGAGAAGTAAACGTAAAATAAAACAGATCCCCCCATTTGTATCTCGAGCACTTTCGACCTTCAATACTCAGGTCACTATCAAGAGTAATCCCTTTGATTGATCTATGAATGTTGCTAGAAATCTACTTCGATCAATATACTGTATAAATTCTATAAAAGGTATACCTAATTACCTACACCATATACATGATAGTAACTTGTAATTTTGTGAATAAAAATTAAAAAGATTCGATGCGCCACACCACGACTAATCACACGGCATGTATGTATGTGAGGAGATTGATGGACTCTGGACCGCGTTGTTCTCGGGAGAAAGGAAATTTATGAATATTAAAATGTTTAATAATCCCTCCCCAGGCTGCGGGGGGATCACCATTATCCCCCTTCTACTCCACGCATTAATTTCTGGATGATTCTCTCCCTCCTTCCCACATCCTCTTGGATCATTCTTGTTTGGATCGTTTCTCTCTGGAATATTCTAAGAGTTTTCTTGTTGTACCTCTATAATAAAGATTTGCGATCATTGACGTCTAATTTTCGAACAGAAAAAATTTGCTGTAAGGCTGTATATACCTTTGGTAGGTATAGGTATTTGAATTGACAATTGTCCATCTAGCCTGACACCAACTGGGTCTTCCTTGAGAGACAAATTATTTTATACATCACAGTACATAATTTACCGGGTCGTAGACTAGTGGTTAACACTTCAGACTCGTGATCGGAAGGTAGTGGGTGCGAATCTCGGCCGAGCACGAAAAAGTATTTCATTTTTCAAATTTGCCTTTTGCTGGGTTGAAAACTGAATCTCCTTTTACCAAAAATCGAGCACGATAGGTCCATCCAACCTTACACCAACTGGGTCTTTCTGGAGAAATGGCGATTTCTATAGCGAAGACAAAGTTCGTAGAGGGCTTTTGAGGTATGATTCACACAAAAACAGCGCTCACCAAATAATTCAGCCTGTTATTATTATATTTTTTATACAAATGCTTTATTGTGATAAGAAAAAAAACTACCTTACTGTTGTAGATCATTCTCTCTTAGATCTTCCCACCTCCTGGATCATTCTCCGTGGATCATTGTCCTCTGGATCATTCCTTGCAGGTTGTTACAGCGCTTTGGACGCCCGAGGGTGGAATTAAAACCATTCTGCTGTGATCGAGGAGCTGAACATAATACTGGATAGGGGAATAGTGAGGGTTGAAATCTTCATACAACATTTGTTCTTGCCATTTTGTATACTTTTTGTATACTGTTACTGTCACTGTGTCCTGCTGCCGTTCTACTAGAGGTGGCCGGTACCTCCTAAGATGTATATACATTTTTTTCTGTCCTTGCATATCCCTTTCATCTCTTCAACATTCATCACGTTCTTCATATATAAAACTCTTTTCTTATTCTCACTCTGCAGGTTTCATTCTTTTGCAATCTCACCTATTTGTTTTATTCATTCCTTCCACGCTTTTTTTCCGACATTTCCTCTGTACACTTTCTTCGTTAGTCGTTCATAATCCATTCCTTATAAATGTCCGAACCATATAATTGTGATTTTTTGTACTTTCATTCTCATATTCTCTTTCATACCACACTCGTTCGTCATTCGATCATAACGCAATTCAAAAACGCAAATTTGAGTGCCAACACTAAACCATGGACTTTGATATAAACACAAGAACTTACAAGAGCCAGATCACAAAAACTGCATATATTGTGCAACTTCTTACTTCTAAAAAGGTTCTACAAATGTGGCATGTAGCGAGTAGAACAACAATTTATTTTCACAAGTTAGGTGGCCAGCCTTCCCCAACTACTTCAATTAAAGTAGGTGTTTCCCTGCTTCGGAAGGTCAGGTTCTCATTCCTTGAGTAGGATGAGTAAGCCTTGCCGGTATTTTATAATCTGCAGGTGTAATTATTTCCCAGCCATCAAAGCTCTGACAGTGTGTGATTTACTGTCTTCTACTCCATCATATGCGCCATTACATCCGTCAGATTCTGTATATCAGTACATATAAGTATTATGTAAACCTGGCTTTGAAAAATTATAAAATAATGCGCCCACGATGTGCTAGCCCCGCGCCAAAACAATGTCCTATTATAAACAGCACTTTTATTTAATTACCACTGTACATCACTAGGATGCAGTGGCTCCCAACCTTTTTCTAATAATACCAATCTATAAGCTAAGTTGCGAAGATATAAGTCGGTGTTTTTTTTCAATCTGTAGGCTTAGTTGCGAAGATATATGTATGCCGGTGTTATGGCCGAGGGGTAGAGGCGCATGTTCGACTAGCGTATTTGAACGTTGGTTCGAATCTTGCGTCTGGCCCACTTGACCATAACTTCGATCCTGGTTCAACAGATGATGACATTGCATGCACACAAACTTCTGCTTTCACATGAAGACAACTGACCAGGCAAAATAGGTTGGTGGATTGCATTCCTTTCCACAAAGGCATTTTTTTTTAATACTACATTTAAGTTTCACATTACATCCATTCCCAAAAGAAGACAAGTATATGTTTGTGCTTATACATATGTGCTGCGTATAGAGTTAACACCATAAAAATCTGACCTCAAATGACCATAAGTCCTGCAACTCTTGACAACCTTCCTGAAGCAGGGGTGACATTGGCGAAGTGAACCATTTTTTACAGTATGCGTGGTCAGTGTCATACCAACCTATAAGTCAAGAAAAAAAATATATACAGTCTATTAAAATAAGTTATTTAATCCACAAACTTTCTATAACCTTTGTATCGGTCTATCTATCTATAATTTATAATCTAAGCTGCAAGGATATGTTAACATTTAAGGCTCATATGAAATGCATGCCTACAGACAGGCATATGTAAGTTCGCGCCTACACATTCTGCATGTGTGCATACAAATAAAGAAACCCTCACATGGACATAAACCTTGCAACTTCTGCCGCCGTTCCCTGAACCGGGGTGGCATTGGCAAAAGTGAACCGATTTTTACAGCACGGGTGGTCAGCCTCGTACCAACCTATCAGTCAAGGAGCCTAGTCTATAATGTTTGCAAATATATGTGATCATTAAAGATTCGTGTTTGTAAGTGCAAGTTCGCGCTTACAGATGCTGAATGTATCATTGCAAAATAAAAATCCAATGAATCTAAGCCCCACAAGTTTTTCCGCCCTTCTCTGCAATACGAGTGACTTTGGCAAAGTGAATGAATCTTTCCAGTATGGGTGGTCAGCTTCGCACAATCCTTCAAGTCAAGGAATTTTTCAAGAAAACAAACCGTGTTCACAGGTTTTAATGTGGCCTTATAAATCCTTTCACGTGTTAAATACTGTTTTCAACACTGCGAGTTGTATTTTGGAAATGTTAAAAACTCGAAATGCCACGCACGATAAACGACAGTTAAAAAACTGCCAAGATATGTTACTCTGTAGTTTTTTGTACAAAAATCTTGCAAATATTTTTTACATTCCCATATTAATTTTACTTTTTTTTTTCAGTTTGACCTCTATCCTTTTTCTTAATTTTTCTTTCACGTATGCTCTATGGTTCTTTCGCAGACCACCGGTTGACCACAACTGCCAAACACAAAATCAACATTCATAAACAACACAAATCTCAGATCATCTCTAACCACATAAAACAAACTCTAGATCATCTCCGTTTGATCTCAGCTTTAAAATCCAGTTTTGCAAGCTTACACTCTTACCCACAATCATTTTGAACCAGAGTGTAACTAGGACTTGTAAATAAATCCAGAGTTGATCTCGGGCTTAACGCAAATGCTCAAGGCGGATCGTGAGGTGAAGATACTCGTTAGGGATGTACAATAATTCGATATCGCAATCAATCACGGGAATTATAATTTATCGAATATTCGACGTCAATTATTGCTGCAGCCAGTAATGCGTCAATTATTCTCGAAAATAAAGCGGGAAATTACAATGCGACCCTGTGGAGCGTTTCCATTTTGACAAGTTTGATATATTTGCGATTCTTGGAATTTTTTGTTTGTTGAAAAATGTGTAAAATATAGCATTTATAAATGAGTCGTTAACTGCAAACGCCGTCATCTCCAAATTTTATGATTTTTGAGATAACTATTGAATTTGATTCTGCGTAGTGTAACAAATCATTTGCTGTGTGCAATGTGATGGCAACCTCACTTAATCTTTCGTAATTTTAATTGAAAAAGTATGATTTCGTGCAAACGCCGTCATCTCCAACTGGTTCCTAATATCGTTCAAAACACAGGTTTATTTTTCTTAAAATCATCGCGTAGGGAGTTGACGGCGTTTGCATTTATACGACTCAAATATCGTTCAACAAAGGGTGTAGACACCAACTGAAAAAAATATCCTTTGGTTTTTCATGATATACCTTTGTTGACCAGTAAATTGATCGTAATGGTTATTTTTTTAAATCAAGGGTTTGTGTGCTGACGTCATGAAAATTATTTTTAAATTAAAAAAGAAAAAATAGCCACTTTTTTTTTCTTCACGGGTTGATTTTAGTATCTCGAGCGCATCGGTCGATAGCTCAGTGGGTAGAGCGCTTGTATTATATTCTGAGAGCTCGGGTTCGAATCCCACCGAGGGCGTCAGAAATGATTTCCCGGCAAAATGAACCATTTTTTACAGAATGGGTGGTCAGCCTCGTACCAACCTTACAGTCTTCTTTTTCTTCTTCCTCAGCTTTTCTCAGTCCACTCCTGGACGTAGGCCTCCTCCAATCCTCTCCATCTCTGTCTACCGGCTGCTGTGTTCAGCCATCCTCAACCTGCAGTTCTTTTGATGATTGGAATTGGAATAGAATATCGTTGGTTAGATCCCCGCTCGGGTCATTTGGGTCAACAGATGTAATTGGGTAATTATTAATTAATAATTCATTAAAATAAACAATAATGAATTATTGGATGATGATACAGGTTCCTTGACTTATAGGTTGGTATGCGGCTCACCACCCATGCTGTAAAAATGGTTCACTTTGCCAATGTCACCTCTGTTTCAGGGAAGGACGGCAAGAGTTGCAGAGTGTATGTCCATTTGAGATTTGTTTTTTTATATTGTAGGTCCACATGCGGCGCGAATGTTAGCGCAAACTTATACATGTCTGCTTGTGGGGATGCGTTTAATATGAATCTTCTGTACTGTACTGTATCCTGCCGCCATTCCACTAGGGGTGGCCGGTACTTCCGCAGATGCGCCTCCACTTTTTTCTGTCCTTACAAACCACTTTCATTTCCTCAATATTCATCACCTTTTTCATACATACTCTTCTCTTATTCTCACTCTGCAGGTTCCATTCTTTCGCAATCTCACCTATTTGGTCTAAACATTCTTTCCTCGGCCTTCCCCTTCCGCGCTTTCCTCTGACATTTCCTTTGTACACTTTCTTCGTTAGTCGTTCATCATCCATTCTTTCGAGATGTCCGAACCATCTCAAATGATATAATATATCTTTGCAGCTTAGATTTAGATTTTAGATCTAGCCAGTCTCTCACCCAGGATTCCTTGCAGTGGAGCTCAAAGGATTTTACCAGAAGAAAAAGACGATGTATTCTTGTTTTTGGCAACCCTGTTTCTGCTATAATTACACCGGGAATTGGCTTTTTCTATGAAGAGTGTGAATTAAGTGTTGTTACCAGAGTCACGATATTAATATTACGCATAATCTTAAATAGTACCCACGTACACAGACACATTCATTAAATTAATTCTCCGTTCATCTAAAGATTAGCCGCGTTCACTTATACGGAAAACTTGCATTTAATCCGAGATTAAAAATAATCAGAAATTATGAATTGAGCAGTTTGTAGACTGGACCAATTATCTTTTACATAAATTATATATTAAAGTTTTGATTGAAGTTAGACAATTATTTTTATTAATGTTTGTAATTATATGTATGTACAGTAGAGCGTCGATTATCCGAATTCATTGGTAGACAAGAGTGTAGGTACATAAAATCGATGCCTTCGAATCCTTCAAATCGAATCTTTGACTTATAGATTGGTATGACGCTGGCCACTCATACTGTAAAAAAATGTTCACTTTGCCAATACCACCCATGTTTCACGGAATGTCGGCAAAAGTTGCAGAGTTTGTGTACATTTGAGGTCTGAATTTTAATTTGCAAGTAATTAACGTGTCTGTTTATGGGCACACATTTAATATTACTTTTAAATGAGGTTAACAATCTTTGCAACTTAGATATTATATATCAAATTATATACTGAATACTTATTTTAAGCTACACGGCCAACGTTTGACACTAGAGAGTTGTTTTCCGGGTTCTGTTGCCGTGGCGTATACAAATACAAACTGAACCACAAAACAACAACAAAAACAAAATTTCAAATGAACATAAGCCCTGCAACTCTTGCCGCACTTCCCTTAATCTTCAAAAAATCTATAAGCGTAAGAAATAGAGTTCAGTTTGTGCTCTCCATTGTGGCATTCATTTTCTGACATTTATTGAAGACTGAGTAAACTTGGCCGGTACTAAGACGTGAGTGATAAAAACACCGAAATTGTCTGAATAATTATTTTTAACACTCCCGGTTTTTGAGGAGACTGGTACTCGTTTGTTGTAAAGGCTGAGTTAACCATGCCAGTATTTTATTTATTTTTATGTATTTGAAATAAACTTTTCTTACACCCTCAGTGGGATTCGACACCGGAGGTCTCGTCATGAATGCAAGCACTCTACCAACTGAGCTTACTGCCGGACTTTTTTACTATAAGAACTTTTTCTCTATAAAGTCAAGTGCAGTCCTCTGTCCAATTCGATTCACTTATAATATAATTTTAATTCGAAAACAAGTATTATATTTTAATAGGCGGATTTCGTATGAGAACTGGGTTAATCAGGAGTTTAGTGTATTTTGCACGGAAAACTGAATGTAGCTGTCAATAAAACGACACAGCTATAGTCGAGACTTAAGTATAGAACATAAGTACGTACTAACTATGATTTTAACCACTATGAATAGTACAGAAAAACAGAGGCGTACTCAATCTAACAATAAAATTAAAAAAATGTAAAAAAGATTCAATGACAGCTCGGAGTAAAATATGATTTTTGTTAACACTTTTAAGGGTTTCATGGTTCACACAGTTAAATCACATATTATTTAATGGACTCGGCACAAATCCCAAAAACAAAAAATGGTGACATCACGTGATATGTGTGATCTTAAGTTTTTGTTCAATATTCTTAATTCAAACATAGATAGCATCCCCCTACTGAACAAGATTAACATTAAATATCCCATCCGCTCTACGCGTTCCGGCGCCTCTCATCTTTTCCATATAGCACCATGCAAGTCTAACTACACGCTGAATTCTTTCATCAACCGTAGCTGTTACACATATAATAGGCATTTTTCTGAATTTGATCTATTTAATGATAAAGTTTCATTGCTTAAAACCTTTGATTAAACCGACCTGTTAACTGAACTTTGAATTTGTATTATTTTTCACATGTATATTGTGTGTAGATATGCTTTTTTTACATGTGTATCAACTCTACTTTTATTTTCTTTATAATCTATAATTGGAAAATTTACTGGTCTTCTCAACTGTCAATCTAACCTTGTAATTTTTCTGTAACTGAGAGGAAGGAGGTGTATTGTAACGAGATGAATTTGTTTGTTTGGTGGAATGGAACATTAGATTTGAATTTGAATAAAAAAAGGAAAACAAAAGAATGCAGAAGGACAGAGAAGAAGCTTCCCTGGCGGGAGAGCCACAAGCTGGTGTAAATGAGAATAACAAATGTTATTGTGTTGTGGTTATAAATAATTGTGAAACGAATAAAAGTAAACATACAAAAGTGGTTGTTATATTAATAATTGTGTCAATCATCTGTCAGAGGAAAAACCCTCACAGTTTTTTTCCATAATAAAAAAAAAAAAAATCACATGTTAGGGGTTACATAGTAGGGTTGTTAGTAAAAAGACAAATTTAAATGTTTTTAGTAAATCACCATCCATCGTAACTACTAAATTGTAATTTTTCAACACAATAAAACAGGATACATATATGTATGAAAGAAATAAAAAAAAATTGGATCACTAAACAATCTTTTTTTTATTTAAAAAGATATATCGATACGCAAAAAAAAACGCAACTAAGCTACACATATAGTGTAACTTCTTGCCGCGTTATCCCCGAAGGGGTCGCATGTGGCGAGTTGAACCTATTTATTTTTACAGGTAAGGGGGCCGGCCTTACGCCAACCACTTCAGTTGAAGTGGAGGTTTCCCAGCTCCCGAGAGTGCTGGTACTCATTTCTAGTGAAGGCTGAGTAAACCTTGCCGGTATTTTATTTTGGGGTTTGAAATAATCACCGAAACGGGAAATCATTTCTGACACCCTCGGTGGGATTCGAACCCGAGCTTTCGGCATAGAATGCAAGCACTCTACCACCTGAGCTATCGACCGGACTATCGGATACCTTCAAGGTATCCGAAATTGCGAACGAATGGAATATCCAGAGTCATAATAAAAGGAGAGCCTGTATGAAGAAGGTTATGACTCTGGAGGAAATGAAACAAGTGTGTAAGGACAGAAAGAAATGGCGGTTAATCTGTGATGTTGGCGGCTAGGGTTTTTTAATTTAAAATTTGTTTTCTGTTAGTTTTTGATGTCCATACATATTATAATTTAGTGATTTTAAAATGTACCTAATTTGTCATGTATGTTCCTTGACTTATAGTTTGGTATGCGGCTGACCACCCATACTGTGAAAAAATGGTTCACTTTGCCAATGTCACCCCTGTCTCAGGGAAGGACGGCAAGAGTTGCAGGGCTTATGTTCATTTGAGATGGGTTCTTATAATGTAGGTCCGCATGCGGCATGTGTTAGCGCGAAATTATACATGTCTGCTTGTGGAAATGCACTTAATATAAATCTCAAATGATATATATCCTTTCAGCTTAGATTAGATAAGATTAGATTACGAGAGAAAACACAAAAAATGTGAGACAGCCCTGTAGTTTTGAAGCTTTTTATGAGCACTGCACTGCCTTATATTTGTCTTGTAAAAATGTTTTATCCACGATTTCTTAAATCAGCGATTCAGCACTTATTCAGTTTGACCTTCAAGGTGGCTATTGATTTTGAAAGAATATAATTTTTGTTATTGGTTGCTAATCTAATCTAATCTAATCTAATCTAAGCTGCAAAGATATATATCATTTAAGATTTATACTAAATGCATTCCCACAAGCAGATATGTATAATTTCGTGCTAACACATGCCGCATGCGGACCTACATTATAAGAACCCATCTCTAATGAACATAAGCCCTGCAACTCTTGCCGTCTTCCCCTGAGACAGGGGTGACATTGGCAAAGTGAACCAATTTTTATATTATGGGTGGTCAGCCGCTAGTTCAGTTGCTAAGGAATTAATTTGCAAAAAACTCACTGTTTTACTAAAAGGCGCCAAAAGAGCGTGAAGTTGAAAAAAGTCTTAGCTCAGGAAGAAGTGTTGTTTTTTTTCATATAGATTAATTATTGAGCTAAGTTGTAAAAACATCCGAATCAAATAAATCCACATCATTAAAGACGGGTCGAACAATTATAGGTAAATGTATGTCGGCAGGCGGGTAGGTAGGTTCCCGTTTAAATTTGGAACACAGATGGAGTTGGCGCCAAAATCCCTTTTGGCGGGAAGATAATTACAATGTTGTTTTTGCAAATGGCCGCCACGAATTAAATAATTAGAGGAATTAAGCCTGCTTTTGTAACAGAGACAGACGCCGAAAGGTAACAAGCAATTTTGCTTGCCAATAAAACTGCATTGTTTCAGGGAAAGGCGGCAAATGTTGCAAAGGATGTTTTTCTCATGGTTTTAATACGAGTATTCAAACATAATGTTTCGTGTATTTAAATGCGTTTATATTGTTGCAACTTAGATTTGATACATATGTTGATGTTACACGCAACACGCAACTAAGCTGCACATACCGTTCAACTCCAACTCACCACGTTGTCCCCAAAGGAATCGCACACTGCGTGTGGAACCTATTTATTTTTATAGGTAAGGATGCGGGCAGCCTTGCGCCATCCACTTCAGTTGAAGAAGGGGCTTTCCCAATTGTCCTTACCACGTTGTCTCCAAAAGAGTCGAATGCTGCGTGGGGTACCTATTTATTTTCACAGATAAGAGAGACAGCCTTGCGTCATCCACGTCAGTTGAAGAGGGGGCTTTCCTAGCTCTCAAGGGCGCTGTCTTTCATTTCTTGTGAACGCAAAATATCCGATTTAAATTAAGTTTTGAAATTTGTTCAGTTTTAAAAATTTATATAAATGTCAAAATGTCAAACGACCGTAATTCTAGCTTAAACCTTAATATAATTAAAGTAAATTAAAAAAAAAAACTCTTAAAAATTATTGTTACTCTATATATTATTATATTTAAAAAAAGTGGCGCCTTGTACCACACTTTATTTCTCTAAAAGCCCACATCCCTAGTCCGACCCTGTGGCCCATAAAACTCTCACATCCTTTCACAGGGCCGGCTGGACCGTATGAAAATATTTGCTCTGAGTAATTTGCAAAAAAAACCCTTTGCAAAATTCATAGAGCCTTTTTTGTAAGCTCAGAGTTAGCCATTTGTAAGGGACTTACGGATTGTGGGTCCGTATGCTACAATGCTTTAATTCGAAATGTAAAAAATTATACATCAAAAGCCAATTTAAATAAAAATATGGAAAACCATGTGATAGTTTATAGTTGATATATTTGTATATGTTCCTTAACTTATAGGTTGGTATGCGCCTGACCACCCATGCTGTAGAACATGCTTTATTTTTTCAATGTCACCCCTGTTTCAGGAAAGGTCGACCAGAGTTGCAGTGCTTATGTTCATTTGAGATTTACCTGTAGGTATTGTAGTTCTACATGCAGCATGTGTAAGTGCGAACTTATACGTGTCTGCTGGTGGGAATGCATGTAATATTAGTGTTATGTATGTATGCAACTCAGATTATAGATTAATTATAGAAGGAGGGTGGCTTTCCGCCAACCACTTTACTTAAAGGGGGTCTACCTTATCCAAGCGGACTGCTCCTCATTTCTTGTAAAGGCTGAGGTAAGCCTTGCCGGTATTTAGTGTTGTGTTTAAAATAAACAACGAAGCTGCAATTTAATAAGAGTTTTAGTCTTACACGGCCAGCTGATGATGCTGGAGAGTTGTTTTCCGGGATCTGTTATCGTGGTCTATCGGAGCTGGAGCTTCCGTACGTTTTGTCCATGCCTACGATGGGCTTCTACAGCGTGAAAGTGAAATGATGAAGGCGATCTTTATGAAAACTCTGGTGACAAAGTTTTCACAGTTTTCACAGATTCACAGTTTTCATCAACATCATCTTCAATTTCACGCTGAAGAAGCCTATCGTAAACATGAGTGAGATGTCTGGCAGCTCCAGCTCACACAAACCACGACAACAGATTCCGGAAAATATCTCTTCATACACTGAAATTTATTTCTACAACCCTTGATGAGATTGACAATAAATAGGTTCCACTCGCCACATGCGATCGCTTCGGAGAAACACGCGGCAAGAAGTGACACTACATGTGCAGTTTAGTAGCATTAGAGTATACAAGCTTTTGGAAATGTTTTTTTGTTAACTGTAAAAAGCTCGCATTAGCTTTGCGTTTGTGTATCGGACCATACCCCAGTTACGTTTGTATTTTCCCTAAAGCAAAGCTTAATGAAAAACCTCCATGGAGAAAATCTCTCCTCCCATTATGCTGATTACTCAGATGAAAACGTACCGGCCGCTAGATGTGCTATATTTTTTCTGCGTATTTTCAAACATGCTAATGCAGCCGACAGAATATTTTACCATAATCATAATGAAAGCATCGCCCAATTTTCAGAATGCTTTTTTTGTATATTTTTTGAACAGTAGTACAGAGACTGTCTTTTTAATTTGATACTATATCTATATTTTAAAATTTAATATGTCTTGCTTGAGAATTGACGCTTGGTAGCGACGACCAAGCTCGTAAAAATTCTGGTCGATAGCTCAGTTGGTAGAATACTTGCATTCTATAGTGAGAGCAAGGGTTCGATCCCCACTGAGGGTGTCAGAAATGATTTCCCATTTCGGTGTTTATTTCAAGCCCAAAACACCGGCAAGGTTTACTTAGCCTTCACAAGAAATGAGAACCAGCCCGCTCGAGAGATGATAATGATGATGGTGATTTGTATAGCGCCGTTTCGCGACTACTGTCACTGCAAGGCGCAAAGGAGCTGGGAAACCCCCACTTCAACTGAAGTGGTTGGTGTAAGGCCGGTCTCCTTACTCGTAAAAATAAATAGATCCCGAATCGCCACATGCGACCCCTTCGGGGATAACGCAGGCAACAAGTTACACTATAAATGTAGCTTAGTTGCGTTGCGTTGCGTAATATTCATTTTAAATGCATGCCCATAAACTGGCACATGTTAGTTCGCGCATGCAAATACTGCATGTGCACTCAGATACAAACCTCAAATGAATATAAATTCCGCAACTTTTGCCGACCTTCCCTAAAAACAGGGGTAAAATTGACAAAGTTTTTGCAGTAAGTATGGGCGGTTGGCCTCATACCAACCTTTAAGTCAAGGAATGACCTTACTTCTATTTATTTCTAGAGAGACTTCGAACAAACTTTTTTTATTTACTCACACATACAAACACAACACACATTTCGCTCCCCCAGTTCTTGTTTACCGTATACGCCAATCTTGTCAAATATGACTTTTTCATGCAGTTGTCTTATGAATCAAATTCTACACAATCTGAGCTAAGAAAAACCGTAAAAGTCGATAATGTGAGAGTTCTTTTAAATATTTTTTAAATAAATTTATTGTTTTTATAAGACAAATTGGTCCAGTACACATGCAAACATTGCTCATGTAAAATTTTCTCAATGGCGTATACGGCAAACAAGAACTAAGGCAGCGATTTGTAACATTATATTTTTAAAAATCCAATAATTCCATATTTTCCAATTACAAAACACATTTTCCCCCAACGAGGAAAATCCCCAACACATCCGTTAATTATGTTTTCGTATGAAACACCGCACCCTATAAACACCGTCTTAGTTAATATATGGAGCCTTAAATAAGAAACTCCTCGGTCCGTGATGGTGGGGCAAACCTGTGCAAGGGGGCAAAACAACAGCATTAATAAATGAACAATACAGGGGCCATTCATATTTCTGTAACTGTCTCGCTAAGAGTGGCCAGAGCCACTGCACAGATGCCATAAAGTCCATGGTGAATTATTTTATTATCAGTAAACTCGACTACTGTAATTAAATATTCGTTTCTCAGCCAAACAAGCAACTGAAGAGACTGCAGTCGGTTCAAAATGCAGCAGCGAGGCTTATATTTGGTCAATTTTGACAATTATATTATTTTTTTAAAACTGAACAATTTTAAAACTTAATTTAAATCGGATATTTAACGAACCGTTTAGAGAGAACTTACATCATTCTCGACGTTTCGTCAGCGACGTAGCCGACGTCTGTAAGGTGTGTACAGGTAACATAGTACCATCTAGTGATGTGGAATACAAACAAGATGAATGTGAAATGTGTAACAGACCAAAACATAATAACTACCTTCGTTCGAAGGTAGGCAGTGATTTGTGACAAAGTGTTTTTTCAAATTCAGTTCATCTTCAGTCGCCGTACAGAGAGGATGTTCTCCTGAAAACGTCGGCTACGTCGCTGACGAAACGTCGAGAATGATGTAAGTTCTCTCTAAACGGTTCGTTAAATATCCGATTTAAATTAAGTTTTAAAATTGTTCAGTTTTACAAAATTAATATAATCGTCAAAATGTCAAACGACCGTAATTCTAACTTAAACCTTATATTTGGTCAATCCAAATTTTGCCACAGTTTGAACTTCACTGGCTTCAGATTTTCCAGAGAATACAGTACAAGCTGTGTGTACTCACCTTCAGGATACTAAATGGAGCAGCACCTCACTACCTGTCTGAACTGGTCACCAAAATGGAAGTCACTACCCGCGGACAGACACTCAGATCCAGGGACTCAAATAAAAGTCTGCTCCAGCTGCCGTGCAGAGCCACGAGGACGGTGTTTGGTGACCGAGCCTTTAGCGTTGCTGCTCCGACGGCCTGGAATTCCTTTCCTGCGACCCTCAGAGAGCTGAAGACTGAGGCAGCTTTTCGTAAAGGGCTAAAAACCTACGTTTTCAAAGACTCTTACAAAGCACCTTTGCAGGTGGCAAAGGCGCTATACAAATGCTTATTTTATTATTATTATAGTCTCTTTCACTTATTCCTATCCTGACAGTTTTCACTCAGTTCTTTCATATCCATCTATTTTTTCATGCATTTTCTTCTTTGACATTCACTTCGTATATCCCATGCCTTCACGCAACAACAAAAACTCCTACTCATCCTACCTACCTACTCATTTCTAGTAAAAGCTGAGTAAGCCCTGCCATTATTTTATTTTAGGTTTTAAAATAGACAACGAAACGGGAAATCATTTCTTACACCCTCGGTGAGGATCGAACCCTTTCTATTGGCATGGAATGCAAGCATTCTACCAACTGAGCCATCGACCGGACTTCATACGAGCATGGTCCTCGCTACAAAGCGACGATTTTGAAGCAAGACCTAGTTGCTGTAATCTGTAAAGCTGGATGAACCTTTGGTGACAATTGTATTAATTTGACCAACCCATTCCTTTTTCGATCCTCCCCCTCTCCTCTTGCCTCTTACGTTTCCTCTGTTAATACTCTTTGTCAAGCGGTCATCATCCTTTCTGTTCAAATGACTAAAGTACCATCTCATGATACTACTGTCCTTACATTATTTTCAAACTCATTCATTCCGTTTTTCATCCTTCATTGTTTCTCCTGTCATACTTTTCAGGTTTTTCATATCCACTGTGCATTCTGTATTCATAATAATAGGGGATGGTGGGGTAACTCTGTGTGGGGGCAGAACAAGAATGCTAATAAATGAGCACTGGTAGGGCCATTAATAATTTAACACATTTTATGAGATGGCCATAAAGCAGGGATGCTGCGCGGGGTCAGAGGTGCCAGATTGCATGTGAGAGACAATGGAGGGAGCGGGGCAGCGATCAGAAACTGATGCTTTTGTGAGGTAGCACTTATTTTCTATGGTATGTCGTTCGGAATACTTGTAAAGGAAAATATTTTTGAGGTTGAGAGCTGACTTTCTTCAAAGTTTTTAATGGTTCCATGATAGAACAGCACAGTGACAAAACAACATATGACATTACATCACATGACAGAACAACAAATCACAGTACGTCACATCACATGAAATTACGTTCCAATAACAAATCACATAACAAAACAACACATATCTAAAACAGAACATACAATTAACGGCACATTGACAAACATCACATGGTGAACAAACAACACAGGCATATATTTTGAGTAAATTTTATTTTTATTAAAAATTATATCTTATGCCGCCTTCATGTACAATCAGGAGTGGCAATGGTATAGTATACGTTAATTTTAACACGTGAAATAGCCAGTCCTACGATAATGTTTAAGCTAAGAGCTCATTATAGACAAAATGAATTTCTAATCTAATCTAATCTAATCTAAGTTGCAAGAATATGTTACATTGGAGATTCACATTACATGCATTCTCACAACCAGACACGTACAAGTTCGCGCTTGCACATGCCTCATGTGAACCTACAACATAAAAACCAAATCTCAAATGGACATACACCCTGCAACTCTTGCCGTCCTTCCCTGAGACAGGGGTGACATTGGCAAAGTGAACCATTTTTACAGCATGGGTGGTCAGCCGCATACCAACCTATAAGTCAAGGAACACCCACACACGACAAATTACATTTTATACATCATTAAATAATAATAAATAATAATTTGATGTTATGTAATGTGATGTTTTTCTTATGTGCCGGCTTAGGTATCAAAAAATTAAATTAGGCTGATTTATTTGGTGAGCGCTGTTTTTGTGTGTATCACACCTCAAGAGCCCTCTGCGAGCTTGGTCGTCGCTGTAGAAAGCGCCAATTCTCAAACAAGACCCAGTTGTTGTAAGGCTGGATGGACCTTTTGATGACCGGTCTTTGGTAAAGGTTTATGAATTTTTCAACACAGCGAAGAGCAAATTTGAAAATATAAATGGTATGTTTTTTGAGCTCCGCCGGGATTCGAACCCACAACCTTCCAGTTACGAGTCCGAAGCGTTACCACTTGGACTACGGACCGGTCGGTAAGGTATGTGGGTTTTTGTCATGTAATCTTTTATCCTTGTGTTGTTTTTTCATTGTGATGTACTTTATGTAATCCTCTGTCATTGCGATGTACTGTCCTGTGATGTACTGACATGTGATGTTCACTCATGTGACGTTATGTCATGTGTTCTTTTGTCACTGTTCTGTTCTATCCTGTCATCATTTCATTTCAAGACATTCATACACTTTTGATCCATTCATAGAACTCCAAGATTTTTCTTTCTGAAGTTTTTGGATGTCAAAAAAATTGGCCAATCTCAAATACGAAATGTTTAACCTAGAAAAATTATTTCGTGGATTTAGAGAAAGATGTAATGTTTTCCACCCCTGCCTTGCCGTGCGTAATAAAACAGGCAGTTATGTATTTTTTCTCCTAAGACAATATGAAAATGTGCTTCTCAACACTGCAGATACATTTTTTTTTATACTCGACGATTTTATACATCGCACTACATGATTGACCGGTGCGTAGACTAGTGGTTAACACTTCAGACTCGTGATTGTAAGGTAGTAGGTCCGAATCTCGAAAAAAAGTATTTAATTTTTTAAATTTGCCTTTCGATGAGTTGGAAAATTAATGTACCTTTACCAAAGACCGGTCACCATAGGTTCGTATAACCTTTCACCAACTGGGTTTTGCTTGAGAGTTGGTGCTTTCTACAGTTACGACCAAGTTCGCACGGCTCTTGAGGTGTGATTACCCAAAAAAATGCGCTCACCAAATCAATCATCCTAACGTTATTATTATTATTATGAAATATGAGACTAAAAGGTGAGCTTTCTGCATAATAATTTTTTTAGAGGGTTATTCACAACTCTTAAGATCTGTAGCTGATCAATTGATCATTCTTTTTTTTTTACAGAAAGTTCACGTTAGATGGTGGCTGAGCCATGGATTCGCTGTGTGTGCGAAAACACCGTTAGGGTTTCCTTCAACTTTCTCTAAACCTTCCGTTCCTTCAACTGATTTTTCAGCGGAAAGTGAAAATCATTTAAAATACCGCTATATTTCACAGTGGCCATAAAAATCAAAACGAAAAAAAAAAAAATGCAAAACTCGATGAAGCCATAAAATCAGCGTGTTTTTGGGGTTTAGGGGGTTGTGGCGCCCAGGGCTGCCGCCCCCCTGGGTTATGGATGGCGCAATAACGCCCCCATTAGCGCAGCAGCCACGGGCGCCGTAATTAAATACGTGCCTCGGCCGGGCCTGCCCCCACAGCTAACGCCCACGCGGGACTCTGCCCCCAGACCGCCCCTTTTCATCCTAATACTGTTGATATGATAAACCGCCAGGTAACTATATCGGTTTTATTGCTTTTACTTCCTTGAGTGATGGGTTGGTGAGAAGCTGACCCCCCCTGCTGTAAAAACTTGGTTTACTTGTTGGATTCAAACCCACAACCTTCCATTTACGAGTCAGAAGTATTATCCACAAGACTACGAACCGGAAAAAGGTTTATAAACCAAAATAGACCACTCTGCCACACCAGGACGTCCCAGAGTTCAATCTTCGGAGAGTACTGAGGACGACCTTAAATAGGGTCCCCACCGAGCAAGGCCGTTGCAACTTCTTGCTCCACAGCTGGGGATTGGCTCCATCTCCAGGGTGTGGCTGTAGGGCGGAGAACCAGATAGTGGAGGAGTGCCCCATCAGAAGACACCCTCCTGGCCTGAAAGTCCTCCATGAAGCCACGCCAGGAGCAGTGAAGTGGATGGAGGCCTTCGATCTTCGACCGACGACCTCCACATTCTCTGATATCTGGGGAGTCTTCCGCACACGATTCCTTAAAAAAATATTTCAAAAATTATTAATCGATCAAACGAGAAATATAAGAAAGTTTTCTTTCATAAAACACAACATTGTTACAAGCTTTATGCATAAAAACAAATAATTTGAGGGCTTGGCTTGTAACAGTACTCCAAGTATAAAACTCAGCAATAAAACTGTATCGAAACTAAAACACTCATTAGAGGCGCTGTTTTAATTTCCATACATTTTCTATACGAAAATTAAACAAAATATTTTACACTTGGGGTACAGAGCTGTATAGTTTCAAAACCTGATGATCCAGAAATTAATCAACAATTACATCGTCTTGTAATCTGGGCATACATTGCTCCGAGGCCCAATAAAAACAATCGAAGAGGCCCAGATCCACGCAGGAACCGCAGGGCAGCGATTATCAACCTTTCCAGACAGGCATAATTGTTATTGAGCTATTAAAAAAGGCCCGGCCGAGCCGTGAACCGATGTACTATGGTTTCACTGAACTGCGTCTAAAGATAGGCCACAAGAAATGGAAGTCTAGAGTCTTTATTGGGTTTTTATACAAAATAAGTATATGGTTCATAAAATAACATGTTTCAAAAAACGGCGTGCTTAGTATCTTAAAGATATATTATATTTTAGATTCATATTAAATGCAATCCCACAAGCAGACACGTATAAATTCTTAACTTAACTTAAATTTAAAAGTAAAGTATAGTGGTATTTCAAAAGTGTAATTCTAAACCAATCTATCGCTAACTCTACATTGACGCCAGAGTTAGAATTCGTTACTCACCGCCGAAGGTCGATATCGTTCGACCATTCGCTAACTCAACACCGCATCCCGCAACAATATAGTTTGACACGGAACAGACACGTGTAAGTTCGCGCTTTTAAGGCGTGTTATAAAGCCAAATATGCCATTTTTGTTTCTTACACTTTATGATCTTAGCAAAATAGTTACAGTAATGAAAAAAATCAAGCATGTTTATTAATTTTTTATCTTAATTATAAAGCTTGAACAAAATATATAACTTAAGAATTGCCACTACAATTTTTTTTTTTAAAAAAACGCGTTTTTTTACATTTTTAGCTTTTTTTTCGTGTGTGCTGTATTTTGGATTTTTTTATTTTGCTTTTAATTTACAGAACTATACATTGTTTAGGTTCCGTACTCAACATTTTTTTTATAATGTCAATAGTTTTTGAGTAAATATGGAAAAACTGTGTTCTTTGATTTAATTAAAATTTAATTCATTAAGTAGTTTCAGTTTTTCCATATTTACTCAAAAACTATTGACATTATAAAAAAAATGTTGAGTACGGAACCTAAAAAATGTATAGTTCTGTAATTAAAAAGCAAAAAAAAAATTCCAAAATACGCACACACGAAAAAAAAGCTAAAAATGTAAAAAAACGCGTTTTTTTTAATATATTTTTGTAGTGGCAATTCTTAAGTTATATATTTTGTTCAAGCTTTATAATAAAGATAAAAAATTAATAAACATGCTTGATTTTTTTCATTACAGTAATTATTTTGCTAAGACCATAAAGTCTATGAAACAAAAACGGCAGATTTAGCTTTATAACACGCCTTAAATGCGGCATAAGCACGAACAATTCAAAAACCAAACCTCAAATGAACATAAGCCATGTAAATTTTGTCGATCTTCCCTGAAACAGGGGTGACATTGGCAAAGTGAAACATTTTTTACAGTATGTGTAGTCAGACTCATACCAATCTAAAAATCAAAGAGTAAGTTATATTTTTAAGGGTATTTCTGTTGTGAAAGTCCATTGTATTTTCTTTATAAATTAAATAGGAAAAACAAAGTTGTAATTCACTTATATTTATTTTTTGCTCAAACGTTTTCGCGAAATGATCTCGCCTTATAAAGAATAAGTCATTTTTTTAAATTAAACCTTTTTTTTCTATATAAAATCAGTTGCATTAAAGATGTTCACGTCGCTTTTGATCTGTTTGCAGGCGGACCTCCCGTGCTTAGACCCAGTTCGTCAGAGATCCTTCAATGACGCCAATATAATTAGCTTATAATTATTTCCATTTTTTTCTTTCACCAACAACTATAAATTACAGTTTCCCACCGCGCCATGGCGGACGCGGCGTCACAAGATGGAGAACCATTAAATAATTACTCTCATATCAAAAATATATAATATATTTAATCAGTGGGTGTTTACTTACTCTTCGAGAGCTTAATGATGTGCATGTACCTAATTTTTTTTAAAGAAAATAATTACATTAATTCTTAGACCCAGTTGAAATTAAAATCGAATTTTGAAAAGTATTAAATCACGTGATTTCTTTTGTGAGTATTTATCTTTATGATTCACAATAATTGTTGTAAAGATCCATAGAAAAGAAATATATTGTAGAAGATATACTTTGTGTTTACTTGTGTTTAAGAGCAAGGAATGTAGATAAGCCATAGATTTTACATCTACATATATTCTATATTTCAAAGATATATTATATTTAAAATTCATATTAAATGCATTCCCATAAGCAGACACATATAAACTCGCGATTACACTCGCTGCATGAGGACTTACAATATCTTAAACGGACATATCCAATCTCAAGTGAGCATAAGTCGTGAAACGCTTGTCGACCTTCTCCAAAACAGGAGTGGCATTGGTAAAGTAAACCATTTTTTTTTACAATATTGGTGGTCAACCTCAGAGCTATACATAAGTCAAAGAATAAATAATTTAAAATAAACTCTTTCTACTAAACAAATTAAAATTAATTTTCTTTCCTAAACAAGCACTTACATAATTGGTTACATTTTCCAGTTGCTTGATTACTTAATTTATTAATTTGTGAAAGGCTACGTTCATTTTCATCAAGGAAATATAAACCTCTCATCAACAAATTCAGACCTTCTTGACAAACTTGGTTACTTGAAGACCTTATGACCGGTCCGTAGTTCAGTGGTAACACATCAGACTCTGAATGGGAAGGTTGTGGGTTCGATTCCCGGCGGAGCACAAATGAAATACCATTTATATTTTCAAATTTGCTCTTCGCTGGGTTGAAAAATTCATAAAACTTTCACCAATGACCGGTCACCAAAGGTCCATCCAGCCTTACAGCAACTGGGTCTTGCTTGAGAATTGGCGCATTGTAGCGACGACGATCAAGCTCGTAAAAAGGTCGATAGCTCAATTGGTAGAATCGATCTCAAAGGCTTACTCAGCCTTCACAAGAAATGAGAACCAGCCCCCACAGTAGGTAGCTGGGGAGCCCCCACTTCAACTGAAAGTGGTTGGTGTGAGGCCGGCCCCCTTACCTGTAAAAATAAATAGGTCCCGAAGCGCCACATGCGAACCCTTCGGGGATAACGCAGGCAAGAAGTTACACTATATATGTACCTTAGTCGCGTCCTTATAGCCCAAGATGGAATATTTCGATTTCATGATGAAAGGCATTATTTTTTTGGGTCAGACAGCTTAGTTTTGCAATCCAAATCACACCTTGGAGGTGGACTTGGAGGAGAGCTCCATCGATAGATGACAAAATTCTTCAAGGTTCTAAACCGCGATGAAGAGGGCTCTTGAGGTGTGACACACATCAAAACTGTGTTAATTTATCATTTACACTTCATGTACTAACTTTCCTAAAAAAAACGGGATTCGTTCATATAAAATTATTTATCCCCGATCAACTTGTCCGGTCGATAGCTCAGGTGGTTTGCATTCCATGCCGAAAGCTCGGGTTCGAATCCCACCGAGGGTGTCAAGAAGTTACACTATATGTGTAGCTTAGTTGCGTTTTTAACTTCCTCATTCTGCAAAACCTTGATGCCCTTTCTTTCTCTTTCTTCGAACGAACCTCATTATTAGCTTATTTGTCAAAATTATCTGTTATTTTGTGCGATATGAAAGACTTGAAGATCCATGTGAAAGAAAGCCTGAAGGAGCACAAACGACACATCTGCTGTTAGTTTGGCACACTGTCTTAAAAAAACGTCCAAACCATGTAGAACGAATTTAAATTTATCCTCTTGTATTTGGCCTTGATTTTAGTCCCCAGATTAAAACAACAGCTGCGGAGAATATTTAAATTTTTAATTTACTAAAAAAAGCGATGAAAAAGTTTTTTTTTCGACCATATGAAAAAAACAACAAAATGTCGGCTGGAATTATAACATTGTGTCGGAAAGAGGGGCTGAAAAGGTCCGCAATGCTCCGGGGTGATTATATTCTCTTAATTGCAATCCTTCAATACCTCAAACTAATGGCAGGGAGCGAGCACACTGACAGAACGTAGGAGAGCATATTTGAAGAACGAGCAAAAAAGACAACGTTGTTGCCTTGTGTAGACAAATACTCGTACAATGTATGCTGACAGTTTGTTAATAATAAGTACTATCCCAGTAAACGAATACTAGCTAATTTAGCATCCAACTTAACAAATATCATAATATATCTTTGTCTGATAAAGGTGTAACAGAAATTGAACTTTACAAGGATGTTTCAATTATTTTTTTACGCAAAAATCCTGTTGGTGAAATACTCAAATTTGAAAAACAAACGTCTCTCTTGACTTGTTTTGACTTGACATGACTGGTTTTAGTACTGCAGCTTTCACTCTTTGTTTCTAAAAACTAACAAACAAAATGCTATGATGATTTTAAATCTGTGGAGAGGACTTTAGAAAGACATTTTGGTGTACAATGGATGTAATGTTTAACCGTCTTTGCTTTTTTTTTTAAATACATATTTCTGTAATTGCCAGTTGGCCTATCTACTAGTATTTGATGTGTAGATGGTTTCAATTCCATACATACAAGACTTAATTGAATTGTCTTCTTTGCTGCGAACAAGAAATTCCAGTAATTGTAAATATATAGATCGATAGCTTCTTTCTTGTTTTTGGCAGTATCTCCTTCTTATAGAAACAGCATAAAGTGTGTGGTGCCATCATAAGCGCTTTTCTCTTACGACCTTAAAGTGACGAGATAGCGATTCGTGTCCAAAAATAAGGTGTACTATGATTTTTAATATATGGAGCTCTTTTGTAAGCACTAGCAACCTCCGACTTATATTGATATCCAAAGTCAGATGACAGATATCAAAGAAATTTATCAGAATGGCGCGTCAGGTTGATACAGCTTTTCCGTTTACGTATTTACGTACAAAAAATTACAACAATGCACTTCACAATTATCATTTACAACTGCAAATAAAACACTGTTCAGTTTAGAATACGTTTTGACTGTTTTCGTTCACGTTCGCCCTCCACGATCGTCCAACTCGTTCACCAGTGTATACACGCGTCACCTCTATGATCTCGGCCATGCTGCGGCAGACGATAATTTGGCCAATCATTATTAAGATGATTTCCTCCGTGTCTCCACGAACTGGTCTAATGACGGGGTACGGGCGGACCACTTCTAATTATTAACAGGTAGATTCACTTCTTTTCTATACCCAAACATCCAATAGATTATTAATGTCTATCAGGCGTAGACAATGGATCAAAGACAAAGGCGATAAATGAGGAATCCAATTTGAAATCCAAATTGTTCTGATGCTTCAAAATTATTAACTCCAAAATAGGGTTGCAGTTGAAAGAATGTATTGAATATTATATGACGCGTTATTAGACAACCTCTTTTATTCTCGGCGTTTCGTTAGTATCGTAAACAACGTGTTGAGGAGACGGTTTGATTGTGCGGTCAACAAAGATAAATTCCCCAAGTTAACCTTGAAACAACGGTGTCTCCCGAGGACGTTGATTACGATACCAACATTTTTTTTTTTCACACAATCCGGTTGGGTTTTCCCGGTGAGATCACATACACTTCGCAACCGGATAAACGCAAACAGATAGTCTGAAAAGCGGCTGAAACTGAATTTTCTAATACTTGCTTATAAACATCCAGCTAGGGGTGGCTAGAGTCTTTTCAGGTTGCCATCTTTTTTTAATCTTAGAAGGTGTCGCCAAATCTGGCAAAAAATGTACTAATTTATAGTGATGTTAATCGACATCAGGATGTCCTTTTTGAAATGGGGCTATTTTAATGTACATTTCAAAATATTCCATTTCAATTTTACAACTTTTCAAAGATCGATTCTTTGTATGAACAATCCGTGAGATACAATAATTTCCCTTTTTAAATGGTAAAAACAGACTGAGGACATGCCAAAGAGCCATTGAAATGAGAATGCTGGGAATCAGCTTCAGAGACAGGATACTAATCCAGGAGATCCGTAGACGCACTGGTGTCACTAATGGCATATAGCGAGTGGCGCTGGGCTGGTCACGTCGCAAGGCAGGACCATGGCAGGTGGCTGAAAGGATCGTCCAGTGGCGGGCCAGGATGTCCAAGTGGGGAGTGGGGAGACCCCAATTGAGCTGGCTGGATGACATTAAGGGAACAACTGCAAGCAGAGGATGGCTGACCACAGCAAACAATAGACTGAGGTGGAGAGGATTGGAGAAAGCCTAGGTCCAAGAGTGAACTAAAAAAGGCTGAGGAAGAAGAAAAACCTCATTGTAAATAAGGTACCATTTTTAAAAAGGTACCGTTTACAGGTACCATTAATAATAATAATTTTAGGATGATTTATTTGGTGAGCGCTGTTTTTGTGTGTATCACACCTCAAAAGCCCTCTGCGAGCTTGGTCGTCGCAGTAGAAAGCGCCAATTCTCAAGCAAGACCCAGTTGTTGTAAGGTTGGATGGACCTTTCAGTGACCGGTCTTTGGTAAAGGTTTATGATTTGTTCAACTCAGCGAAGAGCACATTCGAAATATAAATAGTATATTTTTTGTGCTCTGCCGGGATCCGAATCCACAACCTTCCATTTACGAGTCCAAACTGTTGCCACTACGGACTACGGACCGGTCCAAAGTCACACCATTGTCACAAAGGTACCATTTATATGAGTTGTATCTACCTAATGTTTGAGGGTGAGAATTTAACATTGTCTAAATTCCCAAACATTCGGAGTAGTCTGACTTTGAATGGCATTTTTTAAATTACGTATCTGTCGGTTCACGCCATGACTTAAAAAAATAAACTTCTTATCATTTTTAGAACCCTTTACCTTTGATCAATTATTTATATTTGATTTTTGGCAATATGATACTCGCATTACAGAATTTGAAATTAGTATTCAATGAGGCTCGCACATGCATAAGCGTAGACAATATTGCTACGTTACTTGGCCAGATTGAAGGAAAAAAGGATAAAAAAAATATTCTGTAATTGGTTAATTAGGACGATAATTCTCACAGAATTGTGACGTTCGCTCGCTGAGAAAAAAGACGTAGATTCAAATTTGTACTTTATCCATTATAAAATGGTTGATTAAATATGAATTGAAAAAAATGCAAGAACAAATTACCATTTATGATTCATATTTCTTGCATGTCCACAATCAGACACGTGTAATTTCACTCATTCACATATTGCATGTAAATTTAAAAAAAACAAATCTTAAATAAGCATACCTACACCTTGCAACTCTGGCAAAACTTACCTGAAACAGGGGTGATATTGGAAAAAAGTGAACCAGCTTTTACAGTACGTGTTGTCAGGCTGATACTAACCTGTAAGTTAAGGAACAACAAAAAAAAACTATGAGGGTCTAAATTTATTTTTTTTCGATCCAAAGATACAGAAAAACAGAGAAAGTCATTTTCTTTTTTTACATAGAATAAATGTATCTACTAAAAATATATGAATTTCTGTTTGCGTGATTGAAAGACAGAATGTCATGGATAGCGTTTGAATGGAGGAGCATTAAACCCCTTGGAAAATGTACAAAAAAGCTTACATAATAAATTCAAACCAATATCGTGTCAAGTGGGGCTTGGAATTACAGGCGAAGATTCCGAATATTTATTGTTTTCAGAAAACTTGAAAATATAACGATTAAATGTTTCAGGAAAGTTAATTTTCTAGAATTTTAAATATCGAGAGATATTGTAACAAAAGCAATACTACCTAAGTCATTTTGAGGCTGAATTACAAAAAAAGTTAAGAGAAAATAACAAATTGTTTTTAGATTCTTTGGAGTTGGACCATGATTTTATCTGCCGACGTTTCGTTTCATGGTGTTGTGGCATGCATCCAGAGTATACTCTGTTAGAAAACAATTTGAGACAATAAAAGTAAACGTTTTAATTATACTAGCAATTTAAAAGATCGTTAGGTTTAAGTTGGAATTACGGTCGTATGGCATATTTACAAATATAATAACTACACAGCTCAAAATTAAGATATTATAGGTTGGTATGCGGCTGACCACCCATACTGTAAAAAATGGTTCACTTTGCCAATGTCACCCCTGTTTCAGGGAAGGACGGCAAGAGTTGCAGGGCTTATGTTCATTTGAGATTGGGTTTTTATATTGTAGGTCCACATGCGGCATGTGTTAGCACGAAATTATACATGTCGGCTTGTGGGAATGCATTTAATATAAATCTTAAATGATATATATCTCTGCAGCTTAGATTTGATTAGACGAACCGATATAAAAGAGTTTACATTATTTTCGATATCTCGTCAGCGACGTAGCTAACTTCTTCAGGAGACATGCTCTCTGCACAACGATTGAGGGTGAACTTAAAAGATCGTTAAAAAGAATAATTTCAACACCTATTTTTATCGTATAAAACAGTAAGAAGAGCAAAGGCTCTCAACTACCCCTAACAGAAAGACGCCACAGGAACAGCTTAAAATATTTCCTTGTTTAAGAGGGGCTCACGACATTTTCCATGCTTAACACCAGTTCCATGCAAAATTTCAATTTCAAACGAAATTTCACAGGGCGGAAAAAAATCCTTGTCACAAATCGGAGCAATTTCCCGCGTGATGTTTGCAGAAATCATGTCGCGAAATGCAAAATGCACGACGTGTCAAAAACTGTTAAATGTTAGAACGACACAGTGACAAAACGACACATGGCTGAACGACACATGACATACAGCTCATAATATGTTTTTGTAAAATGTATAATAATATGTCATTTATGTTTCTGTATTATATGCTATGTACTTACCAGTGTTCTGTTTGGTGTCTCTAAAATAAATAAATAAATAAATAAATAAATACAGTACATCATATTGAAAAAATCACAAGACAAGACATCACATGATATAACATCGCAAACCTAAAACAGAGCATACCATAAACGGCACACTAATCTAATCTAATCTAAGCTGCAAAGATATATATCATTTAAGATTTATACTAAATGCATTCCCACAAGCAGATATGTATAATTTCGCGCTAACACATGCCGCATGTGGACCTACAATATAAAAACCCAATCTCAAATGAACATAAGCCTTGCAACTCTTGCCGTCCTTCCCTGAAACAGGGGTGACATTGGCAAAGTGAACCAATTTTTATATTATGGGTGGTCAGCCGCATAACAACCTAAAAGTCAAGGAACATAACAACCTATAACACGAAAAAAACATTACATGTTTTTTTTTAGATATGTGATGTTTTGTCATAGTGATGTTAGTTCCTTACGCGGCTGAACACCCATTCTGTAGAAAATGTTTCACTTTGCCAATGTCACCCCTGTTACAGGGAAGGCCGGCAAGAGTTGCAGGGTGTATGTTCATTTGAAATTTGAAATTTAAGGTTGTAGGTTCACATTCGGTATGTGCAAGCGTTTACAGATACGAGTCTGCTTGTGAGAATGCATTTAATGTGAACCCCCAACGTAACATTTCTTTGCAACTTTGATTATATTAGAGATTAGATGTTTTGTCATCGTGATATTCTGTCATGTGTTGTTTTATATGTGGCGTTCTGTCATGTGTCGTTCTGTAATGTGTCGTTCTGTCATGTGTCGTTCTTTTATGTGTCGTTATATCACTGTGTTGTTCTGTCATGTGTCATTCTGTCATGTGCCGTTATGTCATGTGTCGTTTTATCACTGTGCTGTTCTAACCTGTCACCGTCACAAACGTCATTATTTTTTGACACATTGCATGGCGCCAAACAGAAACGGCTACACCCCTGGTACAGACAGTTTTAAAAAACATGAAAAGTTAAAAAAAAAAAACATGTCAAAAATTGCATTTGCGGTCGTAATTTCTCAACCTGCGATATCGTGTAAATTTGACAATCCCTGTGATAGTTAATAGGTTTTAGTTGCCTGTTTGAAATAAAAAGGTTTCTCTGTTGCATGATGTTTTTGACATGATGGGAGGATTTTTTTAAAAATAAATAATAAAACTCATGTAGCGTGTAATGGCACTGCCCTCATAAAAATTCAGAATGGTGTTTTATGTCAAATCATGGAACAAAACTACAGGAGAAGCTTCATAATTCGCCTACTTATAGTGACGTCATGTGTATAATATGTCATTGAGAAAGCCTTCTACTTTATAGTAGGTATTGATTGATCAGTTTTCAACCATTCTTTATAAGCATAAGTTATCATAATATGTTAAAGTAGTCATACTTGTTGGTTATCGATGTTTTGGGTGAATCACACCTCAAGAGGTCTATGCGAGATTGGTTGTTGTTATGGCCAGTAACAAATTCTCTAGCAAAACCCCTAGTTACTGTAAGACTAGATTAACCTTCGCTTTAGGTTTACGAGTTTTCCCCGCAGGGGTCGCATATGACGAGTGGAAACTATTTATTTTTACAGGTAAGGGGGCTGACCTTACGCCAACCCCTGCAGTTGAAGTACAGGTCTATCAGCTCCAGAGGGGTCTGGTACTCATTTCTTGTGAAGGCTGAGTAAACCTTGCCGGTATTTTATTTTGGGCTTTAAATAACACCGAAATAGGAAATCATTAATGACACCCTCGCAGAGATTCGAGGCCGAACTCTCGACATGGAAGTGATGGAATGCAAGCGCTCTACCAACTGAGCTATCGACCGGACCAACGCATTTTTAGAATTTAAATGATAATTTAATGTGCAACACTGGGAATCGAACCCACTATCTTAAGGATGACTAAATAATATCAGAAAATTGAAGTGAATATGAATATATTTTGTATTGTTTGTGTATCAACACTGTAAAAATTCATATTTAAAAAAAAATTATATCTGACGATGATTAAAGATCGAAAACGTTTGTAAAATTAAAAATAAATTATTGTATACGTGAAAATATAAAACAGTGTTTAATTTAAATTCTAAAAAATAAATAAATTATTAAATATAAATACATTTTTCTTTCAGTCAAATATTGATAGACGTAGGTAAGGCTTGATCCGCAAAGTAGATGATTATCTTCCTGCGCCTATTTTGCATGTAAAACACCTCAAGAGCCTTAATGCCAATGCTACACCTTCGATGGTATACCGGTAAAATGTTGCGTGCAAAAATGTGCAACTAAGATACAAAAAAAAAAGTGCAAAGGTATTGTATGGGTGTGCAGGGCAGTACTCGGTGAAATTGTCGCCCCGGGCGAAATGTCTGGCCCTCGCGTTAATTATCAGACTGCCCACTAACTGCCTGCTTGCGGACCTGTAAATCACAAGAGCAGAGGCGTAACTCTTTGAAATATACTTCACATTTAAAATTTATACTATAACTATCTGTTCAGCAATGAAACTGATTGGTTTATTTGTTTAAAAAATGAAAATAACCTTTGTTTTATTCTACTATTATTTTTATTTAAATTTGTTACAAAAACAAACAAAATAAACGAGTTGACCGGTTTCGGCCTTTAGGCCATCTTTAGAGTACCTATCTTCATTTGTGTTTGTACTTACTACATAAACTAGTAGATGTCTAAAAGTTATTCTTAGTTTAAGTCTATCATGTGTAGCCTTAATCCACAGTTGATTGTCTCTTCTACCATATTTTTTTATTCATTCAGTTCTTTTTATTGTACGAACTTAGATGTATTGGATAAACAATCAGAAATTAGCATTTATCTTATGAATGCAGGTCTATAATTAATGATCTATAATCTAAGTTGCAAGGATATGTAACATTGAAGATTCACATTATATGCATTCTCACAAGTAAACACGAACAAGTTTGCGATTGCACATGCCGCATGTGAACCTACAACATAAAACCCCAAATCTCAAATGAACATGCACCCTGCAACTCTTCCCTGAAATAAGAGTGACGAGCATCTATTATCTATAATCTAAGAAGCAAAGATGTGTTAACATTAAAAAAATCATATTAATGATCATCATATATGTACTTACAAATTAAAAACCGAACATCAAATGAACATAAGCCCAGCAACTTTTTCTGACCTTCCCAGAAACCATTTTTTTACAGCATGGTTGGTCAGCCTCATGCCAACCAAGGGAGATTAACATTCAAAGAAATTCTTATGAATTCCAATATTAATTTAGTTAGTTTTTATATTCAAACTGAGAAACTTCACACCTAACACCACAACAATACAAAAGAACCAAGCTTCGAAAACAGAAAAAAAAAACAATGAGTGCAGATGTTCACACATGCCCGAGGTTAGGCTGCACCTCCTCCATACGTCATGCGTTTTTAATTACTGAACAGGCCAGTGGTCGTCAAGCGCGGCCGGCGAGCGTGATTTGTCTGGGCCGCGGGCGCCTGCGCAGGCGCATGGGCTCGAACACCGGCCCTGCGAAAATGCGAGCGATGAAACGCTTCAATTTATTAGTGTGCGACCTGCAATCCAACTGTATTCGGTTCGGTACAACCTAAATGCAAGAGTCGAACTAAAACATTTTTTTTGTTCACTTTCCTAGTTTTTTTCTGTGTATGTTTGACGGAAAGCCGACCCCCTTACCTGTAAAAGTAAATAAGTATGCGCCTCCACATTTCGAAAGCGTCAATTTTTCTTTATTTCTTATTGTTCCTTGACTTATAGGTTGGTATGCGGCTGACCACCCATCCTGTAGAAAATGGTTCACTTTGCCAATGTCACCCCTGTGTCAGGGAAGGTGTGTCGGCAAAAGTTGTAGGGCTTATGTTCATTTGAGGTTTGGATTTTATTTGTAAGTACACATTCAGCATTCGTAAGCGCGAACTACACGTGTTTGTTTTTGGGCATACATTTGAGAGCTTCAAATGAATATATCCTTGCAACTAAGATTATAGATTAGATTATTATATCCCCAGGAGATGAAAGAAGTGCGCAACGTTGGAACAAACTGAAGACACAGTTTCGGTAGTACTGGCCACCCTTAGCGTAATAACGGCTGGATACAGTTACAATTATAGCGTGAATGTGAAGTGATGCTAAATTCGCATCCACAAGATGAGTTATAGATTCATATGTAAACTGAAAGTGTTATTCATGCAGTTGGAGAGAGAGGGTGGTAGAGTTAATTGGTTCAGAGTGAGCGAGACACACTGGACCATAAAGCATCCTGTAATTATGAACGTGTGCATCTTTAAAAATTAAAAATACGTGTTGAGATATTTATGGGCGAGTTGTTTATTTGACGATTTATTATTTGGTTATGATGAGAATGAAGTGTGCGCTCTGGAAATGCATTATTCCGTGCGAGATATGTTGAGAGGATACAATTTTTTCCGAAAGCAATTAAAATTATTTCGACATCAGTAAATGTAAAACATTTCTTTATACGAGTAATACATTTTTAGATTATATTGATTTCTTGTTAGATGGATTGTGGAACAGATTTATTTTAACAAAAGAGTAGAGTCTTACGCCAACCAATTTTCTTGTCGTAGAGTTTTCCCTATTCCCGAACAAAAATGTTTTTTTCTCGCTGTTACGCTACGAGATCAGTGTTAGACAGGAAACACTTTCTAAATCAAGCTCTTTCCAAATTTCCCTGAAACAGGGGTGACAAAAATGATTTTGAATTTAGGACTTTTTCTCTACATACGCCACACTTTTATCAATGGGATTACGGTCCTTAGCAACCAAAAAAACAACGTTTTTTTGCCTTTTCTTAGGCAACCCGGCAGTGAGACGTCACAAATTAGCCCATGTCAATTCACTTCTATAATCTATAATCTAAGTTGCAAGGATACATTCATTCAAAGCTCTCAGATGTATGCCCACAAACAAACACGTGTAGTTCGCGCTTACAAATGCTGATTGTGTACTTACAAATAAAATTCAAACCTCAAATGAACATAAGCCCCACAACTTTTGCCGATCTTCCCTGAAACAGGGGTGACACTGGCAAAGTGAACCATATTTTACAGTATGGGTGGTCAGCCTCATACCAACCTATAAGTCAAGGACTTGCAGACCCATAATGTACAATCTAAGTTGCAAAGATGTATTAAAATTTAAAATTCATATTAAATGCATGCCCGCAAACAGGCACGTGTAAGTTCGCGCTTACAAATGCTGCATGTGTACTTAAAAATTAAAATTCAAACCGCAAATGAACATAATTCTTACAACTTTCGCCAACCTTCCCTGAAACAGGGGTGACATTGGCCAAGTGAAACCTTTTTTACAGTAAGGGTAGACAGCCTCATAATTTACTTTACTTACTTTCTTCAGCTCAGAAGCCTTGAAGGCTCAGGGCCTCCCGCACCACAATCCTCCAGGACTCTCTGTCTTGTGCTGCTTCTCTCCATGGTCCCCTCACTCCCAGAACTTCGGCGTCGCCTTCAACTTTGTCTGCCCACCGCATCCTAGGACGTCCGAGTGGTCTGACACCTGAGGGGGCACCATGCAAGACAGTTCTGATGTTCCTGGAGTCCTCTGCACGTACTACATGTTCGGCCCACTGGAGTCTTCTTGATTTCATTACACACATTACCGACAGCCTCATACCAAAGTTAAAACCTCATTATAAATAATAATAGACAGCTATTTTGCATTGTTTAACCTTAAAGCTAATAATTTATTCGTTTTTTTTCTAAACGCAGCCCAATATTTTAGGTATAACCTTTGTTACAAAAAAAAACATTGTCAAGGACAGTCGAAACGAAAAAAAACGACAGCCATCCTTTCTTCTGTTGTCAAACAACAAAGAACGGCGATAGACACAATAAGAAATAATGGGCCGGCCGCCATCTTGCTTGATTACAATTCGAATTTGGAACGTGATCTGTTACCATGGCAACCAAAAAAACAAATGTCTGATGACCGCCGAGCCAGTGTTGCCACCTTAGCCCTTTTGGGGCTAGATCTAGCACTTTTTACTGTAGGTGAACTCGTTGTTTAATGATTTAGCCCGAAAAGGGCTATCTAGCCCTTTTCATTTACTTAAAAATATTGTACAAAAATCTGAAATTTGCGCCATGCTAACATCGCGATAACACGAACTTACGCGATTTTCGTCATATATATTGTTTTTTTTTTAATAGATACCATTTGTTCGATTATGGCAACATATCTATGGCAACTAAATGATTCTAAACGGAAAATTTGTTAATTTTAGTTTGTAAAATAACTAATATTTTTAATTTTTTAACCTGATTTTGAAAAAAATTATTGTGATTCAAACTAAAAAATAAATACATAAATGAAATCATTAGTCCAGGTATTTTTTTAAGCCTTTTTTTTACACCAACTCTTTTTGTGCTCCTTTTAGCCCGATCTAGCCCTTTTTAGCTTCTTCAATTGCCCCCATTACTAAAACTAAGGTGGCAACACTGCGCCGAGCTGGTGGAGAGACAGAAGCCGAGAGATCGTGGTGCTAGGGCTCGCAGTGACCTCACACAGCTCTGATATAATAATTTAAGTTGCATTTAAATTATTGTCGATTTATTTCCATTGACGCTACTTTGCCGATGTCATCCCTGTTTCAGGGAAGGTCGGAAAAAGTTGTACGGTTTATCTTCATTTGAGGCTTGGATTTTAATTCGAGTGGACTGAGAAAGAAGCTGATTATGAGGAAGAAAATCATAAATTGAGTCAACAATATACCATATGGTCCAATTGATGGAAGATATGGAACAGATTTGTGAAGAGGAATGCAATTTACCAATCTATTCTGCCTGGCCAGAAACAGGTATTAATATTTTCAATAAATGATTCATTATTGTTTATTTGAATGAATTATTCATTAATAATTACCCAGTAACATCTGTTGAACCAGGATCAAAGTTATGGTCAAATGACCCAAGCGGGGATCGAACCAACGTAATTCTATTCCAAATACGATAGAAAGATCAGCCCACTTAGTCCCCTCGGCCATAATACCGATTTATAATTTATTTATATAGATTTTCATGAGGCTGACCACCCATACTGTAAAAAAATGTTCCCTTTGCCGATGTAACCCCTGTTATAGGGAAGGTCGTCCCTGAAACGAACATAAGCCCTCTAACTTTTGCCAATCTTCCCTGAAACAAGGGTGACATTGGCAAAGTGAACCTTTTTTTACAGTATGGGTGATTAGCCTCATACTGACCTATAAGTCAAAGAAAAACTGAAGGTCTATATCAGGAAGGCGGTAAAGAATTATGAATATCTTCGTTGTTTTGGCCGAGGTGTCAAGTCGCTATTCTTGACTAGCGTATTTGGAACAGAATAACACTGATCCGAATCACGTCTGACCCATTGACGATAACTTCGACCCTGGTTCAACAGATGTCATTGCATGCACACAAGCTTCTGCTTTCGCATGAAGAAAACTGGGGTAGAAGTCTCATCACCACGGTAGATCCTACTTACGGAATATCAGTAATATTTGTATGAAGACTTGTCAATCCAAGATGGCTGCAAGTGAACAGCTGATTAGTCTTGATACAAATATTACCAATATTTGCTAGGTAAAAATTACCGTGGTGATGAGACTTCCAGCCCTGGACATGCAAAAAAAGTTGATTAATTGCATTCCTCTTCCCAATCCTTAAAAAAAAAAAAAAATTCACTGCAACAGCTCCGCGAGCTTTCCGAATTCAAATGCTCACGTGGTCGCTGATTGGTATTTGAGATGGCGTTCGATTTTCAAACGCACGCCGAGAAAAACGTCCCATTCCTAACGCTGCTAGTGTTAAAATCTAACACTAGAGATATCACACATTGACACTTTTTATCGTGCTATTGTGAAATGCCTGAGGTCGGAATCCACCATAACCAACATGGGCGTAACTTTAAAAACATTTTAATATTACTAAATATTTTTTTCTTCATATTGTTATGATTTTACTTTGTGTTTTTTTAAATTTAATTACGATTTACATTTATTTCGCACGATTTATTTTTCATAATATAGGTTACAATGTACTGTTCACTCTTCACGCTCTGCTTACAGGTGTTAGCGTTACAATGATCAAAGCGACTCTGTCTGTCCCACAGAATCTTTGCTCGTATACATATGTGCGGCAGAGACGATACTTGCATGTTCGAGAACATGGTAGATACTGGATAATGGACTATACTAGAGCATTGTTCCACACTATACCAGAGTGTTCACACACCATCAGCGTGCCTAGGCTCACATCAACACGAACTCATATTACGTTCGTAACAAAATGATTGAAAAACAATCTTACAATATATATTTAATTTTACGTGAAATTTTGCATTGGCGAAACGAGATTTAATTAGACCTGAATATTTATTTTTGCAAATATGATGTCTCTCGAATCAAGTCTTAAAAATAGACGTAGATGTGGTAAAAACGGTTCACTTTTGTTAATGCCACTTGTGTTTCTGTGAAAGACGGCAAGAGTTACTGAATTGTTATTCCACGTGTGACAAGCATATATCACAACCTCTTACGTATTCGTTTCTGAGCGTGCATTAAGTGTGAATCTTAAAATAATGTTTGCAACTTAAAAAAAAGACTGCATGCAATTATTGTAGTAATTTTTCATAAAGCTACCTTATCTGTGTACAATTCTACGAAAAATATTTAAAAACTAGATATTCTTGTCGTGAAGCTTTTAAAGTTTTGTTACAGAAAATGAACTAACCATAGAGATGAACTTGCCAATGTCCCCCCTGTGTCAGGGAAAGTTGGCAAAAGTTTTAGGGTGTATGTTCATTTGAGGTTTGGATTTTATTTGTAAGCACACATTCAGCATTTGTAAGCGCAAACTACACGTGATTGTTTGTGGGCATGCATTTGACATGAGCTTTAAATGTTAATATATCTTTGCAACTTAGATTATAGATTACGAATTACGTAAGGAGCGCTTAGTGCCATTACTTGGTCTAGGTTTCATTGATACTCCACCACTCTGAATACCGAAATTATTCCGCTTCCAAATTTGAAATTAGATTTGGAATAAATTTAAATTCATTCCACGCCTTCGGCCAATCAGAGAGCGAGCATCTTTAGTTTTTTTTTTTTAATGTGACATTAAAAATTTATTTACTTACCTATCACTAATTTAAATTATCTCAATGCCAAAATGTATTTACGTTCTTATTTTTAATCTTAGTTTCAAAAATGTCGCGCCATTTTGAGTTTACTTTCCATGTACATACATACATACATACATACAAACACAAGGTGACACATGTAGGTTTGCGCTTGCAAATGCTGCAGGAGTTTTGCATAAGAAAATGTTGAGCATAAGAAGTGTAGTTTACATAAGAAATGAGAATCATTTTGTAAGACCCGCGTAAGTTCGCGCTTAGACATGTTAAATGCAAACAAATAAAAATAAAAACTAAACCTCAAATGAACATAAGCCCTGCAACTCTGGCCACCATTTCGCTGCCTCAGTTCTTGTTTATCGTATACGCCATTGAGAAAATTTTACATGAGCAATGTTTGCATGTGTAATGGAATAATGTGTCTTATGAAAACAAGAAATTTATTTAAAAAATATTTAAAAGAACTATCACATTATCGAGTTTTACGGTTTTTCTTAGCTCAGATTGTGTAGAATTTGATTCATAAGACAACTGCATGAAAAAGTCATATTTGACAAGGTTGGCGTATACGATAAACAAGAACTGAGGGAGCGATTTGCTGGTGACATTGTCAAAGTAAACCAACTTCTATAGCAGTGGCAAAGGGTGCCATATAAGCCGGTTCCCATCGGCTTCTTTTTTAAAATGATGTAACAAAGTAGTTATAATAAAGGTACAAAGGTACATAAATATAGGTACAAAGTAAAAAAATACATTTAAAACCAAAGAAACAATACGTATTTTTTCCCCATTGAAACCATGCAGTCTACTTTATTATCATTTTTGCATCATTTTAAACGGGAAACCGATGGGAATCGGCTTGTATGGCACCCTTCGCCACTGTTGTATAGTATAGCTATAGGTGGTAAGCCTCGTACCAAGTAAAAGAGTAAACAAAAAATTACATAAAAGGTAATTTAACGAAGTAGGAACATTGAAAAGGGTGCGAAAATAAACATCGTCACCCGGCCGAGTTGCTAGAGAAAACGCAAACAAATATACAAGATTGAGCTTTGCTTGTTGAGAAAAAAGTTCCGAATTCAAAAATGGTTATCACATAGTCCTGTTCAAACAAATGTTCAAACATTAGTACATAGCTCCATAATACACAAAGTCTGATTGAAAAATTAGATCATTTTCACAGGATGAGTGGTCAGCCTCATAAGATCAGTTAAAAAAATACGATTTAAAAAAAAAATTATATCGTTACAAGTCATTTTGTAAAAAAATGACAAAATGGGGGATTTTCTTAGATAGTTACGCATTTCCATGGAACATCTGGAAAAGTCAAATATTTAAATTTGGAATTGGCCGTTCCATCACGCACGCAGCGCCGCCCAGCGGTCTTAGAGATAGCGCTAGAAAACCGCTCGCTATAATAGCGATAATAATATGACGCCATATAAGACAGCCATAAAAATAGACCAGGACATTTCGTAAGTGGTAAGTATATTATACAGCTACAAACTTCCCAGTATAATGAAGGCCAGTACTAACTTCTATGATACTATAATAATAATAAATCTATAATCTAAGTTGCAAAGATATATTCATTTAAAGCTCTCAGATGTATGCCCACAAACCAACAAGTGTAGTTCGCGCTTACAAATGCTGAATGTGTACTTACAAATAAAATCCAAACCTCAAATGAACATAAGCCCCACAACTTTTGCCGACCTTCCCTGAAACAGGGGTGACATTGGCAAAGTGAACCATTTTTTACAGTATGGGTGGTCAGCCTCATACCAACCTATAAGTCAAGGAATATGAATAATAAATTACATTTAAATATAAAAAAGAACAAAACCTTACAAAGAAATCTATACAAAAAAAAGTCAAAAATTTCCTATGCAAAAAATGTAGCAAATGAATACACCAACATTAGAAATCAACATTGCAGATTAGCCGCCACTTCTTCCTGTCCTTGCATACTTCTTTCATTTCATCCAGAGTCATAACCTTTTTCATACAAGTCCTCCTTTTATTATGACTCTGGATATCCCATTCATTCGCTATTTCAGAGATTTGATCCTTCCATACTTTTCTCGGTCTTCCTCTACCACGACATCCATCTATTCTAGCAACATATACTTTCTTCGTCAATCTTTCATCACTCATTCTCTCCAAGTGCCCGAACCATCTTAACATACTTCTTTTAATCTTCACTTTCACACTTTCCCTTACACCACATTCTTCTCTTACAAAATCATTCCTCACCCTGTCACTTCGTTTTTTCCCAATCATACTTCTTAGATAGTCCATTTCTACTGTATGGACTTTACTAATTTCCCTTTCACTCACCGTCCAGGCTTCACTTCCATACATCAAGGTTGGCACTAGTATACCACCGTGCACCGCCAATCTAACATTTTTTGAGAGATTTTGGTTCCTGGCGATGCAAGCGGTCGCACCCAGTACACACCTGCCTTTCATTATTCTTCTTTCAAATTCACCGGCCATTCTTCCATCTTTTTCAAACTTACATCCCAAATATACAAACTCATTTACAACATCAACATTCATTCCATTAATTTAAAATTCATAATTCATATTTTCATCATCTCTTTCAAAAATCAAAACTTTCGTCTTTCTTGCATTCAACTTCAAATTATTACCTTTCAAAGCTTCGTTCAATCTAGAGAGCATCATTTGCAATTCCACTGCTGAATCAGATACAAGGACTGCATCATCCGCATACAGTAGAACGCTTACTTTGCTCTCTCCTATCATTAATCCACAATCATCAAGTCTAGCATCTCGAACACACTTGTCCATGACTATGTTAAATAGCCATGGGCTCATCACACATCCTTGCCTTACACCCTTAAAAACTTCAAACCATTCACTATACTCACCATCAATACGAATGCAGGCCATACTATTCTCATAGTTCGCATGCACCGCATTGAGTAGAGCTCCATTCACTCCGTATGCTTTCAAAACATCCCACAACATACCTCTGTCCACTGAGTCAAAAGCCTTTTCCAGATCCACAAAGGCCGTGAACAGTTTCCCCCTCACCGACAATTGTTTTTCAACAAGTTGTCGTAGAGTGAAAATCTGATCAACACAGCCTCTACCGGTCATAAAGCCGGACTGTATATCGGAAACCCTTTTGCTAGTAGTCAGAATCACATTTTTTATAATCACCTCACAGAAGACTTTTCCTGGTATACTGAGTAGACTGATTGGTCTGAAGTTCTGACATTCTTTTTTGTCCCCTTTACCTTTGTAAATGGGAACAATGACTGCCTTCCTCCAATCCATCGGTACTACTCCTGCATTCACACAAAGCTTACATAATTCAAACATCCAATCTATCACACATTCACCTCCTGCTTTCAACATTTCACCATTTATACCATCAAACCCAGCAGACTTCCCATTCTTCAGACGTGAAATAGACACTTTCATTTCTTCTTTCAAAATCTTCAATTCATTCTCTTCATCTGTCTGTTCATAAATTCTTCTTTCACCCTGGCCAAAAATTTCTTGAAAATAGTTTTTCCATCTCTTGCATACTTCTTCATTCTCCCATACCATCTCACCGGCAGCACTTTTGACTCCCGGAGTGGTCAATGCAGAAGATTTATTTCTATCCGCATTGATCCACCTCCAAAATTCCTTCTTACTGTCGGTGAAACTTTTGTTAATCCTTTCATCAATCTTTCTTTGTTCATTCATCTTGCTTTCATAAATTATACCCCTTTCATTAATCGGACGGTTTCACAAGAAGACATAATATCGTCCTTCTGTACAAGTGGGCTATTGCGACATCTATGGATGCATCACCGAAGGTTAATAAAAGTACCTGCAACCTTCGGCCTAGATCAAACAATAATTCAACAGTTCGTGTTTCTTCCTTGTAGAAGACACACGCCTCCTGAAGACGTCGAAAATGACTCTGACGAAACGAAGAGAAAATCGTTCTTCTCTTTTGCACGGTCAGTAAAATCTTTTTTTTTCATTCTATGAGATGAAAGAAGTATGCAAGGACAGAGTCAAGTGGAGGCACCTGTGTGGAGGTACCGGCCACCCCTAGAAGAATGGCGGCAGGATACAAGACAAGACAAGCCTCTCTATAGCATTATCAACTCCATGCTGGAAATATATACTTTTCATGTCATTTTTCAATCAGTTCATTTTAATTTAAGACTTCATATATTTTTTTTTAAGGTTCATGCATTAATCGGCTGACCTGGTGTGGAAGTGTAGGAAAAGGGTGTATCGTAAAAAAGTCGCGGGTAAAAAGACAAACACATATCTCAGGCATTGTCAGGGCGGGTCGTGTAATAAGAAACTATAAAAACAAAGGCGTCAAAAATGTATCGAACTTGTAATAATCAGAGCTAGAGCGGAGAGGGAGCGTATAAGATGAACCGGTTTTGAGCTGCAATAAAAACTAAATCGCTGCCTTAAAGATAAAAGTGCAAAAAACGTTTATCACTGATTTCAGATAGCGAAATGAGTAAATGATGAGTAAATGATTGATGATAGCGAAATAAGTAAAGTATGTACGGTGGAAATGAATCATTTGAGATGCATAACAGGAAAAACTCTGAGGGATAGAGTTAGGAATGAATGGGTACAAAAAGAATGTAATTTGAAAGAGGATGTGAAATTTAAGGTACAAAAGAATGTGATGAGATGGTTTGGGCATGTGGAAAGAATGAATGATGATAGACTGACAAAGTTTATGTACAAAGAAAGTGTGAAAGGAAAAAGAGGGAAGGGACGACCGAGAAAAGTATGGAGTTATCAGATTGAGGAGATTGTGAAATAATGGGATACACAAAGTGTGTAATACAAATGATATATTTTTGTGCTCCGCCGGGATTCGAATCCACAACCTTCCATTTACAAGTCCGAAGTGTTGCCACTGGACTGCGGACCGGTCCAAGAAATACCAACAACACGTGGTGTACCTAGCGGTTACCCATCCAAGTAGCGCCCAATGTTGCTTAACTTCGGTGATCTGATGAGAACCGGTGCTTTCAACATGGTATAGCTTGACTCTGGCCAGTGTATGTATACAACGTATTCATAAGTTCTTCGGATATGTTGTCCGTGACAATGAGGATAGCCTGGAACGACTGGTTGTGATCTGTGGCCAGGTGGGGAAGAGAGGAAGAGGAAGATCCCCCCCTAGCTACCATTCAGTTTCTTTTAAAAATATTAAAAGCCTCATATACGTTTCATTCTTCCACCTCTGGTCACACCATAGTGTCCCCGAATTTCCATCGGTACCTAGTGTAAAAAATATTTCCCTGTGCAAACACAATTTCTCCAAGTACACAGTATGGCCGCGGAAGTTAGGCCCACTACTGTATGTATATAACTATGTGTGCATATACACCATATCAGTTATCACACATGTGTAGTACCTACCTACATAATATCTAATCTAATCTAAGTTGCAAATATATGTAACATTAAATATTCACATAATATGCATTTTCACAAGCATAAGTCCATGCCGCATATGGATATACAATATAAAAACCCGAATCTCAAATGAACATAAACCTTGCAAGTCATGCAGGTGTTCCCTGACACCGGGGTGGCATTGGCAAAAGTCAACCAATTCGTACAACACGGGGGGTCAGCATCATAACAACCTATCAGTCAAGGAGAAATAATAATAGTAATTATTATTTCTAGACTTATAGGTTGGTATGAGTTGTCATCGACGTCCTTGAGTCATTATTTGCATGCATTTAAGATAATGTAATTATTTATTACGAAATTTGGTATGAAAGTCGAAGTTGGGAATGAATTTAGATACTTGGGAAGTATGTTTGAAAAGAATGGAAAGAAGACAAGGGAACTTGAGAATAGGATGTGTAAGGGAAAGCAAGTGGTCGGTGCAATAGGAAGAATAGCAAAGAACAAGCGATTGACGATGGATCTGAGAATGTATGGAAGTGAAGCATGGACAATGAATGATAGCGAAGTAAGTAAAGTATGTACGGTGGAAGTGAAGCATTTGAGAAGCATGACAGGAAAAGCTCTGAAGGATAGAGTAAAAAAATGTAATTATTTATTCCTGTGTTTTCTAGAAACTTCTCTCGGCCGGCATGATTGCGCCAGCTATTCCATGTTCTGGTACGGTTCTGGCGGAGATGTGGTCCCACCATGAACCCATTACCCGGACATTAAGTCCACCACGGAGCCTGCAGACCTCAGTGTTCGTTGTTTCTGTTGCTTCGATTTTGATCCCTTGTAATTATTTTAAATGCTCCGAAGCTGCCACGGGCTCGCAAGAGTGCTGCAAAGAAAAATATATTTTAAAAAACCTTTTTTTTCTGAAATATTTCAGGTGTAGATAGAGTGCTTGCGTTCCATGCCAGACGAGTTCGATCATCACCTACATACATCTTATTTTGGTGCCACTTCTATCGAAGGTTGGTGATCATCATGGCTTTGTTGGCCTTGGATGCTGCGGCGCGAATCAGGGACTTGGTGTTTTTGTTGAGCCATTCAGCCGCAATGTCCTTCGGTAAACTTTATTAGTGTGTTTTTTTAAAATAATACACATGTAAACAAATACTTGACGTTTTTATGCTGAATGAATGAATGAATGAATGATGATAGATTGACAAAGTTTATATACGAAGAAAGTGTGAAAGGAAAAAGAGAGAAGGGACGACCGAGAAAAGTATGGAGTGATCAAATTGAGGAGATTGTGAAAGAATGGGATATACAAAGTGCGCGTAAAAGAAGAAAATGCATGAAAAAGGTGATGGATATGAATCAATTGAAGAATGTCAGGATAGACAAAAATGGAGGCAACTCTGCAGAGGCTCTGGCCACTCCTAGCGGAATGGCGACAGAGTTATAGTTACAGAAAACAAATTTCAATCTAACTTATTTATTAAGCAAACGAACCATATTCATTTAAATCTGTTAAGTTCGATAATCTCTATTGAAATGGAATACTGTTACGAATACGTAGTTGTGTGTTGTATTTGTCTGTGTGACTTAATTATTAAATCTATGAAGACGCGATAGAAAAAACAGATCTTAGTTACTTATAAGGATAATAATTTGTTGGAGATTGACTGATTGTTCGGTAGAATGCTCCATGTTTCGAGAATGATATTTATTCTTACCATAAAATAAGACCCAAAACTCACTTTAGCTTCAAAAATCAACCAACCGTTGCATTGTACAAATATAAAGTGACTCGTTATCCGAACCGAATCTGCAAAAAAAAAAAAGTAAAATAAATCAACCCAGTTTTAATAATAATAATAAATATAAATATTTAAACATATACATGGTAAAACATTGTTTTAATTCACTTTATAAAGTGAATTAAAACAATGTTTTACCTTTATAAAGTGAATTAAAACAATGTTTTACCATTTATATTTTTAAATATTTATAAAAATGGACTTTCACTGTGTTAACAGATCAACACTAAAAAATATTATAATAATAAATGTTTACTCCATCTTAGAGCCCGTTCCCACTTGTCGGGTGTCGGATCCGTATATTAATCGGAGGTTCCAGTGGCAGAACATTATGTATGGAGCTATTCACACTTGTCGGAAACCGATTTTGTTCGAAATGTCCTGCAACTGGAACTTCCGATGAATATACCTACGGATCTGACACCCGACAAGTGAGAACGCGCTCATAGTCATGTGGAGGGTGCAATACATGACCAGCCATAAAAAAAAAATACAGCAATAGAAATAGATCCAGAAATAGAATAACTAAATAGAAAAACACAACAATACTTTTGAAAACAATAGCGTGGTGTTGCTGCTTTATGCCACCGCGGCAATGCGGATCACAGACTATAAACAAAAATACAAGACAGCGTATAATATTTTCAAATTACGTGGAATCATTTTCGTACAATTGCTACGTGATAATAAGATTTGTCTTAAACTTAAACCGCGGCTCAGCCCGAGACTACGAATACATAATAGCACAGGTAAACCTCACGTTACAACTAGCACTTCGTTCGTAATTTAAAACGATATGTTCCTTGACTTATAGGTTGGTATGCGACTAACCACTCATGCTGTAGAAATTGTCTCACATTGCCAATGTCACCCCTGTTTCAGGGAAGGTCGGCAAGAGTTGCAAGGTGTATGTGCCTTTGAGATTTGGGTTTTTATGCTGTAGGTTCACTTAAGTGTCATTGATTTCCAAAATTTTGCTACGAAAAGTATATGAGCTACTTCTGATTTGTGATGCAAATATGAAGCTATCAATATATAGGTGTGAAAACGAAAAATGCAACTAAGCTACATATATGGCGTAGCTACTTGCGTACGTTATACCCGAACGGGATGCATGTGCATTTTAATATATATAATCTAAGTTGCCAAGAAATATTGACCTTTAAAGCTCATAATTAATGCATCTCTGCAAGCGGGCACATGCAAGTTCACGCTTTCACATGATTACATACAAAATGACCTAAGCCTCACATTAACATAAACCTTGCAATTCTTGCTGGGGTGGCATTGGCAAGGGTGAATCAGTGAATTAATACAAATCTTATACTGGTCAAGGAATTTCGCGAATACACAGTTGGCAACAACAGAAAAATTAAATACTTCTCATTCTCAAAAAATAAGACGATGTACAGGTTTTTAATTTTCAGCAGTAACGAATGTTTTCTCATTAAAAGTAACATTCGTCGTTATTTTTTTTTTTGTATCTTTAACATTCCTAACTCGTCGTTAACTTTTTTACATTATAATAAGTTTGATTCGTTGGTCGAATCGTTCGCAACTCAATCCAAACGAATATTGAGGGGCGACAATAATATCACAAAATACGTCTCGAAATGAGAAATCCGACGTGAATCGATCCCGCGTTTATCATAATATTAAAAAATCCTTAAGCTAATTACGCGGGTAATACGTCTCGGGGCTGTTATTTTCATCTCGTCGAATTTTAATCGAATCGGAAAAAAGTGTTTCGATTATAAATCACCAACCTATTACGATGCGCATACTTCAGTTGAGGTATTTTTGAATCTTGAATATATTTCGAATTTAAAGAATTCCTTTTTTGAACGATGAAATGGAGATCTGTACCCTTAGTACGAGTTGCAAAACTTGAGAAAAGTAAGGTTTACGGAAAATATTAAAGAGTGATTTCTCCCAAAATCTGCCGTTTTTGTTTCTTACACTTTATCTATGGTCTTAGCAAAAGAGTTTCAGTGATGAAGAAAATCAAATTCAAACAAAAAAAAACGGCAGATTTTGGGGAAAATCCCTCTTTAATAATTGCCGTAAACTTTACATTACCTACTCAAGTTTTGCAACTCAACTCGTACTAAGGGTACAGCAGTATTCTTCTTGAATATTGAGTTATTATTCCAAATTATAAAATTAAGACTTAAAAATCAAATTAAAATATTGGGTAATAAGAGAGAGATGTAATCTAATCTAATCTCTAATCTAAGTTGCAAAGATATGTAACATTGGAGATTTCCTATTCACATTATATGCATTTTTACAAGCAGACACGTATAAGATCGTACTTGCACATGCGAACCTACAACATAAAAACCTAAATCTTAATTTAACATACACTCTGAAACTTTTGCCGACCTGCCCTGAAACAGGGGTGACATTGGCAAAGTGAAACATTTTCTACAGCATGGATGGTCAGCTACATACCAACCTATAAGTCTAGGATAGATTTTAAAAAAACCCTAAAATCGCCCAAATTTTTTTAATGACGTAGGTACTTAATCAGGTTATAGAATTCTAAATCTAATCAATTTCCAATCCGAAATCAAAAATATAAAATCGGCAAGCCATTGTCAAAACATAAAATAGTTGGACATGTCCTTTTAGATACGTAAAAAAACGTTAATTTAATTTCTTATTTCAATGGCAGAGGGGGGGGGGGGTGGTCGAGGGGGTTGAGGGCTGCATTTAAAAGCAATAAAGACATATCAAAGGAAAAATAAAAAAAGCGAAGGGGAAAATTGCAAGGGCTGGACAAAAACTTCAAAAAATTTAGACATTTCATCCGAGAGGGGGTGACACGGTCGACTAGGCATTGCCTCTCACTCTTTTAACTCCTATTTTGTATACGTTCATCCCTCTTGCACAGATGGGGGTGAAGGAATTTTCCATTACTTAAAAAAAGCTATACATTCGGACCTACCTTTGCATACTATATCCTGATTCCAAAAATAAGCAACAGACAGATGCATTTTATACATTTTTAGGGATGTATTTCAAACTATTAATTTACTCCTAACCTGTAAAAAAATAGGTTCCACACACCTCATGCGACCCCCACGGAGATAACGTAATGAGAAATTTCTCTATGCATGCAGCTTAGTAAGTTTATTAATTTTTTTAGTCGGTCGATAGCGAACGATACAACATGGCCGTAAATGAACAGCTGATCGGGCCGTATAATAATCTCCATACAAATTGTATCATTTACGTTAACATATTTTGCATATGCAGCTCTTTCCTTTTTATAGTAATTGGCCATTGGAATATCTAATCTAATCTAAGTTGCAAAGATATTTTACATTGGGGATTCACATTATATTCATTCTCACAAGCAGACACGGATATAAGTTAACGCTTGCACATGCCGCATGTGAACCTACAACATAAAAACCCAAATCTCAAATGAACAAACATCCTGCAACCTCTGCCGACCTTCCCTGAAACAGAGGTGGCATTGGCAAAGTGAACCATTTTCTACAGCATGGGTGGTCAACCACATACCAACCTATACAATAAAAAACATTTGAACAATCACCAAATAATCCAGTTAAATACCAAAACAAATACACAATACGAAATTCTAATTTTAAAATCCCGCCAACATTACAGATCAACCGCCATTTCTTTCTGTCGTCGGCAAGAGTTGCAGGGCTTATGTTCATTTGAGGTTTGGATTTTATTTGTAAGTACACAATCAGCATTTGTAAGCGCGAACTACACGTGTTTGTTTGTGGGCATACATCTGAGAGCTTTGAATGAATATATCCTTGCAACTTAGATTATAGATTACATACTTCTTTCATTTCATCCAGCGTCATAACCTTCTTCATACAAGCTCTCCTTTTATTATAATCTATAATCTATAATCTAAGTTGCAGGGATATATTCATTTAAAGCTCTCAGATGTATGCCCACAAACCAGCAAGTGTAGTTCGCGCTTACAAATGCTGAATGTGTACTTACAAATAAAATCCAAACCTCAAATGAACATAAGCCCCACAACTTTTGCCGACCTTCCCTGAAACAGGGGTGACATTGGCAAAGTGAACCATTTTTTACAGTATGGGTGGTCAGCCTCATACCAACCTATAAGTCAAGGAATATGAATAATAAATTACATTTAAATATAAAAAAGAACAAAACCTTACGAAGAAATCTATACAAAAAAAAAAAAAAAAAAATCCTATGCAAAAAATGTAGCAAATGAATACACCAACATTAGAAATCAACATTGCAGATTAGCCGCCACTTCTTCCTGTCCTTGCATACTTCTTTCATTTCATCCAGAGTCATAACCTTTTTCATACAAGTCCTCCTTTTATTATGACTCTGGATATCCCATTCATTCGCTATTTCAGAGATTTGATCCTTCCATACTTTTCTCGGTCTTCCTCTACCACGACATCCATCTATTCTAGCAACATATACTTTCTTCGTCAATCTTTCATCACTCATTCTCTCCAAATGCCCGAACCATCTTAACATACTTCTTTTAATCTTCACTTTCACACTTTCCCTTACACCACATTCTTCTCTTACAAAATCATTCCTCACCCTGTCACTTCGTTTTTTCCCAATCATACTTCTTAGATAGTCCATTTCTACTGTATGGACTTTACTAATTTCCCTTTCACTCACCGTCCAGGCTTCACTTCCATACATCAAGGTTGGCACTAGTATACCACCGTGCACCGCAAATCTAACATTTTTTGAGAGATTTTGGTTCCTGGCGATGCAAGCGGTCGCACCCAGTACACACCTGCCTTTCATTATTCTTCTTTCAAATTCACCGGCCATTCTTCCATCTTTTTCAAACTTACTTCCCAAATATACAAACTCATTTACAACATCAACATTCATTCCATTAATTTAAAATTCATAATTCATATTTTCATCATCTCTTTCAAAAATCAAAACTTTCGTCTTTCTTGCATTCAACTTTCATTTCAAATTTCTATTATGACTCTGGATATTCCATTCATTCGACTATATCTTATAAAATATGACCGGTCCGTTGCTCAGTGGTAGCACTGCGGACTCTGAATGGGAAGGTTGTGGGTTCGAATCCTGGCGGAGCACAAAAAATTTAGCATTTATATTTTCAAATTTGCTCTTCGCTGGGTTGAAAAATTCATAAACCTCTACCAAAGACCGGCCACCAAAGTTACATCCAGCCTTACAGCAACTGCCTTACGTGGGTAATACGCCTCTGTGGCACTACAACAAGTGTCATAGACCCCTAAAAAAAAAAAAAAAACAAATTACAAAATATCTATTAAAATATATACTTGTACCTTTATGTAAATTTCCATTCCATAATATAATTCAATAAATATTATTTATAGGTATTGTATTTTAGAGTACATACGAGATAAATAATGCTATCTCAAATACAATAGAGGACAAAATTATTTGTTGAGATCGACTGACATTGATTTGTATATAAAGAAAAAATCGTTCATACCGTACAAATATGAAATTCTGATAACGCACCGTTTACTTTGTACAACATGCAGAGCACAGATGAAGACAGTATATAAGTATTCTAGGACAGTTGATAAGTAGTTAGTTGATTAGGGCAAGTCTCCTAAACATTTTTTAACTTATAAAGTATATTTGAGTGTAACAATTTTTAATCTATTCCGAGTCCAATTATGCATTTATCTTACTGGTTGGTATGAGGCTGACTCCAATGCTGTAAAAACTTGGTTTACTTTTGCCAATACCACCCCGTTCAGTGAAAGGCGGTAGGAGGTGCAAGATTTTTGTTCATGTAAAGTTTTGTTTGTACAAATGCATCATGTGTAAGCCAAACTTACGCGTGCCTTTTAGTGGGCATGCATTGAATATGAGCCTTTAATATCAATAATAATAAATAAATAAATAAATAATAATAAATATTTATCAACTTAGTTTAAAGATTATTATGTAGACTCCACAATAAGGACTGATCATTACGTACAAAAGAAGACATTATACTTTTTGACTAGAAATTATTATTATATATTTAGAATATTATAATAACTGATTTACAAAGACATATTATTCAAATGCGTATTGAATGTTCAAAAAATAAATTTATTCATTTATTAATACATATTATATTAAATCTCATATTCTTGGATCGATCAATTAATTCATTGTTTTATCGACTGTTCATGGCCATTTCTTCCAAGGTGACGAAGTCATTTCACCAATTTTTCTGATTATTTATGCATTGGTAATCATTATTTCCGTTTTCGCCATACAATTCATCATCAGGATCAATGGCAATTCTCGCAAAATTCTAGGAGCAACATCAGACACGTATGTATAAATACTTTGAGAAACTAATATGTACACTTGTAAACTTAACTACTGTTCAGTGTCCTACATACTTGTGATTGTAAACTTAAACCGTGTGAACGCTACACAATATTAAGGCTGGGTATTAATATTGTCGAGTGCAGATACTTGAGAATTATCCTTAAACGAGATAACGGCGGAGAGAGCGTCGCAACGGGCTTGATAACGACTTATCACCTCGGATATTATTTCAGTAACGAATCGTAACGACAATTAGTGACAACTGATACCGCGCGTTGCATTGATTTGTCTTCTATTTTAATTGTTTTTGATCTGAAGTTTTGTTGTGATTTTAAATTTATTTTTGCAATGAGAATGTTTCAAAGGAAAGCACAATGGATGATCCAAAACGGATACACTACAATAAGTTATACACCTTTAAAAATAGAGGTGAGAAAGCTTTGTAAGCATTTATTTTAGTTAGTATATTAAGTTTAAAAAAACGCTACGCAACTAAGCTACACGGATAGTGTAACATCTTGCTGCGTTATACCCAAAATGTTTCACATGTAGCGAGTGGAACTTATTTCTTTTTATAGGTAAGGAAGGGAGCCGGGAAGGGGGGGCACTTCAGTTGAAGTGGGGTTAACCCAGCTCTCGAAGGGGCTGGTACTCATTTCTTGTGATAGCTGAGTAAACCTTGCCGATATTTTATTTTGGGCTTAAAAGAAACGCTGGCTGGGAAATTATTTCTTATTGGTGGGATTGTAAGCGCGAACTTACCCGCGTCTGTTTGTGGGTATGTGTTTAATATTATTTTTTTAATTAATTTTTTTTTTTATATAACACAGTTTTATTTTCTCATTTGAGTTAAATTGTCTAAGCGCTATCGGATGTTAACCGCCCATCTTCAGAGGCTAAAATAATAATAATATACAGCTGTGTAGAATCTAAAAAAAAGTTATTTTTAATTAAAATTAAAAATGAATTTCCACTCCATTAATTAACAAAGCTTAGAGAATTTTATCCGTTAATATATTTTTATGTAAATAACAAATACATATAAATGTTAGGTAGGTGGGTGTATTAGCTATAGCCGATGAGGTATATAGGTACCTTGGGTAAAGAGGTATTCAAATTTATAAGGTTACAAAGTATTCAAGCTCTGGAAGGTTCCAGCAAAATTGTCTGCTAGTAACTACTATCTTTGGGAGTATAAAGGGCTGCAAGCGGCTTGCAGCAGTCAGCCTATACACGACGCTCTGCTTTTGAACAAGAAAGACATTGTAAGTGAAAGTGAACCAACGGTGAAAAAAATGTAAGCTTCTAAACCATAAATGTGAATTGTTAAAAATTGATATAAATTGTTAAATAGGACTGTAAAGAAGACCAGTTTTTCTTATTGAAGGCTTTTTGAACCCTAAAAACACAACAATATCATTGCAACTTAGATTATTGATTATACAGACCTGGATATCAAAACGGGATTCAACTATCATTCCACACACACACACACTTAAACATAAAACCTTTTAATTTACAGCAGCCTAACATGCTTTTGTGTGTTTTATTAATTTACCACCGCCAAGTATGCGAGTAAGCCTTCCCTCCTCGGGATTATAAAGTAGGTAGAGGACGGGGAGGCCGCTTACCGACCCGCCTACCGGATTACGCCAACTATACGATGCCTACGTCTCGCAGCTCTTTATGAGGTGTCAGAAAAAACAACAAAAACTACCTAACACTTTACATGAAGAAAGAAAGTGTGATTTATTCGGTGAGCGCTGTTTTTGGTTCCACGAGAAAATGTCCATAGATAGAATGTCCATACACAGAATGTCCATAGATGGAATGTCCATAGACAGAGTGTCCATAGACAGATTGTCCATACACAGATTGTCCATAGACAGAATGTCCATAGACAGAATGTCCATAGACAGAATGTCCAACAACACAATGCTCACAGAAAAAATGTCCACGCGACCAAATATCTGACTCATCTACACACGCATAAGTTCGCGCTTACTTAAAAGTGTTAAAACACACTTGGATATTGTGGAATTGTCATGAAACAGGTCATGATGATTATGAAATCATAAGTAAAATAAAAACGCAACTAAGCTACACATAAAGTGCAACTTCTTACCGCGTTATCTCCGAAGGGTTTCGCATGTGGCGAGCGGGACCTATTTATTTTTACAGGTAAGAGCGCCGGCCTTACGCCTACCACTTCAGTTGAAGTGGAGGTTTCCCAGCTCCCGAGTGGGCTGATACTCATTTGTTGTGAAGGCTGAGTAGGTAAAGAGTTTACACCGGTCCGTACCTAGTGTAGTGGCATCACTCCGGACTCGTAAATGGAAAGTTGTAGGTTCGAATCCCGGCGGAGCACAAAACATAAAACATTTACATTTTCAAATTTGGTCTTCGCTGGGTGGAAAAATTTATAAACCTTTACCAAGGACCGGTCATCAAAAGGTCCATCCAGCCTTACAGCAACTGGGTCTTGCTTGAGTATTGGCGCTTTGTAGCGATGACCAAGATCGTAAACAACAAGTGTCATAAACCCCTGAGTCTCCCGTACAGGATAATTTTAAAAACCTTCTCGGTATTTTAGCTTCGGGTTGTAAAATAAACACCGAAACGGAAAATCATTTTTCTACTCCCATTTGGTAATTTACTAATTACAAAACGGCTAACGCAATCACAATGCTATACATTTCCACACCCGTTGCGTAATGTTACATTACGCAACTGATAACGGTGTTGAAATGAAAATGTGCGCATGCGCATTGTCAGAAATGGAACCATTTTTTAATTTCGAGCATCAATCTTGTATAAGGCTATCCTTCTAAGCGACCGATAACAAACTATTATTGGCCGTTTCCATAGCAACCACGTTTAAACGTCAGCCATTACATGAATATTTTCAAATTATTGATGGTTCCTCCCATCGATATAAATAATATACATAGATGGAGCGCGTGAGTGGTTTCCTATACAAACGGTTGTGCCACAAAATTGTAGAAAGAAAGAGAAAGAAACATTAGAAATTTTGTTATGTTTCTGTCTCTTTCTGATCTCCATGACAACATCAGGGGCCGCTGACAACACAACAGCTGAGGCTGACGTCTCACAACATACGTTTCCCAAAATGTAAGGAAAAATAACTTAATACGAATAAATTCACATTTAAAAAAAAAATCAGTGCATTATATTTAAGGTTGTGTAGGAACTAAAAAAAAACTGAAACAAAAAAGACGCATTACTGACTGTATCTTACTTTTATGTAATAGAGTATTTTTTGATAATTTTATGAATATCAGCAGATTTTTTTCTCCGTTATTTTAAAGGAGCATCTCTGAAAGTTGTCTTATATGCTTATTTACATTTTAATATCTTTATTTCTTTTGTATTTATATCTAAATAAACCTTAAAAAATACGATTAATGCGTCTAATATAAGAAAAAAAATCTATCGTCAAATAATGGGTATAAGTATGAAGAACTGAGTTTTTTTTTATATTTTGTGGTTTTTTACTGTATGCTTTTGTTTGTAATAATTCATCACGCGCTTATCATGAGTTTTATTTCATTAAATTAACTTATTTCTATTATATGGGGAAATTTGAAAATTTGATGAAACTGTCAGGCTATCTTCGCATGATAGTTGTTTTCAATTTACATGTAGGTACCTCGATGTTTCCTTGCCGACGCTTGGTAAACAACTGATTGCAAATGGGGCATACACTATCATTTAGGGCAACAATGATGTGGATCGGATATATACGCTAATGCTCCATCTATATATTTTATTTAAATCAATGGTTCCTCCCCACTATGTTCAATCTTTGTTCAAATGAAAATGAATATATTTTATGCGTAGAGTCAAATAAAATTTGTTAATAGTGTAGTAATTCATCAATGTTATTTATCAAAATACTCCAAATTGTAGCTTTCTTTTTTTCGAACAGAAAGCTTGAAAGGAAAATAATGCAAGATATTTTCACCGCAAACAAATACAAACTTAAACAGTTACTTGGCTAATAGGTCGGTATGAGGTTGATCATCTATGCCATGGGTCGGCAACCTGCGGCCCGCGGGCCGCATGCGGCCCTTGAGGCGTCTCGGTGCGGCCCGCAAGATATTCGCCGCAACGCATGTGCCGGACGATATCATACAAATACACAATGGAGTGGAAAAAAAAATACACCGAATGTCGTAAAAATGGACAAAAAGCGTTTTATGTTTATAACTAAAATATTTTTATACAACTAAAATATTTAGGCAATGACATGAGAAATGGCGGTTGATCTGTAATGTGGGCGGCTAGGGTTTATTAAATTGGAATTTGTTTTCTGTTTATTGTCCATAGATATTATTATTTAGTGATGTATAAAATGTAATTTGTCGTGTATGTTCCTTGACTTATAGGTTGGTATACGGCTGACCACCCATGCTGTAAAAATGGTTCACTTTGCCAATGTCACCCCTGTCTCAGGGAAGAACGGCAAGAGTTGCAGGCTGTATGTCCATTTGAGATTTGGTTTTTATGTTGTAGGTTCACATGAGGCATGTGCAAGCGCGAACTTGTATGTGTCTGGTTGTGAGAATGCATGTAATGTGAATCTTCAATGTAACATAATATATTTGCAACTTAGATTAGATTAGATTAGACATGTGCTCCTAGCGTAGGGGCTTAGACTGGAAAGGTGGTCAAATTTATCCAAAGGAGGAGTAGAATTTGTGGGTAATTTCCCTATGTAGGCCGGTGTCGATTCGCGTGGAGTTCCCTTAATTGCGGTATTCCCAAATTGAATTGGCGAGGATTCTACAATGTGAGATTTATTATGGGGGGTGGAATTATTAGTGAATTTAATTTTTAGTTCGTACGTCAATTTATTAATGTTCACGATACATGACGCGACAGGGGGGGGGGGGGGGAGGGGGGTATTCAGCATGTGCTGAAATGCTGACCGTTAGATCCGCCACTGCCCAAGTGCGGCCCGCACTAAATCCCACGTAAAGTATTTGTCCCTTTTACAAGAAAAGGTTGCCGACCCCTGATCTATGCTGTAAAAACTTAATTCACTTTGCCAATGACACCCCTGCTTCAGTGGTTGCAGGGCTTATGTTTATTTGAGTTTTGGGTTTGAATGTTCAACCTTATATGCGGCATGTATAAGCGCAACCATATAATAGCACATAAGCACATATTATGTGTCTGCTTGTGGGCATAAATTTAAAATGAATCCCAAATGTAATATATCTTTGCAGATTAGATTAGATAATCGAGGGGAATGATAAATTACACGGTTTGACAAAGGTGGGGTTTTCATTACTTCAAATGGACGAGTACAGTATAATGACTATTATTCACTATTTTGTTATTTATTTCATGGTCGTAGAAAAAGTATAGTATGCCACTGCACGTAATTAGTCTTTGTTACACTCTTGCTGTCTATTGTGCCATTCGGCTGCGCCTCATGGCACAAACTAGCACTCGTGTTACAAAGACTATCATTACTAGGCAGTGGCATAAATAACTATTCTGGCCCCCTCGGTGGGATTCGAACCCGAGCTCTCAGTATGGAATGCAAGCTCAAAATGTCTACCGACAAAATTACCACCGTAAAAATGTTCAACGATCATTTCTGATCAAATCACGCTTACACATGCTGCATGTGAAGGTACTAACTAAAAAAACCCCAAACCTCTGCTACCTAGGTACCTTCTTATTAATTCTTTTTTGGGAATGTCGAAAACTACCTACCCCTTCGTCGTTAACACGGTTGGAAGTAAAGAAACACTATATGTGTAGCTTAGTTGAGTTTAGGTATACTTAGGTAGTATTATATGCGTTTGGATTAACCTTGTTTTAATCATGTAGGTAGAAATATTTTAGAAAAGGGAAGGTAGGTAAATAAGTGTCTACCTACCTAATTAAGCATTCAAAGCTTTTGAACAAAAAACTAGGAATGTCCTAAAAAAGTTTGTACCTAAATTCTTAAACAGAACGCCATTGAATCACGCCTGGCTCGATAATCACTTTTCTGCCGTAAAATCGGATCTGTAATCTGGATGAGCGTAATTACCAGCTGAGAGAGCCGCCATTGTCCACCATTTAATTATAAAAGATACAAGGAGGCCGCCGGAGAAAAGTAAACTCGAAGAGGGGTTTGCCGCCAAACGTGGCGTCCCGCCGCGCGCGGGTTACACCTAATGGGGCGTCCACACGCTTGCCAACCATTCACAAGTCAAGCGCACAGTGTGTCGTCTAGAACATGCTAGCTGGACAAAAATTTGTCTAATGGACTAATTTTGTCCAGCTAGCATGTTCTAGACGACACACTGTGCGCTTGACTTGTGAATGGTTGGCAAGCGTGTGGACGCCCCATAATAATAACATGACTGTCAATTTCATTTAAACCATGATCATTTTTTTTCACGTAATGAACACCGAAGAGTTAAGGCAACAAGAGGAAAATACGCGGCTGCATTTAAAAATTCACTTGTGACAAATCTCGATTTTCTGCCAACAGAAATGCTGTTTCTTCTCCAAGAAGCGAAGATCTTGTAGGTAGGTATAAATAATATTATTCCACGTTTGAATTTACCCGGCCGGCATAGCGAAGCGCTTGTAGCTAATATCCGATTGGTTTGCAGCGCCGCTCTCGTGGTAGAAAATACAAACTTCTGACACTTTGTATACGTCAATATTATTGTCAAAATTCTATCTCATAAAAAGTAAAATAACCGTTAATTTCTATATTTTATAGTACAAAAAGCCAATAAATAAGTTTATTTGAATAAAATTTACTGTAGGAAGTGTTGTTTCTGTGAAATTATATCGTTTTTTAGTGTTACAAATAAATGATACTTTTAGGTTATGTTGCTTGGTTATGATGAGGTTTTATTGAAAATACGATTTAATCCAGTGATATTTCTTGATAAATCTTACAATACTATCAATCTTATCAATTTAATATATATAATAATGTAATATAAAGTAAATTCATAGACAAAACATCACTTCATACTTCCGTGTTATCAGTGACAATTTAAACAATTCAACGCGTTCCTTATTTACACACCGCTAACAAATTGAATTAGAAAATAACATTTTATCTGTTGACTGAATTTATTTGTATTTCAAATGAATTTTGATACTATACCAATCGTCTCAAACTCTACAGAAATAATTCCGGCTTTGAACTGTAATCTGTACTACATTAAATACAGTTATCCCACTTCCGATGCATGCTACAACATCGAGAATAACTTTGTAGAGTTGGACTTGCTGCACAACGCTTTGAGGTTTGAATCTCCGTTAAGACAACAGAAAACAAATCGTAAAGCGTTGACGAAGAAGAAAGATTGCAGTATGAGCAATAGACTGAGTGGAGGTGTGTTTAGGCCCAGAGGGGCGCTGGCAAGAACCCTGTACGACAAACATCAAAACGACTGCAAGCTGAGGGAGCTCAACAAGAATGACGTAAGTCAGTTTTCATTATTTTAAAATCTACAACGGAATGATAGCGTGAGGAATGATTTTGTAAGAGAAGATTGTGGTGTAAAAGAAAGTGTGAAAGTGAAGCTTAAAGGAAGTTTGTTGAGATGGTTTGGACATATGGAGAGAATGAGTGATGAAAGACTTACGAAGAACGTATACGTTGCAAAAATATATGGATGTCGTGGACCCTAGAAAGGTATGGATGGACCAAATTCCTGAAATAACGAATGAATGGGATATTAAGAGGCAGTATAAAAGGAGAGCTAGCATGAAAAAGGTTATGACTGGATGAAATGAAAGAAGTAAAAGGAGCGAAATAAATGGTAGTTGATCTGTAATGTTGGCGGCTAAGGGAAAGGCGTTTAAGTTTTTTATATTGGTTTTTATAGATATTTTGTAGATTTAATTTTTTTTATTTACTTAGTGATTGTTTGTTTGTAAAGTAAAATGCAATTAATCATTTGTGTTCCTTATTTAATACACTTTGCCAATATCACCCCTGGTTCAGGGAAAGTTTGGCAAGAGTTGCAGGGCATATGTTCATTTGAGATCGGGTTTTATGTTGTTATCCCACATGTAAGCGCTATCTTATACGTGTCTGCTTATTGGAATACATGTAATATGAATCTTAAATGTAATATATCCTTGCAACTTGAATTATAGATTACTCAACTTTACCAGGCAATAAACAGAGTCTTCCTTGTTGAATCATTCTTTGCATGTCAACCCTCACCGTTCATTAATCCGTCTTTTTATTTTCAGATCTTAGCTACTTCTTTCCATCCACTGCCCATCCACATTTCTCCATGAGTTTCTTCACTGCACTTCCTCTGCCAAAACCCTTCAAAGCCTCCCTTTGTCTTGTGATTAGAAGACGATCCAGCAAAGGATAAAAAATAAAACAACTTTGTTTTTTATTACGGCGAGTATATTCAGTTCAACGACCAGTTTCAAAAACAATCCGTTTGCATCTTGAGGTGGCCAAATAATTACCTGAGGATGCAACCGGAACGTTTGGGAAACCGGACGTGGAACTGAATATACTCGCCATAATCAAAAACAAAGTTGTTTTGTTTTTTATCTTTTAATATGAATGATTACAAAGTGATATAATAAGTTACTACCTACATACTAAGTTGTATTTCTGTAAGAGGTGGCCAAATAATTACCTGAGGATGCAACCAGATCGTTTGTGAAACCGGACGTGGAACTGAATATACTCGCCGTAATCAAAAACAAACTTGTTTTGTTTTTTTATCTTTTAATATGAATGATTACAAAGTGATATAATAAGTTACTACCTACATACTAAGTTGTATTTCTGTTGAAGTATTTAGTCATCTTAAAAGTAAAGTGTTATACTCGTATAAATAAATCAATAAATTTTCACATGATTTATTTGATGAGCACTGATTTTATACGAATCACTAAAAAATAAATGTAAAAAATGGTTCACTTTGCCAATGTCACCCCTGTTTCAGGGAATGTCGGCAAGAGTTGCAGGGCTTATGTTCATTTGAGGTTTGGATTTTATTTGTAAGTACACAATCAGCATTTGTAAGCGCGAACTACACGTGTTTGTTTGTGGGCATACATCTGAGAGCTTTGAATGAATATATCCTTGCAACTTAGATTATAGATTATAGATAGACTCCTCAAGTGCCTTCTGCGAGCTGCACTTGCGAGTGTCTTATGAATACTGGAAATTGATTAAAAAAATATTTAAAACAACTCTCACATTATCTTGTTTACGTTTTCTTTCTTTACTCAAATTGTGGAGAATATGATTCTTAAGACAATTTCATTGAAAGGTCATCTTTGAATCGAATTGTAGACAAGCCGAACAAGCACTGGGGGGAGTAAATGTAAATCATTTTAACGTCTTCTTTTTCTTTGAGGTAAACAGGGTAGTAGGGTAAGAGCGCCAGTGTCAAAGTTCAACAATTTAATTCCTGTAATTAAAGAAAAATAAACACAACGTTTTGAGCGTCAAACACAACCACCCTTATTCACAGTCCATCTTAATTCACCCTTGAAAGCTAAAATAACATTTAAATTCTGTTTAATATTACTTTTAGTATAGGCACTCTAAATTTGAAGAGGAAAATTCTTCGAGGGTCTTCTTTGGTACTTTCCGCCCCTGAATTAAAAGCTTGGATCCCTAATTAAGTCGAGTGTTGCCAGGAAATCCCATAATTGGTGCTTTTCCTGCAATTATGACGTCTCGACGACATTTTTAACCTACCCGCCTTTGATAATTTGCTCCGTAATTATCGCCCTGGCAACAATTTAAATTAATTCCCGCCCGGCTTCGTGGAATGTTTGCTTCCTAATTTGAATTTTAAATTTAAAAATTATGAAATCGTTTCGACGCTCGTTTTGCGGTGCTGTTAATTTTGTTTTGATTCGGATCTTAATTTTTATACCTACCCACATTACATCGTCTTCTTCTAAAAAGACAATAAAATAAAGGTGTTTCGTATAATATATTTTTTTATTTCGCGATATTTGACACTTTATTTGAATGAACACTTTTAAATTTATAACGTTTTTTTAGTGGATTTGTGAAGAGAAATTCAATTTAACAACCTATGTATTCTTTCTAGCCAAAAACCGGTATTTATATCATCAATTATTAATTTATATTTTAATGACTTATTAATGAATAATTACCTCTGTTGAACGAAGGTCGAAGTTACGGTCAAAGGGTCAGGCGTGATTCAAACCGGCGTTATTCTGTTCCGAATACGCTAATCAAGAACTGCGGCTTGACTCCCTCGACCATAGCACCGTAAAAACCCAACCACGGGTCTTATAGACCCCAGGTAGCTGGTACATTGTACGCACCGGATTTTATTGTGTTTTTGGATAAAACCTTTTTTCTCGGCGAGCAAACGTCAGTCTTGTATAGGACTGCCGTCCTTCTTTTTTTGGTGCTAATTTTATCAAAAATCGGTGATCACCATGACTATTTTGACGTTGGATGCTGCGGCTCAAAACAGGGGCTTGGTCAAATTACACGACCAAGCTCGTAAACACCTCTGCGGCACTACAGCAAGTGCCATAGACCCCTAGAGTCTCTGAAATTTAGAGAGTCTCCCGCACAGGATTTCTTAAAAAAAAAAACGTGGAGTATTCGGGAGGGGTAGGTGTGTGAATAAATAAGAAGAGAAAGAATATATGCGCGGGTGGGTGGAACTGCAAATAGTGAGTGAGTGAGAAATAGTTGAAGGAGAAAGATTGCGAGGAGAGATGGGTGGAGGAGGGGAGAATTGACACGTTTCCCCTTTTATGTAGATTCTGTGCATTATCAGTCCCAGAACTCAAGAACAGACTCAACCTATGTATCTGAAGTAAAATATGTCAATGATATATATTATTTTTTAATATAAATAGTTTTTTATTTATTTGAAAATTTGCGGTTGTGACCACGTAAAAAAATATATACGGTGATAGAGCGAAACAGGTATGTAGTATGTAACTACTACAAATGATATCTTAAGGCTCTTCTTACCCTAAATCTGCCGTTTTTGTTTCTTACACTATATAGTCTTAGCAAAAGAGTGACGGTTCACAGTAGGTAATGAAAAAAATCAAGCATGTTTATTATTTTTTTTATCTTAATTATAAAGTTTTTTTATAATGTCAATAGTTTTTGAGTAAATGTGGAAAAACTGAAACTACTTAATGAATTAAATTTTAATTAAATCGAAGAACACATTTTTTCCATATTAACTTAAAAACTATTGACATTATAAGAAAATGCTTCCGATATTTCACTAAACAATGTATAGTTCTGTAATTAAAAAGAAAAAAAATCCAAAATATAGCACACACGAGAAAGTAGCTACAAACTGTAAAAAAACGTGTTGCCAGAGGGGATTTTCAAGTTTACATACATTTTTCTCGAATACTCAATACTTCGAGTGTTGTAAAAAAAAGTCGTACTACGGGTACAGGTAGGTACTATCGATTTTGTTAATAATCTGACGTATTTTTTTTTTCATTTACATTTGCAATTTTCTCGCCATTACTACACCCAATAGAACCTTCCGTGTATTTTGTATTTCTTTTCTAGATTGGATTTGAAATTATTGTTTTTAGCCTGTGCAGTCATTTATTGTTCCATGCAAAATGTCAACCCGCTGCTAACCGTCATAAACTTAGCTCTGTGTGAAAACTATCGACTCCTAACAGTGCGCACAAGATGAAAACCTTCTCAAAGTGAAACAGTGACCTGCTATTCAATGCTACATACAGCCACAGCTGAAAATGAACGTGGCAAACGCAAGTAAACTACACATACAATGCAACTTCTTGCCGCGTTATCCCTGAAAAGTTTCGCCTATGGCGAGCGTATATCGACGGTTTATTTGGAATTAAAATCAATTTTGAAATCAATCAATTTTGAAGCGACGTTTTGGTGAAAAATGAGCTATGAATGCTATCCTACTTAAAATTTTCCGCTCTTTCTAATGCGCTCACTCCCATAGCTCTACGATGTTTTTTGTTGTTGTTGTTTATGCCCAAGCAAACAACTGCGTTTTCGAAGTATGGTTTTTTTTTTTTTTTTTTAAGGAATCCTGTGCGGGAGGCTCCCCAATTCTTGTGAGTCTTGGGGGTCTATGTCACCCTGGAAGGGTGCCGCAGAGGTGTTGCTTGAGTTCTTGGTTCTGTCGTGAGGCGCTGCAAGGAAGTGGTGATTGATGTTGGTTTTGAATAAAACCGGATTAAATTGGGAAGGGAACACAGATACTGGTAGACCATTCCATAAACGGGCAGTTTGGCAAAGGAATAAGTCATGAAAACGCCAAGTTCTCATAGTTTTGAGATCGACTGCAAAGGGATGAATGAGAGTCGTACTACGAGTTTCCCTTTCTGAAAAGCGAGGGGGAGGGATTAATGAATGGAGCTCATTAGAACAAGCTCCGTGGTAATATCGATAAAAAAGACTGAGCATTCCAACTTTTCTTCTGTGCTGGAGCGGCTGCAGATCGGATGTCAGAGAAGGATCATTGATCAACCTCACTGCCCTCCTTTGCACTGAATCAAGTTGGTCACTCAACTTCTTGGACATACCACACCAGAGATGGCTGCCATACTCGATAATGGGGCGGATTTGGGATTTATACAGAGTCAATAACTGGGCTGAAGTAAAAAACCTACGGGCTCTGTATAATATGCCGAGTCGCCGGAAAGCGGAAGTTGTGCGAGACTCAATAGCATCATGGTATTTTAACTCTGATGACAGAGAAACACCAAGAAGATTTAAGTGTTCATGGTTAGAGAGGGAGACATTGTCGAAAGTTGGGAGATAGTTGTTTGGAATCCTCTTTAAGGATATCAGACATGCTTGAGTCTTTTTGACGTTGAACTCTACAAGGTTGTCAGTGCCCCAACGGCTGACAGCCCTGAGATCTGTATTGATCTTTGAAGCTAATGATTCACGAGCAATAGATATCGCTGAACTATTTGGGGGCTTTGTAAAAGAGAAACCGTCATGTATTGTACTGTCATCGGCATAGCAGTGGATAGGAGCACAGGATAGTAAATCATTGATGTGCATAAGAAAAAGTGTCGGAGACAAGACGGATCCTTGGGGGACACCGGAATTGATTGGTAGCAGGGCTGATTTACTACCATCGATGACTGTTTGGATAGATCTGTCTTTTAGAAAGCTGGAAATCCATTCTATAAGGAGAGGAGAGGTTTTGGTGTAACCGACAAGATTTTGGCCTTTTTTGTCCTAAAGGAGCTTGTGACATAAAAAAATGTAGAACATCGTAAAACCACATTAATAGGAATGCCAATAAATGCCTTTATTTTCTAAATTTTAGAGCAGTTTTGATTTTAACTATATGATGAAAGTTGTGCCATTTTTCTGCAATGTCAAACTTTAAACTGCTCTCTTGAACATTTTAGTTATTGTCGCTTATGCCCTACTACCTTTTAACCGTCAATATGTAGTTTTTGTATTTGCTTGTGGGCATGCATTAAATATGAATGTTTAATGGCTGGATTTTTGTAGATTATATACGTATACAATGTCTGTGTTGGTAAAATGAAAATTTCGAAAAACCTTTATTTTCAAAATGTCTTTATCAGTAGGCTGAGGAATTCGATTTCATTAAAGACATGTGTGAAAACTATATTAATCTCTAGGATTGCTGCCTTAAATATCATACATTTTAGATTTACGCAATCAAGTTGAGATTTACGCAGTATTCTATACTCAGGGTACTGGTATGATATACGCAACTACATCTTTTCTAAAAAAAATGAAAAATCCTGCAGTTTAGTTGCGTTTTGCGTCCATCCTCACGATACTACTTTTATGTACAGATACGTTTGAAGAATCAATAGTGAAATGTAGCATCGTCCTTCGTGATAAAGGTGAACGCGGGCAAGTGCTACGTTATTCGGTCTGTGTGTGTTTTTTAGCCTTTTTAGTAAACATGTTGGCCACGTCACGCCATCCCCAACTGTCTCTGCATGAAGACTTATGGTAGCGCAGATAGAGGGATGAAAAGATTTCGGAGCAACTAAATATTAACTTCTTCTTTTCGTGCCACTTCTATCGATCATTTGGGCTATTTTGACTTCGAATACTGGTGTGACCGAATCCATAAAAAAATAAATAATAATAATTGACAATTTGTATACAGCGCCGTTTAGTGGCACTAGCCACCCCAAGGGCGCTTAAGGGCGCATACTTTGAGAAATAAGAAATACCGTATCTTTCACCTTATCATACAGAGTAAGATTGAGGAGAGAAGATCTCAGAGACGCCGAAGGACATCGTGGCTAAAAATCTGCGACATTGGTTCGGGAGAAGCACCAAAATGTGACCGAAGAACATCAGTTTTCTCTGCTGAATGCTTGGCAGAAGTTCCTTTGTGGTGCGCATACGTCGGAGGATTTCTTCATTGGTGACCCGACCACGCCAAGAGATCCAAAGCATTTTTCAGCAGGTACACAATATCTCAAACTCTTCAATTCTTCAAACATTCAAATGTTGACTGAGAACCGTTAAAGAACTTCTTAATTAAAGCAGGAATTAATCATTGCTTACAAAAAATGTGCGTATTTATATCAGTCGTTTTTTCAGAAAAATTTAAAGTAGCGATTTTTCTTGGATTCTCATTCAATGTGCTCAAGAGGAATCTTCGTTCTTTGATGAATAAGGATGGCAATGTTTGTCTCTTTAGTGCTCCAACAAAGGCAATTGCACAAGAACATTGTTTGTATGTGTACTGGGGCAATGTGTCTTATGTATAATAGAAATTGATTTTGAAAATATTAAGACCCCATAGAGCGAATACGTCCAAAACGGTGTTCTGGGTTTTAAATGTCCATTACGTTTACTTTTTTTTTAAAATCTGTTACTGTCAGAATAAAATAAAGAAATGTATACTTTACAGATTGACCGTTTCCAAAAATGATAAAAGTTAATTGAATTCTGTCAAAATGTACACAAACTTATGAAATATTACGAAATAATGCTATCTGGGTTCAATGAATAACTTGAATTTTATGAATGAAAGTATACAAAAAATATATATGAATAGTAAGTTTGTTAATCAAACTCAAAGTTGACCGCATTTTTTTTTCGTGATAATGCATGTTAATTTAACAAAATACAATAAAAAAACAGCTCCGAAAATGCCATACAATTTTGCTAGGCGAAAAGCTACAGAATAAAAGCGGCTGTTTATTTCGTTTTAACGACATTCGAGCTTGAGATGCAGAGCTGAGAGCACGTCCCATTGTCTAAGAAATTTTCGGCGCGCGAGCTTACCCATACAACATCCGATTTTGACGTGTGTGTGTGAATCCATTGGCTCACGCACCAGGGTCGCAATCTTTAACTTAATGGGTTTTTTTCTTGATTTAAAAAAAATATATCGATAGTTTTGAAGTTGAACCATTCTTCTTTATAAATAGTTTTGTGAATTAAAATTGTCTTCACCAACCAAATTTGTCTGGATAGACAACGCGGCAAGAAGCTTCACTATATGTGTAGCTTAGTTAAGTTGAGTTGATCATATATTTGTGTTCTTTAACTTGTAGGTTGGCATGTGGCTGACCACCCATGCTGTAAAAAATGTTTTTACTTGCCAATGTCACCGCTATTTCAGAGAAAGTAAAAAAAAATGTATGTAGGTACACATGCAACATGTGTAAGCGTGAATTTAGATGTGCCTGCATATTATAGGCGTGCATTAAATATGAATAAGCCTTGAATGTCAATACATCTTTGTAACAGAGATCGAATAAGCTATATTGAAAACGACCAAAGTCCGTCGATATTGAAAATGAGGCAACTCTGCAGAGGCTCTGGCCACCCCTAGCGGAATGGTGACAGAGTTACAGTTACAGTCTGTAATAATCTATAATCGAAGTTGCAAAGCTAAATTAACAATCAAAACTCGTATCAAATGCATGCCCACAAACACGTGTTAGTTCGCGCTTACAAATGCTGAATGTGAACTTACAAATAAAAACCAAACTAGAAAATGAACAAATAAATAAAGTGGAAATATATCTACAGAGGTACTGGCCACCCCTAGCGGAATAACGACTGGATACAAGTCGTCATCCGAAAAATATTGAGAACTCATGCTGTAGTCATTTAGGGCGTTGCTTAAATTACAATTTGAAAACATTAAATAATTGGTAGATTTCTAATAATGTAGATTGTAGAATATGAAACTCTTTTTTTAAATTAGTTTTCGGTGAACGAGGAGTAACCCTGTGCAATAGAAATTTGTGAAAGGGACATCGCCATCCCAGATCTGTACACATATAGTATAATTTGAGGCAATGTAACATTATTAGTCAAAATAAATAACACCAAAAATCATTTTTGCGTGCAAAACTTTTAGTTACCATATCACGTCAAAGTAGAAAGGGACAAAAATATTTCTGTCTCACGGCTCGCATCTACCAGACAGAGGGAAAAGTATTGAACACAAGATGTTGTGACACACAATGCAAAAACTAATCATTTTTTGCCTTGTGTGTCACGACAGTATGTGCTCAAATCTTTAATCCTTCATTTATACTTTCATTGTACTGTTTATGTGAGACATGCCTTTTATTTGGATTTCGAGAATGGAGAGCAAACCATAACACTAGGTATATATAGCGCTTAAAACTCACCGGCGTTTGAGGACGGTAGCCTCTTAAAGACAACTCTCACATTATCGTGTTTTAATTTTTTCTTCGCTCAAATTGTGTAGAATGTGATTCTCAAGACGATTGCATTCATAGGTAATGTTTGAATCAAATGATAGATTTGCCAAACAAGCATTGAGGGGACGCATTGGGAATGCTAGCTTCTTCTTAAAGACAATTCCTGTAAAAGAACATTTAAACAAAAACACCTTTTCGTTTAATGTTAAATGAATTATTTTGCTTCTAAACTATCTTGGTTCCATTTTTCACCATGAAAACTTTACTTTTGTGGACTCTCATGTACTATTGGTAGGCAAAAACTTGAAATTTGATTCTAGTGAACAAAGCGTCTTAATTCCGTAAACAGACACGTTTCTCGAGCAGATTTTTTTTTGATCTGAATTTCAAACTCAAATAAACCCGAAAAGATTCGGTCAACAATATATTTTTTCGGGCAGATTGGGGTGAAGACGGGTTGGGGTGGCACCTAAAGGCACCGAACGCCCCCCCGTGTGGGGGGGACTAAAAGGGGGAGAGTATGTAGATACGAACATGTATGTAGGAATACGAGTAAAAAGCATTCGATTTCAATCGAAGGCGCTTCCAGAGCTACAAGGCGGGACATATTACGCGAGAAACTCGATGGGACCAGTAGCGTGACTATCTTACAAGCTTAAAAGCTGAGCATGCGTACTTTCAGAAACGATAATGATGATTTCTTTTAATAGATTTAACATATTTATAGTCATTCCTCTATTTAAATTTCCCACCGTCAAAAATCGTGCTACTGCCATCTGTGTGTGATAGTCATCATCATTGACTAATAACATCTGTGGACAAGTAGTTATTTTAACGAAAATAGACATATATATTTGTCTCAACTTACTTACGAAAATGGCCATTAGTTAGAAAGAGAACAAAGAACTTCACAGTTGCATTTTCGTTTGTACAGAAAACTCAACAGAGCCCCAAAAAAAAAATCTTGAATGTTGGTACCATTGCAAAAAATGGCTGCCGATTTGACCGGAAATAGCTTAAGGACAGATAACACGCGTTATAAATATTGTAATCGCCAAAATTGATGCCAGTATTTTATATTTTCAAAGTGTATAATCTTATTTTAATTTTATCACTCATTTCATTATAACCATTGTGATATTTAATGCGTTATATTTGTAATTGTTGCCGCCGTACATTCGGGGTACCTTTGCAACGTTTGACACATGAGGAGCGCAACAGGGAAAAAGTATGAACCAATTCAGTACTTTAGTTACCGCTCCCCTATATTATAACTCCATGGTCATCATCATCTTCTAAAGGCAGTGCCTTTTTGTATCAGCCATCTGTCTCTGTCTGCTGCCATCCTCTTGAGATGCGAATAGGAGGAGACATCCATGAGCCGCTTCAAATCCTTGAAGTATGAAGTTCTTGGGCGACCTCTTGTGCGTTGTCCTAAGATTTTGCCTGATGTTGCTAAGAAAGGTGCTATGTCTGATTGAGTCCCCTATTAGATTGGCTTTCCTATTTAAAATATAATTTATCAGCTCTCTTCTTTCTTCTACGTCCCGCAACACCTTTTCGTTGGACTTCTTTTCGACCCATGATGTCTTGGACATTTTCCTCCATGTCCACATCTCGAATGCCTCTAGGCGGTCTTTCTCGTATTTTTGGATGGTCCAGGTATCGCTAGCATACAGTAAAATGCTCCTAGTTACACTGTATTTGTAGCTTAGTTGCATTTGCAACTTTATTTATTCAGAATGCGCATGGCAGAAACCGTAGGTACGCCACTGATCGGGAGAAGGAGGATGGGGTTGTTCGAAATTCAAATATGTCCTCCCCCTATTCCTACCCCGTTCTGCGCGTCACACGAGACCGTGTATGCTAATACGATATTGATTCTTTTATTTATACGTCTATAATCATCCATGTATAAGAACTAGATCGGCTGAGAAAGCAATTCTTTGAGAATTAGGAATGCGCTAACGCACGCATCACACAAAAATCCAAATCCATTCTATCGGTAACCTTCCAACTGTCAACAGGTGTGTTACCTAATTGGAAGAAATCCGCATTTATGCCAAACTGGATATTTTCTAAACGTGCCTACAAAAGAAAATAAATGGTTTATAAAACGTGGCATTATATTTTACTTGAAAAACTATTTTATATGATTACTTTCACACACTTTATTTCTTGAAATATTTTGCTCGCGAAAGTGGCAGCTATTTCTCGAACTAGTGATGTTCAAGCATGTAGCCACTATGCTTGCGGTAATAGATACTTGTGCAAATCATCCAGTACACAATGAGGTTGATTTTGTTTTGAATTCGGCATTTATCAGATGTATTCCTACTTTCGACAACACTTAAGGGGTCTTCATAACAAATACCGTTGCTATGGTGATTTTATAAGTTTCTATGGTGATATTTACGTAGATTGAAGATGGAGTGGCGACACGTTGTTTACATAGAAAATGACAAAAACATTTCATATGTACGTCGTGAGCGAAACGGCACTTTTTTTACAGAAAATTTGATCAATAAAACAAAGACTGGTGCATCATGTCGTTTGGGAGTAAATCGCATTCATAGCCACTCCGTAGGATGAATACCTTCATGTGTATAATGTCGGTCTTGATGCGAAAGGACGCTGATGTGGATTGGTGAGGGGAGGGGAGGGCGCGAAGGGCAGGCGGCGAATTCGTTTCGGCAAGATGGCGTGGAATTCAATTAGGAGGCATATGTGCCCGATTGGTGACTAGTTCAAAAGCTGTAAATTTAAGATTCGCATAAATTATTCCCCTCGAGTGCTATGCAAATTCCCTCACTCAGCAGATTGGTAATCATTTTTTAAATTAAGGAATTAGAGTGGTTACGTACACTCCATCTCGTCCAAGTTCCAAATGAGAGATGTCTGCAAGAGACTCGTGTGCTATTATGTATAACTCCTAATTTATCTTGCAGGTACTTACTTATAACCTTCGTTTTATGTATTTTTTTTAGATAAATCTTGTTTCAAAACTTTTTATTTCCTCATTTTATAATCTATCAAATAAAAACATCCTATGACATAAGATGCACGAGTCAACATAAAACAAACGTATGGATCTGTAAGGATTTGGGTGAATTGGAAGTCAACTCTTTGGGTCAAAATAAAAATAGATGCAGTGAGAAAATAATACCACGTCCAATAAATAAATAGTGCCATGTTTTGGATAGTATCACAGTCAAAAAAGCAAGCTATGTATTAAAAATCCTATTCTTTTAAGTAAGTTTTACTATTTTTTTTAAAGGAATCCTGTGCAGGAGACAATTCTTGAAAGTCTTGGGGGTCTATGCCACCCTGAAAGGGTGCCGCAGAGGTGTTGCTTGAGTTTTTGCTTCTGTCGTGAGGCGCTGCAAGGAAGTGGCGATTGATGTTGGTTTTGAATAAAACCGGATTAAATTAACATTAAATCATAAACACAGATATTTTGATCCACAACTTATCAAAATAATGACAAATGTGTCGACCTTGCAGTACCTTGACATCGTGGGTCAACAAAAAATAGATCAAGATGACTGATCCTCTCCCAGTGCTTGGTTGGATTGTCTACCATTTGATTAAAAAATGACCTTACGAAAGTTGTCTTAAGAATCACATTCTACACAATCTGAGCTGAAAAACAAAAACGAAAGACACGATAACGTGAGAGTTGTTTTTAATACTTTCAAAATCAATTTCCAGCATTCATAAGACACACATGTACATATGTCCAGTGCACATACAAATATCACTCATGTGGAATTATCTCCGTTGTAAATAAGACAAACAAGCATTAAGGTGACGTGATGATGATCCTTTTGGATTATATCTACCGCGAAATGTGGACATTTACCGGTGGACATTTCGTCGTGTGGATATTTTGTCGCGTGGACATTTTGTCGCATGGACATTTTGTAGGGTGGACATTATATTCGAAGACATTTTATCGATAAGCATTATGTCAGTGGACATTTTGTCGTGCAGACATTTTGTGACATGGACATTTTGTAGCGTGGGACATTATATCCGTGGACATTTTATCGATGGGCATTATGTCATTGGACATTTTGTCGTGTGGACATTTTGTGACATGGGCATTTTGTAGGGTGGACATCATATCCGTGGGCATTTTGTCGATGGACATTTTGTCACGTGGACGTTTTGTCGTGTAACAACGTATCCCGCTCATCTAGCAGCACGCATTGTACTGTGATTTGAACCATCTCAATATCAATCTGGAGCCGAGCCGTCATTACTTGTTCATAAATTGTATAATTGCCGACAATCAGTGTTGCTGGCAATGCATACAAGTGTTATTTATCCATTTAGTATGAATTATGCCTCGTGAATTAGTTTTTTCCGGTACTTGCCGGGTCTCCTGCCTGCCTGCTGGTCCCTCGCGCCCGCATCTCCCCTACGCTCTGTTAATTTCATCAATACTCGAGACGGATTATACAAAAGCTTTACTCTCTTTCTCACATACTCACTCATACTTACGCACTAATTTACATTAGTACTCGCAAGTATGAAAATGCGTTTAAACAGTAAAGTACAAATATATTAAAGTACCTGAAAGCCTTTCCTGTTCCAAGAAAGGTCTACAGGATTTTCTAGGTTTATGTCCATTTGAGATTTGGTATATTTGTCTCGATCTTAAATTGAAGGATGGGGAGGACAGAGAAAACGATGCTGGTACGACAGTATAAATAAAATGGGAAACGATAGTATCCCACGTATCACTCTTTAAGAAAACCCAACCGGAAGAAGACCCACTGGAAGACCTCTTAAGAGATGGCGTGATAGCTGGTAGTCTGGATCACAGGAGGAAGTAGCGGCACAAACAGATCCTTCCAATCTATGAAATGAAGAAGAATTAGAAGAGCTGCTTTAAATAAGGAAGTCCAGTCAAAAGCTCAGTTGGTAGAGTGCTTGCATTCCATGCCGACAGCTGGGGTTTGAATCCCACCGAGGGTGTCTGAAATGATTACCCGTTTCGGTGTTTATTTCAAACCCAAAATAAAAATACCGGCAAGGTTGAGCAAATGGCAATTGGCAAATGAGTAGAGGTGGCCGTTTAAACGAAAAGCAGTTTAAAATAGCTGCTTTTTATTTTAAGCAACTAAGCGCGCTTACAATTTAAACGAAAAGTCGTTTTGAAAAAAAAGCGTATAAAAAGTTGCTTCTGCTAATTTTGATTTAATTAAAATTTAATTCATTTAGTAGTTTCAGTTTTTCCATATTTACTCAAAAACTATTGACATTATTGAATTTTTTTTGAGTATTAAACCTAAACAATGTATAGTTCTGTAAGTTAAAAGCAAAAAAAAAATCCAAAATACAGCACACACGAAAAAAAAGCTAAAAATGTAAAAAAAAACGCGTATTTTGAAATATTTTTTTAAACGAAACGAAAACTTTGCTGCGTTTAAAACGAAACGAAAACGAAAGTTGCTTCTGCTTTTTTTAAACGCTTTTTCAAACGCTAATGGCGTGTTATAAAGCTAAATCTGCCGTTTTTGTTTCTTACACTTTATGGTCTTAGCAAAATAGTTACAGTAATGAAAAAAATCAAGCATGTTTATTAATTTTTTTTCTTAATTATAAAGCTTAAACAAAATATATAACTTAAGAATTGCCACCACAAAAAAATATTTCAAAATACGCGTTTTTTTTACATTTTTAGCTTTTTTTTCGTGTGTGCTGTATTTTGGATTTTTTTTTTGCTTTTAACTTACAGAACTATACATTGTTAAGGTTTAATACTCAAATTTTTTTCAATAATGTCAATAGTTTTTGAGTAAATAAGGAAAAACTGAAACTACTAAATGAATTAAATTTTATATTTACAATAAACCCAAAAAACGAAAAAACGCTTTTTAAGCTGCTTTTTTTAAAAAGCGTTTTTTCGTTTTTTTTACTAAGCCGTTTTTTCCATCTCTACAAATGAGTAACGGCACCCTTGGGTGCTAGAAATTCCCTACTTCAACTGAAGTGGTTGGCGTAAGGCCGGTCCCCTTTCCAGTAAGAATAAATAGATCTCACTCGCCACACGCGACACCTTCGAGGATTACGCGGCAATTAAGTAGTTATACTATATGCGTAGCTTAGTAACATTGCGTCGGTATATCGTCATCTTAGAGGATAAGCTGAATAATTGCTGATTCATTGATTTGAGAAATCGTGGATTTCACATTGTTTTGCGAGTAACTTCTCATATAAAGTGGACTAATCATTAAGAAGCGCTCATGACAAACTTCTAAACTAAAGGATTTGCAAACTTTTTTAGTGTTTTCTCTCGTAGAAAATTGAAAAAATGTGCATTTATCTGAGAAACCTATGTTAGCTTACCATGTCACTAAATCAGTTTTACCTTTAAGGTATCGATATGTATATATTTGTCATAAATATAAATGGTAAAACATTGTTTTAATTCACTTTATTGTTTTTGTTTTTGCTCGAACATTTTCGCCTAATGAGGCATCTTCAGGAGCAGAATGGCTGAGAAAATGTTCGACCAAAAACAAAAAGAATAAAGTGAATTAAAACAATGTTTTACCATTTATATTTTTAAATATTTATAAAAATGGGCTTTCACTGTGTTAACAGATCAACACTAAAAAATATATATTTTTCAGTATAAAGTTCCTCTCATTTCTCATTATGTGTACAAGAAACACTCCTTAAAAGCGCTATTTCAGTTTCCATACATTTTTTGGTGATGCGAGTTAACACGCAGAGTTTAGTACTGAGGGAAACTGTTCTCGTGTAAACCAGAACCCTCCCCTGCTGGTTGGAAGTGAAGAGATTTGAGTAATGCGGATGTGAGCTAAGTGGACGCGGGCATATTAAGCGATCTGATTTTAAACTGTAACTGTGACGTCTTGTGTACTGCGTGTAATTATCCTGAGAAGCATTCACTAATCTTTTTTTGTTTGTTAAATAGATTTGTGAATTCACCAACCTATTCTGCCTGGCAAGAAACAGGTGTTAATATTATCAATTAATAATTCATTATTGTTGATTTTAATTAATTATTAATTCATAATTACGCAATCACATATGTTGAACCAGGTTCAAAGTTATGGTCTAATGACCCGGGCGGGGATCGAACCAACGTTATTCTATTCCAAATACGCTAGAAAGATCAGCCTTACTTGGCTCCCTCGACCAACAACAATATAATCTTATTTAATCTAAGTTGAAAAGATATGTGATATTAAGGATTCACATTGCATGCATTTTCACGAGCAGACACGTATAAGTTCGCGTTTAAACATGCCGCATGTGGACCTACAATATAAAAACCCATACCTCAAATTAACATACACCCTGCAATTCTGGCCGACCAATGCGGCTCACCACCCATGCTGTAGAAAATGGTTCACTTTGCCAATGTCACCACTGTTTCAGGGAAGGTCTGCAAGAGTTGCAGGGTGTATGTTCATTTGAGATTTGGGTTTTTTGTTGTTGTAGGTTCACATGCAGCTAAACAAGGGCGAACTTGTACGTGTATGCTTGTGAAAATGCTTATAATGTGAATCCCCAATGTTACATATCTTTGCAACTTAGATAGATTAGATAAGATCATCATCATCATCATCATCACATCACATCACAGCCTGCCACATCATGTGAGAGAGCTAGAGGACCATGGTCCATGGAAAGTTCCGGAATGCACTGAAGACAAGCAAATTTCTGGCATCGTTTGCACCAGCGCCCTTGGAGTGACTACATCACGAAACGGCGCTATAAAGAAATCATCAACTCATCATCATCATCATCACACGGACCTCTGGCCGGGTACGTTTGTATCGCGGTGCCGCAATTGTCGAGCCGAGACCTCTAATCCTAAATTGATCCTAATTGGACTATGTAATCGCTCCCCCGGTCCAGCTCGGTGGAAGACATGAGCCGATACTGGCATGGGCTGTGGATGATCCTCGGTCCAAAGTAGGGACGCTCAGAATGTCACCAAACCCACTTCTTCTTCTAAATCAACAACAAAAAACTGGACGATCCAACACAACACAACAACAGCCTTTTTATGGGGTATTGTGGAGATGGAAATGGGGTCAGCAGAAATAAATTCGTGATTAATTTTTTCCTACTTTTTGTAGAGATTACATGTAACTTGACTATTTTTTTTTTAAATAGATTTGTAGAAAGGAATGCAATCCACCAACCTATTTTGCCTGGCCAGTTGTCTTCATGCGAAAGCAGAAGCTTGTGTGCATGCAACGGCATCTGTTGAACCAGGGTCGAAGCTATCGTCGCGGGATTCGAACCAGCGTTATCTGGTTCCAAATAACCTGTCTTGATCCCCGCGGCCATAAGACCGACTATTGTTATGTAAATAACAAATACACATAAATGTTAGGTAGGTAAGTAGGTGTATTTGTTATAGTCGATGAGAGTTGGAGTCATTATTATAGGGACCTAAGAAAGAGACATTCAATTATGTACCTACTGGAAGCTTTATATTCTGGAATGTCCAGCAAAATTGGCTTCTAGTAACTACTGTCTTTTGGAGTATATAAAGCGCAAATTGCTTGCAAGTCAGGCAGTCCATATGCGATGCTCTGCCTTTGAACAAGAAAGACATTGTAAGTGAAGAACAACTGTGAAATAAAAGTAAAATTTGTTATACATGCTTTATTACATCACCTTCTAAAGGCAGTGCCTTGTCGGGTCAGCTATCTGTCTCAGATTACGTCATTGTCCTGGTAACATAGTGCCACCTAGCAACACGGACTCAAAACGAAATAATGGTAATGATTATTGTGACAAACCAAATCATAATTATTTTCTCCGGCCCAGGGCATGCAGTGATTTGTGCCAATTTTTGTGATTAAAAAATCGGTTCATTCTCAGTCGTCGTCGTGCAGAGAAAGTGTCCCCTATACACGTTGGCAACGTCGCTTACGAAACATCGAGAATGATGTGAGCTCTCCCATAACGGTTCGTCTAATATCCGAAAATTTTAATTATCCAACTGTGTAGTTACGAGTATTCTAAATTGTTAACACTATAGCTTTGCTGGAAATTAAGGCATAGTTATTAATGAATTAATGGTGGAATTTCATTGTAAATTATAAGAATGGTTTGTGCGTCCCCTATCGTATACAATCTCGGCTATCCATTCGTTAAATTAAACGGTTAATTTAGTTAACTAGTTGTTTCCGTTAATCGTCGGCTCCGCCTCGGACTCTGCCGATCTCCTTAATTGATTAATTTACATGTGCACACGTATTATGTGTGTGTGTAATAAATGTATGTGTGTGTTTGTCACATGAATATGTGTACATGTATCTATACCATACATAGGCTGGAAGTATCATCACCACGGTAATTCTAACCTACTGAATACCGGTAATATTTGTATGAAGACCTGTCAATCCAAGATGACCGCAAGTGAACAGCTGTACTCTGAGTACGAGTTGCAAAACTTGAGTAAAGTAAAGTGTACGGAAAGTATTAAAGAGTGGGTTTCCCCAAAACCTATTTTTTTTACCTAGAGAAATTTCGACCACAGACCTTTGAGACCATTCTTCTCTTGTTTTGTCTTGTATCCTGCCGCCATTCCTCTAGGGGTGTCCGGTATCTCCACACAAGTGCCTCCACTTGACTCTGTCCTTGCACACTTCTTTCATATCATCTAATTTCATCACTCTTTTCATGCACGCTCTTCTCTTGTTTCCACTCTGTCATTCAATTATGGGAAATACCACACGGCATTACACCAACTCATTTAAAATGTAATTTTGCACTCTTAAGAATAGCTATTCCAGCTCAACACCAGATTAGCACTATTCCACCTTTCATGAAAGCATTCACATTTTCTTTCAAATTCTCGCGGCTTCCCCACTATCGCAATATCTGGAACTAAATCCGCCGAAAAGCGTGTGCAAATTTTGTATTATTCTTTGGTATCCGCCCCCCGAGGCCATGTAACGCACTCTTTGAAGGTTTTTAATAACGCCTCTGGTGCGTGAACCTCCCCGAAACCTCCCCCTGAAAACCTCCCACCTCCCCCCACATATGACACCTTAGTCTCCCCCCCCCCTCCACCTATAACCGAATCTACCAGAATTTTCTTTGAAAAGACTAAGTTCTGTCTTGGTGGAGTTGTGCTGAACCTTTTAGTTTTAAGATTTTCTAGTTTAAACAACAACAAAAAAACGCCAGTCTTCTTCATCTTCTTTTGGTGCCACTTTTATCGGAGATCGGTGATGATCGTGCCTACTTTTTGATCTTGTATGGTACGAGTATTTATAATTTGTATTCCTTGACAACCTTTGCAACCATCAGAAATAAAGTTTTGGCTTGAAAACAGATTCCCAGTGTTTTTAATATTCAAGAATGGGTTCCTTGACTTATAGGTAGGTGTGAGGCTGACAATCCATCCTGTGAAAAATGGTTCACTTTGCCAATGCCACCCCTGCTTAAGTGAAGATTGGAAAAAGTTACTTGAAGCATTTGTAATCGCGAACTTACACGTGTCTGTTTGTGGGCATGCATTTTCGTTTTCAACGTCATCAAAAGACGTATTTCTTATTATACAGTTCATGTTTCTTGAGAAACTCGTTCTTCTCAAGAAAAAAACTAGAAAATTCCGTGAAAAGGTGTTTTCTTTTTATCGTCCTATGGCAGATGGCTGAACACAGCAACTGGTATGCACGCATGTAGAAGATTGGAGGAGGTCTACGTCCAGGAGTGGACAAAAAAAATATATGCACAAGAGGTTGGCTACAACTGCTCTCTAGCGAGTCTTCTTTCATAGGGGTATAGTATTCCGGAGACATATTCGCCTTTTTCATTCGCTCTCTTTATTTTGAGATGCAAATACTGCCGCCTTCCCGTGGGAGGGCGTGAGAGCTGAAACCATTGTTACCGCCCCCTCCCCCTGCCTCTCCCAGCGCCCCCCGCGGCCCCCGGGGGCAGGGAAACGTCTAAAGTAAAGCTCTCTACCCCCAAATCAGCACTAGCACCCTAACCTCCCAACTATACGGGGTCTGTCCGCAAAAAAAAGGGCTCAATCCTATAGTGGTAGGGCGTTCATTAACAAAATTGTTTCAACTGTTTAAGATAGAGATTGAGATTGGTCAATTGAAGCGTTCGATATGTGTCCGAAAAATGCTTCGGATCTCTCGGCGTGATCGAGTCACCAATGAAAAAGTCCTCTAACGAATGCGCACTACAAAGGAGCTCCTGCCAACCATTAAGCATAGAAAACTGATGTACTTCGGTCAAACGCAACTAAAAACTAAGCTACTCATATAGTGTAACTTCTTGCCTGCGTTATCCCCGAAGGGGTCCGAAGGGAGAAATGAGATATACCGTCTCCTTCATCTTATCATACAGGGTAAGATTGATGGGAGAAGATCTCTGGGGCGCCGAAGGACATCGTGGCTGAAAAACCTGTGACAGTGAGTCGGCAGAAGCACCAAGTCCCTGTTACGAGCCGCAGCATCCAAAGTCAAAATAGCCATGATGATTGCCGATCTTCGATAGAAGTGACACGAAAAAAAGAAGCAGAGATAGAGTAAAATTGAGTACAGGAGAAAGGACTGAGTACAAAATTGTGTCTCTGCTTTTAACGCCCTCAGCGGAGCTGCCCCATCCTACTTGTGTGAATTGTGCAGAGTCGATCAGATAGGTGGAAAACGAGGCGATTTTCGTTCTGCACAGAGTGACGCCAAAAATAGACTTCAACTGCACACTTAGACGGAACATAACCGGTTTCAGAGACATTTAATATTTCGGTTCAGTTGGTAGGGTGCTTGCGTTTCATGCCGAGAGCTCGAAATCGAATCCAAACGAGAGTGTCAGAAAAGATTTCCCGTTTCAGTGTTTATTTCAAACCCAAAATAAAATATCGCTGTGAAATTTACTCAGCCTTCACAAAAAGCGAATACCAGCCCCCTCCGCAGCTAGGAAATCTCCACTTCAACTGAAGTGGTTGAATTAAGGCCGTTCTCCTTACCTGAAAAAATAAACAGGTTCCACTTCCCACATGCGACATCTTCAGGGATAACACAGGCAAGAAGTTACACTTAATGTGTATCTTAGTTGCGTTGCGTTTTAATGTTATTTATTTGTGTTCCACCGGCAATCATTTCTAACATCTTTGGTGAGATTAGATGTCTAGCTCTTGGCTTGAAATACAAGCACTCTACCAACCGAGCCATCGACTGGACCTTCAGTAGCATTGATTTTGGTGAAGACAGGTCACCAAAGGTCCATCCAGCCTTACAGTTACTCTTCTCGCTTGAGAGTCGGCGGATTTTTGACAAAAGTGGCTCGAAAATAGAGAGAAGAAACAGCGACCAGTCTCATGTATTAGCGGGCATATAAGTGTAGGTACTCCTGTTTCCACGCCAAGTAATATATCCCTTTGAATGTGTGAACTTACCTCTTTTAAATATCTCATGTTTTTGCGGGAAAAGAAATAAGAGTCTATCTTTTCACGCATCGGAAAAATGTCTTTGTACTGTAACCTATAGCGGTTTCTTTCTGTCGTTATTTAGATATACGTGGAGTAATTTATTCAAGAAAAAAATATAAATACGAAGGATTGTTATATATCGATACTATGAAGGTAAAACTGAATACACGTGACATATTTAGCTAACATTTGTTACTCAGATAAATGCACCTTTTTCCCTATTTTCTACCAAAGAAAGCACCAGCAAAGTGTGAAGATTCTGTATGTCAAATATTTTGACATGGTTAAAATGAACACATTGCCATCTATGTACATTTAAATAACCTCCTTGTTGGCATTTAGGTGTTAGGCAAAAACCAATAATTTATGTTTCTACAAGTTGGTATTACTGTCACTTTTGGACTATTAAGTTTCATGTATTGTCTGACACTTCCTTCTTTGCTCTTGAAAGTGAAACATCAAAACATTCGCTTCTAGTTCTGTATCATAAAAATCTAAATAAATCTCCAAGAAAAATATACATCTGGAACTAATTAATCAACCACTTTCGAGAAACCAGCTAACCAAAATCATCTAGCCATACAAATTCTTCTCCACTGTACTTTACAAGTTTTTCATGAGCACTACCTTGCAATTAGTTCACATACTATGAGAAGTTACACACAATTAAATGTTTTATCCACAAATCTGTAAGTCACCATTTATTCAGTCTAACTTGGTATCTTTAAAGGAGCACTAAAGATACCTTTTAACTAATCATATATTTAATTTGAGAGGGCTCTTGAGGTGTGACACACACATAAACTACGCTCTTTAATTATGTGTATATAATCTATAATCTAAGTTGCAAGGATATATTCATTCAAAGCTCTCAGATGTAGGTATGTATTTATTTTAATATTCACATTTGGTACATTCACAGAGTTAACTTTTGTACTGTATTGCTCTACAGCTCCGATACAAGTCTCAAGCTACAGACAGCTTTGGCCCTTTTGATAGCATGACAAATAAATGGTTCTTGAATCATTTGGCACTGGAACATACTTGATTTTGCCAGAATATTCGAACGAATACTTGTTCTACAGCTCCGATACAAGTCTCAAGCTACAGACAGCTTTGGCCTTTTTGATAGCATAACAAACGGATGGTTCTGGAAGCATTTAGAACTGGAACATGCTTGATTTTGCCAGAATATTCGAACGAATACTTGCTCTACATCTCCGATACAAGTCTCAAGACACAGACAGCTTTGGCCCTTTTTATAGCATAGCTTTTTTTAGTACACAAAGGCCTAATTTTTATTTTACGGTTAGAAAATATACTATGACATCTAATTCCATATAACAGTCAAAATGGTGCAAGTAGGTTTTTTATTTTACTTTTTCTTACACCGAATGAAAAACAAATTTCGGACTATCTAATCTAATCTAATCTAAGTTGCAAAATATAAGTTACATTAGAGATTCACATTATATGCATTTTCACAAAACAGACATGTTTAAGTTCGCGCTTAAACATGCCGCATGTAGTCCCACAATATAAAAACCCGAATCTCAAATGAACATACACCCTGCGACTCCTGCCGACTTTCCCTGAAACAGGGGTGACATTGGCAAAGTGAACCATTTTCTACAGCATGGGTGGTCAGTCGCATACTAACCTATAAACATATACAACAAAGTACATTTTTAAAATCAACAAATTATAACATGTATGCACATCAAAAACTTACAGAAAACAATTTTTTATTTAAAAAACCCAGCCGCCAACATCACAAATTAACCGCCATTTCTTTCCTTAATAGTAATATATCCGCTAGTTAAAAACTATGTGGGAATATCCATAACATGTAGTAATCGTTTCGCAAACTTCTCGGATCGATAAGAAGTACACAAAGTGTCGCATGTGATGCAGTGTTGCAGCAAAAGTAAAGTTTTAACAGCGCCCGCCAGACGCGATCATGCCTTTCGCGTAACTTTGCAGCTGAGAGACGTGTCGGAGCAAGTTCTTGGAGGAGGAGGAGCTGGTGCGAACATTAGTTGGTGATCATGCGCTGCAGAGAAGACGTGGAGATGTCTTTTAGGCATTTAGTTTAACGGTCTGGGGCTGGTCACGTGAACAGCTTTCAGAAATCGGGATAAAAATAATTTGAACGGATTAAAAATAATTTTAAAAAAATACAGGTGCGAATGCAAATACGCAACTCGCAACTAAGCTACACGTATAGTTTAACTTCTCGCCACGTTATCCCCGAGAGGTGTCGCATGTGGCTAGTGAAAACTGTTTCTTTTTATAGGTAAGGGGGCCGGCCTTACACCAAACACAGTAGTAAAGTGGGAATTTCCCAGCTCCCTAGGGGGCTGGTTCTCATTTCTTATGAATATAATAATAATGATTTTTTTGATGAGCGCTGTTTTTGTGTAAATCACACTTCAAGAGCCCTCTGCGAACTTGATCGTCACTGTAGAAAGTGCCAATTCTCAAGCAAGACCCTGTTGTTGTCAGGCTGGATGGACCTTTGATGTTAGGATTTTAATTTGTATGCGCGAACTTACGCGTGTCTGTTTTTGAGCATGCATTTTATATGAATTGTAAATGTTAATATAACTTTGCAACTTAGATTATAGATTATAGGCTGGTAGAAATGATAACAAGCCCTCATTTTGTCGTTAAACGTGTACATCTCCATAGCAACGCTCACTTGAATCGAAAAAAAGATCGCTGTAATTGTTCTTATAACGATGCAGATATTCAATTTCAAAGGTGACTTATTGGCGATGGAAGTGTTCATGAATAACTTCTAAGCTATAGGTTTTCTGTCGTAGAAAATATGAAAAAAGGGGCATTTATCTGAGGAACCCATATCAGCTTAATATGTCACCTATTCAGTTTTACCTTTAAGGTATCGATATATTTTTTTCTCGTTTTGCTCTGGTTCTATACAGCTCTAAGGCTTGGTATTTTCAGCGTTAGCTTAGCGACTTTATACCGAATGAAAAGGACACACTTACGTCAATCGTGTGGGTAGTTTTTTTTATCAGTTTAAAGTCACAGAAGCTATCGTTGAAAACACCGGGCCTAAGGATGTATTTTTTCAACAATAGCATAGCTAATTTATACCAAATGAAACGGACGGATGCATGTCAATCTTGTGTGTAGTTTTTTTTATCAGCTTTAAGTCATACGGTGCTATTCTTAGACATTTTGGTCGTCTGTTGAACCCACGGTTTGACAAACTAAGGATGCCTGGGCTGGAAGTCTCATCACCACGGGCATTCTTACCGATCAAATGTTTGTAATATTTGTATAAATACTAATCAGCTGTTCACTTGCGGCCATCTTGGATTGACAGGTCTTCATACAAATGCATCATCAGTTTGTCAAAGCTCAACGACGACTAAAATGTCTAAGAATAGCACCGATAGAAGCTAACGTTGATAATATTGAGCCTAAGTGAAAAAGCCCCATCCATCACAGTCACACACTATCATCTCGTCATACAGATATGACCCTGGCACGCATCGACCCCGGACCCTCCGGTCTGCGGCATGCGTTTTTACGACTGGGCCGCGGTCCCCGAGGTGACATAATTCCATTACGGGAGCAGCCCTCCCCAGAAGAAAGGTCAGACCCCCGGTACGAGAGGAGATAGAACCCTGAAATATTGATACAATGGGTAATCTAAAATTTAGCGAACACTGTCCGTCAGCGTACAAGTGTGCGTCAAATTTTTCTGTTTCTCTGTATTATAAATTAATTTATTTCTTGAAAAAAATTTAAGCGTTTAAGTATTAAAATTGTGAAGATTTATTTGAAATTAGTAATGAAAACAAATAAAATGTAAAGTTTTTCTTCATCAATTAATATATTTCCTTGAGCGCTTTGATGTTATCACACCATTATCAAGAGGTTGTCTATAATCTATAATCTTAGTGGCAAAGATATATTAAACATAAGATTTATATTAAATGCATTCCCACAAGCAGACATGTATAAGTACTCGTAAACCTACAATATAAAACCCAATCTCAAATGAATATAAGCCCTGCAACTCTTGCCGACCTTCCCTGAAATGGGGGTGACATTGGCAAAGTGAGCCTTTTTTTTTTACAGAATGGGTGGTCAGCCTCATACCAACCTATAAGTCAAGCAATTGCCCTTTTTAATAATGCTAATTGTTGGGTTAAAAAAGTCATCGGCCTGCACGAAAAAGACCGGTCACAAAGGTTCATCATGCATCACAGAAACAAGCATGCAGAGGGCTCTTGAGGTGTAATTCACAAAAAAACAATGATCAACAAATAAATCCTCCAATTTTTTTATAAGACTTTGATTCTATAGCAAAATCTAACGCCTAAAAAAGAAAAACAAAATATCTTATATTGATCTAAATCTGACCATTGATTGGGCGTGTTTTTGGTAAGAGTTGCATTAAATTTTGGAATTGAATCATCAAGTAGAAGCGTGGAATGCTCTCCCGAATATGGAGTCTGGAGGAACAGAGGTCCGAGGGTGTGTTTTTGTGTACCTCGCACCTCGGCTCGGGACATTTTTGGAAATAACTCCTACTGGTTTATCACAAAAATGTCGACGCCACGCCCGACGTTGCCAAAGTGTGTTTGTTTGTCTTATGTCCATCAGAGGTAATGTTTGTATGTGCACTGGGCGATTGTATATACTGTAACTGTAACTCTGTCGCCATTCCGCTAGGGGTGGCCAGAGCCTCTGCAGAGCTGCTTCCATTTTTTCCTATCCTGACATACCTGTACCTCTTTCAATTCATTCATATCCATCACCTTTTTCATGCATTTTCTTCTTTTACGCTCACTTTGTATATCTCATTCTTTCACAATCTCCTCAATCTGATCACTCCATACTTTTCTCGGTCGTCCCTTCCCTCTTTTTCTTTTCACACTTTCTTTGTATACATATCTACTTGTCAGTCTATCATCATTCATTCTTTCCACATGCCCAAACCATCTCATCACATTCTTTTGTACCTTAACATTCGCATCCTCTTTCAAATTACTTCCTTTTTTTACCCATTCATTCCTTACTCTATCCCTCAGAGTTTTTCCTGTCATGCTTCTCAAATGCTTCTATAATCTATATATAATTTTCAAAGATATATTAACATTCAAAACTCATATCAAATGCATGCCCACAAACAGACACGTGTCAGTTCGGGCTTATATAATATGCTGAATGTGTACTTCCAAATTAAAACCAAACCTCAAATGCACATAAACACAACATTTACTGACCTTCCCTAAAACAAGGCTGACATTGTCAATGTGAGCCATTTTTTATAGTATGGGTGGTCAGCCTCATACCAATCTATAAGTCAAGGAATCTTATCTAACCTAAGTTGCAGAGATATGTAGCATTAGGGATTCATGTTATATGTATTCTCACAATCAGACACGTGCAAGTTCACTCTTGCACACACTGCATGTAAACCTACGATATAAAAATTCAAATCTCAAATGAGCCAACACTCTACAACTCCTGCCGACCTTCCCTAAAAACTGGAAATTGACTTCAAAGATATGTAAAACAACTCTCACATTATCGTGGTTTACATTTTTTTCTTAGCTCAGATTGTGTAGACTGTGTTATTAAGACAGGTTCATTGAATCTTTGAATCAAGTTGTAGATAAGCCAAACAAGCACTGGGGGATGAAAAGTGGCCTAAATGCTTTTTACACGATAATGGCAGACGACTAACTTGATAAAGTCAACTTCATACCAAGAATGGAGTCGAAACATTCCGGATTTCAGCAGCAGGCAGGCTGACGTTACAGATCTGACTGAAGTGGCTAGAAGCACCTAAGCAACCAGCAATAAAATATTGGTCAGTCATTTGGTTACTAGCATATTTATAGTATTATAATCTTCCCCCGTCTTTTTGTTGTTCGCTGTAAAATAGCTGTAAAGAAAAATCATTAATTGAAAAAAAATAATGATAGAATCATAAAATAAATTTGTCTATAGAAAAAAAACTATTTACATTATTTTGTTCTCAACTATTACGTAATTAATCGCATTTATCCACAGAAAATTATTTTATTTCGTAAGTTAAATAAAAAAGTATTATTTTTACTTAAAAACTATGAATAACGTTCATAATCATTAGTTGTTATGTCATCCTACTATTATTATTATTATTAATATCACAAATTATAAAAGTATCACAAATTATAAAATTACGACAAATTATAAAATGAGCACAAATTTTAAAATACTTACCACAAATTACAAAAGTATCAAAAATAATAAAAGTATCACAATTTATAAAAGAATCAGAAATTATAAAATATCACAAATTATAACAATAGCATCGCATACACCCCACAATGTACGGCACCATCATCTAAGTTGCAACAATCTCTCCAGATGCACTCCAGCAGGCTGTGCGGAGGATTCCTGAGGACATATCCTCGCAGCATGAGGAGACAAAAAGCGCCATGGACGGCATTCCTGTGGCCGTGGCCGCGGCGCGCATACACACGCAGAGACACTTTTTCCCAACACTTCTTGACACAACGAAGAAAGACCAACAACGATTCAAGTGCGAGCTGTGCCCTTAGAATAAAACATTCCGTAAACTCGACTCGATACACTTTCTTATAGAGGTATAAGGCTGACCACCCATACTGTAAAAAATTGGCCACTTTGCCAATGTCACCCCTGTTTCAGGGAAGGCGGGCAAGAGTTGAAGGGCTTATGTTCATTTGAGATTGGGTTTTTATATTGTAGGTCCACATGCGGCATGTGTGAGCGCGAAATTATGCGTGTCTGCTTGTGGGAATGCATTTAATATGAATCTCAAATGATGTATACCTTTGCAACATAGATTTAGATCTAGGAGTACCGTAGTATATTTTTCATGTGGGCTTACAACATAAAAAAAACAATCTCAAATGAACATGAGCCCTGCAACTCTTGTCGATCTCCCCTGAAACAGATGTGACATTGGCAAAGTGAACCATTTTTTTTACAGTATGGGTGGTCAGCCTCATACCAGCCTATAAGTCAAGGAGTAAATCTTTTGGTATAGTGCTTTAATTTCATGCTGAAAATTTAAAGTAAAAGGACCACCGGCCTTACGTTAACCACTTCAGTTGAAGTGCGGATTTTCCCAGTTCCCGATGGAGCTGGTACCCATTTCTTGTGAAGGCTGAGTAAACCTTGGTCTATTTAAATTTTGGGTTATAAAATAAATGCCGAAACGGGAAAACATTTCTGACATCCTCGGTGGGATTCGAAACCGACCTCTCGACATGGAATGCAAGCACTCTACCAACTGAGCTATCGACACAATTTTTCAATGTCAAATCACGTGCTTTGTTATTTTCACGTAAAACCTATGCAAAAGGTTATTTAAGTATCTTTTTTTTTAATAGGGATGGGAAATATTTAACGCATTCACACTCGAAATCACCTCATAGATGTATCAGTTCCCTTCAGCGCACCGTGCTATAGCGTACGCTCGAAAATGCCATTTTCAAAAATACGCAGGACCTGGGTAAGACCTCCGCATAAAGGCAGGGAAGGCCCTGATTGCCGCCCGGAGCAATTCACTTTTTTACCCGCGACGCTTTGTCAAAGGTCTTTAATGCTTTGTCACGAATACCGCCGGTGACTGAGGAAGACGCATGACTTGATACAAACATTACTCGGACTGATCTTCCAGTACTCCTCCGGGCCCTCCTTTGACGGACTACCGTGCCCTTATTGAGGCAAGTACTGGCAGAGTAACGCGTGAGCTTTTAATTGAGCCTTTAAAAATGTAGCGGTCGCGTGAAAAGTATCTGATACTTTTGTTGGCTACCGTTAAAAAATATTGTTAATTGTTTTTTTTTATGTTTTTTTTGTGTATTTACAAATTGGACTAAGAAATAACTGATATACTCGTATTGTACATAAACTGGTCGGCTGTATTACATGAAGATATTTTTTTTGCCATCGTTCCTTGATTTATAGGTTGGTATGAGGCTCACCACCTATACTGTAAAAAATGGTTCACTTTGCCAATGTCACCCCTGTTTCAGGGAAGGTCGGCAAAAGTTGTGGGGCTTATTATGTTCATTTGAGGTTCAGATTTTATTTGTAAGTTCACAATCAGCATTTGTAATCGCGAACTACACGTGTTGGTTTGTGGGCATACATCTGAGAGCTTTAAATGAATATATCCTTGCAACTTAGATTATAGATATTATATTAAAGTATCACACAATGAACGAACGCAATTAAGCTGCGTATACGCAGCTTACCTATATATAGGTAAATTTTATCTTATTACCGGATTATCTTCAAAGGAATCGTGTGTTATGGGTAAACTATTTATTTTTACAGGTAAGAAAGCCAGCCTTACGTTGAACACTTCCTGTAAAGTGAGAGTTTCCCAGCTCCCCAGACAGTTGTTATTTCTTGTGAAGGCTGGGGATATACCTTGCCGGTATTTTTACTTTGGGTTTGAAATAAATACAGAAACGGGATATCATTTCTGATATCCTTAATGGGAATCAAACCCTGCAAGCATTCCACTAACTGATCTATCGACCAGACTCTGACACAATGATCAAGTTTCTTAAATATCATTTTATGGTTATTTTTTCACATATAGTAAAGAGTTTTATCAAATCACACTCGTTTTCTTTTCATTTCATCATTGCATTCTCCTAAACAGGTAGGTACGTCATATTTAACGAATAAAATATCTGATACACATTGCGAATACATTGATATCCCTGCATCCCTATTTGGGTGGGAATCGTCGATGTGGCTAATCAAGAGGTTTTGCGAGAATTATGAGCGCACTTTGTCGTCAGCGAGAGCGTATAATATAATGAGATGTTCGTACTCCCGTAAAAACTTCGCAAATTGGTGCTTGGCGGCGGATTTGTGGTATAAAATTATTTTTAATGCATTACGTACGGTAACAGCAAAGGAAATTGCGACGCGTATGTTTTTGCAACATTTATGGAAATGACTTTATTCTCATGATGTGAAAATGGACACAACTTTTGCGAAATAAAATGTAATGGATGCTTCATCATTTTTCGATTTTCAGATGCCATTTTCTTTTCGTGAAAGTTTGATCATCTTGCTATTTATCGATATCTAAATCTAAATCTAAGTTGCAAAGATATGTATTATTTGAGATTAATGTTAAAATTATGCGTGTCTGCTTGTTCCCACAAGCAGACACGCATAATTTCGCGCTCACACATGCCGCATGTGAACCTACAATAAAAAAAAAACAATCTCAAATAAACAAAAGCCCTGCAACTCTTGCCGACCTTCCCTGAAAAAGGGGTGACATTAGGGGTTGATTTCTTAAAGGTAAAACTGAATAAGTGACATATAAAGCTAGCATGGGTTTTTCAGATTAATGCACCTTTTTCCTATTTTCTTCAGGAGAAAACACTACATAAGTGTGAAAATCCTGATGTGTAGACGTTGTTCATTAGCACTGCCTTATAATTAGTTCAGTTACTATGAGAAGTTTATCTAATCTAATCATAATGATTCACATTATATGCACTTTCACAAACAGACATGCACAAGTTCGCGCTTAAACATGCCGCATGTGGTCCTACAATATAAAAACCCGAATCTCACATGGGCATACACCCTGCAACTCTTGCCGACCTTCCCTAAAACAGGGGGGACTTTGGCAAAGCGAACCATTTTCTACAGCATGGGCGGTCAGCCGCATACCAGCCTTTAAGTCAAGGAACGTACACAACAAATTACATTTTTCAAATCAACCAATTATAATATTGATGAACATCAAAAACCAACAGAAAACAAATTCTTATTTTAAAAACCCTAGGTGCCAACATCACAGATCAACCGCCATTTTCTTCTGTCCTTACATACTTCTTTCATTTCCTCCAGAGTCACACACAATGAATTGTAAATTTTATGTTATATTGGAAAGAGTCTTTCTTTATGTTCCAATCAGGCACTAAAACAGCTTCAGATCAATCAGAAAAATGACGAAACAAAATGGATGTGCTAAAAGAAATAGGCGTGGACATTTTCAGAAGCTTGCATTGCATACTTTATAATTAAAAAGTGCCAAAATCTGTCTCGAAAGCATCGGCCGGCCACTTGATTGGAGTTATAAATCACCAGGTATCCTGTCAGGTGACGGGTTAGAACAGTACAGTGACAAAACGACACATGACAAACGACACATACAGAACGACAGATGACAGAACATAACAATGACAGTACGTCACATGAAAAAAAAATATATATATGACAAAACATCACAGAATAGTAAGTACATCATAATGAAAAAACACCACAAGACAAAACATTACATCGGTCCGCAGTCCAGTAGCAACACTTCGGACTCGCAAAAAATATACCATTTATATTTCCAAATTTGCTCTTCGCTGGGTTGAAAAATTCATAAACCTTTACCAAAGACCGGTCATCATAAGGTCCATCCAGCCTTACAGCAACCGGGTCTTGCTTGAGAATTGGCGCTTTCTACAGCGACGACCAAGCTCGCAGAGGGCTCTTGAGGTGTGATACACACAAAAACAGCGCTCACTAAATAAATCAGCCTATTTTTTTTAATACCTAAAACAGAACATAAACGGCACTTGAAAATCATCAAACAAATAAAAATCATCAATTTATCATCATCATCATCAAGGAGAACGGCCATGTAGTTCATATTTTAGCAGAATAAGTGTCTGTTTTGTTTTGTGATATTTTGTCATTGTGATGTAATTCCTTGTAATGTTTTGTCGTAGTGGTTTTTTGTCATGTGTCGTTCCGTCATGCTCAAACACTCCTGTATGTATGTGTCGAAAGGACTCACAGCTCATGGACGCTCATACAAAGCTACGTTTTGTTACTGTGTCGTTCTACTATGGAACCATCCTGGCAGAGGTGTCCGCCAGGTTTTTTTGACCCTGCAGCGGTGCCGAGTGAAGTTTTGGAAGCTACGAGAACGGCTTTTTGCCCCCTTGGGTCCGTGACGCATTCTTGGGACGGCGAGAGGACCTCTGTATAATTAAAATTAGATTTTTTGATAATTTGAACTAACACGTGAATGGAATATGTCGGACATTGTAAGAAAGCTATTTTTTTTTTCTACTTAATTTTAGTGAACCTAACAACTCTACTTTTAAACACAGTTTTATTTATCTCGATTATTTTTTTATTTTAATTAATATGTACGAAAGTTTAAGATCTCTTAATCATCTTCAGGTTCAATAGAATTCAAGATTAACTTGCACAGTTTCCACATTTTAAACAAACATAGATTCAAAAACGATATTATCATTTTGAGTAATGCACCATAATATATGAAGACTACACGGGAAAAGCAAGGAATGCCAGCAAAAATAAGAAAAAAAAAAGTCAAATCTAGTGGCGTCACATGTGTGGATCTAAAGCTTTGCAAAATTTGGAATGCAACAACAGTCGCTGTCACAGTTTGTGGCGGTATTTCCGGTTCTTTGCGACAGGCAATAACCATAATTTCAAATTTTGATTTACTCATAATTTTCTTCAACTGACATTCCTTGTTCTTCCCCTGTAGTCTTCATATTTACCACTGTCAACTAATGAGTATTTTCATACTGAAATTGAAGTTTTTTTAAACAAAATACCATTTAAATGAAATGCATCACAATTAAGCCATATATAATCAAAGGCGGCAATGTAGATCAGATAAAATTTTCTGATTATATCCACATATTTAGTGTGTTGAAAAAAATCCTAGATGGTTGGCTTTGATTCTATACGACTCAAATAATTTCCTGTCTCCCTGCATTCATCATTGAAACTATTGATATTTCAATTTACGAAAAAAAAAAAATTTAGAACCAAAGTACCATTTATATGATTTCATCAAATTGTTAACGATTCACCCTTCATTGTTCATCTCCAAAAAAATGGTATTAACATAATAAAAACTTATTTTTATACACCCAAGTACCATTTCTTACAATACGGTTCGCAATCTCAACTACCAGTTAACCCTTTCGCTACCGCGGCGAATGAGAATGACTTGTCAAAAAAATTTAAGGTATAATTTTAAGCGTATTAATTCTTGCAAATCATGAACGGTCAAGATTCGTCAAAGCTGTGTCCGTTAATTAGGAATTTAATCGTAAAAACATTAAAAAAAAGACAAACCGGTGTTATTCGTATCTTCCAGCATCATCAGCATCATCAATGGCACGTCAACCCGCCGTGGTTCTTTTTTTTTAAATCCTGTGCGGGAGACTCCCTAGATTCTAGAGACTCTAGGGATCTATGACACTTGTTGTTGTGCCGCAGAGGTGTACGAGCTTGGTCGTCGCTACACAGCGCCAATACTCAAGCAAGACCCAGTTGTTATAAGGCTGGATGGACCTTTATTGACCGGTCTTTGGTTAAGGCTTTATGAATTTTTTCAACCCGGCGAAGAGCATATTTGGAAATATAAATGATATTTTTTTTGTGCTCCGCCGGGATCCGAATCCACAACCTTCCATTTACGAGTCCGAAGTGTTGCAACTGGACTACGGACCGGTCCAAGATGCCAACGACACGCGGTGTACCTGAGCGGTCACCCATCCAAGTAGCATCCGCGCTCAATGTTGCTCAACTTCGGTGATCTGATGAGAACCGGTGCTTTCAACATGGTATCGTCGTTGGTTGTGGCCCCTTTGATCAACCGCAGACACCGCTGCCTGTCCAACGTCTTCCTCACTCATTCTCAAACTCCTACCGCACTGCAGAATGCCGATAAAGAAACAGTAAACTATGGATCACCTATGGATCAAATATTTTGTAAATAACATTAAATGGCATAACACAAAAATAAAAATGTCCTCACCTCGGGATTCATGAGCGGATATGTGTCAAGATATTAAAAAAATAACATGGTTATTTTTTTTTCTTCATACACTAATTGCCACACTACAATGTTAGCTGACACTGCTTTTTCTTTCCAGAATCATCTAGAATCTTCCTGTCAATACGCTTGAAGATTCCAACTTAATGACTGATAATTTGTCTCCACTATTCCTGGACTTGACGCTTCTTCAGTGGCAGGAATTCCTGTATAAAAACCTGCAACTTGCTGAGAAGTAAGACAATTATCGACGACCATTATTTCTCTATTAACTGCGTTTAGAGACATAACATAATTGCGATTGGGTCTACGTGATCTTCTTGTTTTTTTTTTTCTTAATAACTTCTTTACTTCTAATTTCATCATCATCACCTTTGACATGACAATTTGAAGTAAATTTATTTCGACTTTCATGACCGGTCCGCAGTTTAGCGCTTCAGGCTCGTTAATGGAAGGTTGTGGATTCGAATCCCAGCGGAAATATACCATTAATATTTTCAAACACGCTCTTTCTGGGTTGAAAAATTCATAAACCTGTACCTAATTTATATTTTTCATCTTCACCTCTACATTTCACAGTACCTAGGAAGTTTTTTTCTGTCCGATCTCAATATTCCTTCAGTCTTCAGCCTTTCATAGTCCACTACTGGACTTAGGCCTCCTCCAATCCTCTCCATGTTTGTCCATCGGCTGCTGTGTTCAGCCATCTCAATATTTATGTATTAAATTCTAATTACAGGTGTGTATAAACTCAATTACCTGACATTGGTCACGGCAAACACACACACACACACATGCACACGTGTGGCAGCATTCTTAATTAGACATTCTGTCTTTTTTATAAGCCACCTCAATCAAAAGAACTTTTTTCACGTGATGGGGTTTTTTCTGACAGTCGGTTGAAATATAGACCTACGTGTATATGGATCTGACTTGGGACCATTCATGTGAAATATACAAATCACGGCTAATTTCCTTGACTTATAGGTTGGTATGAGGTTTCCACCTATACTGTAAGAACTGCTTCACATGTGTTTGAGAGAAGTTGGATAAAAGTTGCAGAGTTTATGTTCATTTAAAGTTTTGTTTTTTTTATTTTATAAGAAATTCTACTTCCTGCTGAAAAATCAGATGTGAGAACGGAGGGGAAAGAAAAATGAGAAAAAAAACCCTAAGGGTGTTATTCGCACACGGCAAATATATGGTTCAGCTTTCAATACAAAACAACGATGATCCATGTTAAAAAAGGATAATTTAAAAAAACAATAAAATTATTTTTAAAAACTAAAATAAAAAAACCTTGTTTTTTACCACTTTGAGTATTTTTTTTATTAGATAGCAAAAACGATGTATCACCGGTGTATGTATGATCCATGTATCACCTACGGATCAATCGAGCCGCGAATAACCGTGTAAAAGATTTCAGGTTGCAACTTGCAACTGTGCAAAAAGTTCATCTTTTTGTCTCATATTTTATTAATATTTCATTTGCATGCAATCGAACACTGGATTTTTTTCTGTAAATGCCAGATAGAAAAATATACAAAAATATTTAAAAAAAAAAACAGCAAACTCTAAGCTGAATTATGATGTTTTAACAATAATTTACATAAAAATGAAATTTTGGATTCTTGATTCAGCCAAAATTCGCTGCCTTAGTTCTTGTTTACCGTATAGACCATTCAGCTAATTTTCCATGAGCAATGTTTGCATGTTTACTGGACCAATGTGTCTTATGAAAACACGAAATTGATTTAACAAATATTTAAAACAACTCTCACATTATCGAGTTTTACGTTTTTTCTTAGCTCAGATTGTGTAGAATTTGATTCTTAAGACAACTGCATTAAAAAGTCATATTTGACAGAATTGGTCTATGCGGCCAACAAGAACTGGTAGAGCGAAATATTTACACATAAAAATGCTTCCAATGTCTTGTCCATATCCTAAATTCTGTACGCGATACGTCTCTCCCATATTTGTGTACCTGTTTGAGATGAGTCCTTTTGTTCGGCCGACCTGTACGTGATCGCTCAGCTACCGTTTCCATTTGAACGCTTTTATTAATAATAACCAACACAACTACCAACATCTACAAAAAAAAATACCTAAGCACACTGTTACGAATATATAGTTGTGTGTTGTGAATTGTCTGTATCAGTTAATAAAAAAATACTAATATAAGGATGATTTATTTGGTGAGCGGTGTTTTTTTGTGGATCACACCCCAAGAGCCCTTTGCGAGCTTGGTGGTCGCTGTAGAAAGCGTCGATTCTGAAGCCAGACCCAGTTGCTGTCATCAATAATTTCTTACACCCTCGGTGGGGAACGAACTCTTTCGCTTTCGGCATCGAATGCACGATTCTTCCAACTAATGACCTGACTTTTTACGAGCTTGATCGCCGCTACAAAGCGCCAATCCTCAAGCAGGATTCAGTTGCTGTAAGGCTGGATGGACCTTTGGTGATCGGTCTTTGGTAAAAGATTCTGAATTTTTCAACCCAGCGAAGAGCATATTTGAAAATATAAATTATATAATTTTTTGGAATTTCGAACATTTTTCTCGGCGAGCAAACTTCAACTTTGTTTAGGACAGCCGTCCTTAGCAACCAACAATAAAATATATTTATTTTTCCTATCCGTAGCAACCCGGCCGGATGAGGTCACAATATTGTCCATTTTAATTCACTATATAATCTATAATCTAAGTTGCAAGGATATATTCATTTAAAGCTCTCAGATGTATGCCCACAAACAAACACGTGTAGTTCGCGCTTACAAATGCTGATTGTGTACTTACAAATAAAATCCAAACTCAAATGAACATAAGCCCTGCAACTCCTGCCGACATTCCCTGAAACAGGGGTGACATTGGCAAAGTGAACCATTTTTTACAGTATGGGTGGTCAGCCTCATACCAACCTATAAGTCAAGGAAACTAACAGAGCTTAATGTTTTTTAAGCACTTGTGACAGGGTTTTCGCTTTTTTTAATTTTCCACAAATTCCAACACTTAAATTCCATTTATTTTATTTATACTTTTTACTTTCTTGCTATAGCCGGAGGCTATAAAGAAAGTTATGATTTGGTGTGAAAATTTTTTTTCGAGGTTTTCACGGAAATGAGTTGTCCTGGTGCAGGACATGCCAAAAAACACTATCTTTCAAAAACGTCCGTCTGTATGTGTGTGTGTGTGTGAGTGTGTGTGTGTGTGTGTGTGTGTGTGTGTGTGTGTGTGTGTGTGTGTGTGTCACTTTCCAAAGTATAAGACCTAGAGATACCAAATTTTGGCTACATCAACTTTTTTGGACATGTATTAAGTATGAATAACATGGCATTACACCAACTTGAAAATTCAAGATGGCTGCCATACAAAAAAAACATAAATTTGCACTTTTCTCAAAAACAGCTCCAAGAATTTTTCTTAAATTTTCAGAGCTGCCATTAATTAATTTTTAACTTAATAAATTAGTTATGGCAACACTCTTACTAATGGTTTGGTTATGGTAATATAATGGAAGGGCTTAATGACCATCTATAATAATCTAGAATATAAGTTGCAATGAAATATAAACATTCAAAACTAATATGAAATGCATGCCCACAAACAGGTACGTGTAAGTTCGCGCTTACGAATGCTGAATTTGTACTTATAAATTAAAACCAAATCTCAAATGAACATAAAACCTGCAACTCTTGCCGACCTTCCTTGAAACAGGGGTGACATTAACAAAGTGAATTATTTTTTACACTTTGGGAGGACTGAGAAATGAGAGAAAATTGAGATAAGACTGAATGAAAAAAGAGTGGAGGTCGTGAAAGAATTTGATAATCTGGGAAGCAAGTTTGAGTCGAATGCGAAATTGACGAAATAATTGGAAAAGCGCGCTAGTAGAGGAAGAAGTGTAATGGAAACGATTGGAAGCATTACAAGGAATAGGAAACTTACGAAGAATATGAGATCGGCGGTCCACAATGGCATATTGGTTGGTGGAAGTGAGGCTTAATGAATGTGAGCTGAGTAAAGTATGTAAGTACGGTTGAAATGGCTTACCTGAGAGCAATGGCTGGAAAGACACTGAGTGATAGAGTACGTAATGCTTGAGTGATGAACGAGTGTGGTATAAAAGAGAATATGAGAATGAAAGTACAAAAAAGTATGATGAGATGGTTCAGACATCTTGAAAGAATGGATGATGAACAACTAACGAAGAAAGTGTACAAAGGAAATGTCAGAGAAAAGCGCGGAAGGGGAAGGCTGAGGAAAGAATGGTTAGACCAAATAGGTGAGATTGCGAAAGAATGGATCCTGCAGAGTGAGAATAAGAGAAGAGTATGTATGAAAAAGGTGATGACAGCAAAAAGTGGAGGCGCATCTGCGGAGGTACCGGCCACCCCTAATGAAACGGTGGCAGGATACAGTACAGTACAGTACAGAGGTCAGCTTCATACCAACCCATGAGTCGAGGATCTTTCTTGTGTAATTGGCGCTTTTTCCAGAGAAGACCAACCTCGCAGAGGGCTCTTGAGGTGTGATTCACACAAAACGGCGCTCACCAAATCAATCATCCAAATATTTTTTATTCACTTAAGAATTTATATGGCTATTTCCATACCGGCACGGGTATGCAGGTACACACCGCGGTGGAATAAAAGTGATTTATTATCGATATATTATATTTTCATTGAAACTGCATAAGCTGGTAGATGATTATAGCTTTACATACGTCATACAGTGGGTTAATTTTTGCAAGAAAGTCGAGTGCAGATTCTGTGCAATTTATTTATTATCAATTCCATTTTACGTTATAAAGATATGAACTGTATGTATGTATTCAAATTGCTGATTTTTTAGTAGGGACGTTACCAACATCTTTAAGAGCAAATCAATCTATAAATTTACGCCTCCTATAGACCATCACTCGTGTTTGACATTTTTGCACGTATTTCAGTGGGCTACATTAAAGTTTGTGTCGCACATTTTTGGTTCTTACTTTAGTTTCCTTTGAGTGTCATCATTTATCATATTTAAATCCCGAGTGTACACACACTTTCATCACAATTTTCATCAAGATCATCTTCATCATTGCACTTTCACGCTAAAGAACCCCATTGTAGACATGGGTGAAACGTCCGGAAGCTCCAGTTCCCACAGACCATGGAGACAGATCCCGGAAAAAATGTCTCCAGCATATAGCTTTCTTTGTTTGCGTAACTACGCATACTGAATGCTTGGATCTTCAAGCCAATGTCGTCTTGTACACATAACGCTGGTAATGTTCCAGAAATCACTACAGCGTGCGCTCACACATCCATATTAGTACCTACGCCTTAGAACGCACCAGCATTCGCTCGAATTTTCTACACACCCATACAATCAGACACTATATTTTAATTATTAAACTATGGTTAAAACTATGCTGTAAAAATCGGTTCACTGCTCCTTGGCTGATAGGTTGGTACGTGCTGTAAAAATCCGTTCACTTTTGCCAATGCCACCCCGGTTCAGGGAACGGCGGCAGGAGTTGCAAGGTTTATGTCCATGTGAGGTTTTCTTTATTTTTTATGCACACATGCAGAATGTGTAGGCTCGAACCTGCATGTGCCTGTCTGTAGGCATGCATTTCAAATGAGCCTTAAATGCTTACATATCCTTGCAGCTTAGATTATAGATTATAGTTTAAAGAATAACGAAAACCGGAAGATTATCTGTGACACCCTTACAAGATTCGAACTAGAATCTAGTTTTTCTTTACATGCTTTTTTTCAACTGAGCTATCAACCGGACTAAGATCAAATTTTCTCGTGCCTTCACAGGGTTTTTCTTACATATTTGTAATTCAACAATTTCCTTACGTTCACACCTCATTTGAACCTCATCTCGTGTTCTAACAAAATATTAAAATATCACCCAAGTATGTTGACTGCCGAGGGATTGTCTATGGAAGAGATACATAATAATACCCAACAAAATCACGACGTAACTTTTCGCCGGGACAAGTTCGATGACATTTCAGACAGAACGTCCGTTTAAGTTTGACTCGGTCGGCCTCCATACAAACTGCAAAAGCCGTGTAATGAGAAATTCACCATTCTGTATCATCCGCATTGTAATTCGCAATAATACATAACAATAAACTTAATGTTATGCCTAACAATACGTAAACGTAACACCTAACAAATAATTACTATGTAAAACGTGATGCTCCATTTTGGCCATGTTTTTTTTTTGCATGTAAATTTCCCCACATTTTTTACTGAAAAAAAAAGCATTTAAAATTGTTCATGTCGGAGAATAATCATTCTCTTGGACATCGATAATCTGAGTTGCAAAGATATATTGTAATTTAAGAAACATGCCCACAACTAGACGTCACCGAAGGACATACATTCCTTCAGAGTTTGAATCGATTCAAGGAGGTTGCCCTCGTACACAGCTCAAGAGAATGGCTTTTAAAATTCAAAAAGGCACTGCTTTTACAAGTAGATGGTGACCAGCAGAGACAATGGCTATGACAACAAGGCACTGCCCTTACAAGACGATAGGGAACAGCAGAGAGAAATAGCTTTCGCAACAAGGCACTGACTTCAAGAGGATGGCGACCAGCAGAGACAAATGGGTATCACAAAAAATAACTGCCTTTTCAAAAGGATAGCGATCAGCAGAGACAAATGGGTATCACATCAAGACACTGACTACAAGAGGATGGCGACCAGCAGAGACAAATGGGCAAATAACTGCCTTTTCAAAAGGATAGCGACCAATAGAGTAAAATTACTAGCACAACAAGGTTCTGCTTTTACAATAGGATGGCGACTAGCAGAAACGATAATGGCTATTACACTAAAGCACTGCCTTTTCAAGAAGATAACAACCAATAGAGTTAAATGGCAAGCACAAAGATACTGATTTTACAAGAGGATGGCGACCATCAGAGACAAATGGACAGTGTATTAAGGCACTGTCGTCCATTAGCAGAAAAAACACACCTATGTTCAGGAAGGTACTGCCTTTACAAGAGGATAGCAACCAATAGAGTAAAATTACTAGCACAACAAGGTTCTGCTTTTACAATAGGATGGCGACTAGCAGAGACGATAATGGCTATTACACTAAGGCACTGCCTTTACAAGAAGATAACAACCAATAGAGTTAAATGGCAAACACAAAAATACTGATTTTACAAGAGGATGGCGACCATCAGAGACAAATCCGTCCATCAGCAGAAACAAACACACCTATGTTCAGGAAGGTACTGCCTTTACAATAAGATTGCGACCAATACAGCAAGTGCTCTCGCAACAAGTCACTGCCTTTACAATATCGATACCTTAAAGGTAAAACTGAACAATTGACGTATTAAAAGTGTACACGGATTTCTCGAATAAATGCATCTTGTTTCCTGTTTCTTACGAGAGAAAACACTAAGTAAGTGTGAAAATCCTGTAGTTCAGAACTTTTTCATGAGCATATCTTATTATTCGTTCATTTACTATGAGAAGTTATCCCCAATAAACAATTTTATCCACGCAAAAAACGCAAACGCAACTAAGCCACACATATAGTGTAACTTCTTGCCTGCGTTTCTCCGAAGGGGTCGCATGTGGCGATTCGGAACCTATTTATTTTTACAGGTATGGGGGCCGGCCTCACACCAACCACTTTCAGTTGAAGTGGGGGTTTCCCAGCTCCCGGGGGGGCTGGTTCTCATTTATTGTGAAGGCTGAGTAAACTTTTGAGATCGAACCCTTGCTCTCGGTATGGAATGCAAGCATTCTACCAATTGAGCTATCGACCTTTTTACGAGCTTGATCGTCGCGTCGTCGCTACAAAGCACCAATTCTCAAACAAGACCCAATTGCTGTTAGGCTGGATGGACCTTTGGTGACCGGTCATCGGTAAAGGTTTTATGAATTTTTCAACCCAGCGAAGAGCAAATTAGAAAATATAAATGGTATATTTTTTGTGCTTCGCCGGGAATCGAACCTACAACCTTCCCACTTACCACTGTTACCACTGAACTACCAACCGGTCATTAAATCAGTGAATCCACGATTTATTAAATCAGTGAATCAGCACTTATGCAGTTTAACCTTAAAAGTGGCGATATAATATAGAGTAGAAGATGACATTTTACCCATCTCTGAGTTTATTATTACACATTTACGTAATCTGGATAATAACAATGATCTTATAGGAGACACATTACATTATATTGTGGTCCGCTGGGATCGAGATCGATTGTTATTCGAGTCGTTCTGGAACTTTCTAATCGCTTCGTGTTCGCTGGGTCTGTTGCTCGGCCATCTTAATTGATTTTGTGTTTGGGATCGCCACGTTTCCGATGAGAATGGATTAGGCGTTGCGTAATGCATTGTGATACCAGTAAATGTATTGTGTAATGTGGATTGTGAGTGCAGTAGGGCTTCGACAATCTTAACACCCAAAATATAATAATAATATTTCGATGGAAATTATGGAAATGAAGCATTTGAGAAGCATGACAGGAAAAACTCTAAAGAATAGAGTTAGGAATGAATGGGTAAAAAAGAATGTAAGCTGAAAAAATTGGACAGTGAATGATAGCGAAATGAGTGAAGTATGTACGGTGGAAATGAAGCATTTGAGAAGCATGACAGGAAAAACTGAGGGATAGAGTAAGAAATGAATGGGTTAAAAAAGAATGTAATTTGAAAGACACGTGTTTGTTTGTGGGCATACATCTGAGAGCTTTGAATGAATATATCCTTGCAACTTAGATTATAGATTATTATAGATTTATAGATGTGAAAGTTCAGGTACAAAAGAATGTGATGAGATGGTTTGGGCAGGTGGAAAGAATGAATGGTGATAGACCTACAAAGTATATAAACAAAGGAAGTGTGAAAGGAAAAAGAGGAAAAGGACGACAGAAAAAAGTATGGAGTGATCAGATTGTGAAAGAATGAGATGTGCGATATGAATGAATTGAAAGAGGTATGTCAGGATATGAAAAAATGGAGGTAGCTATGCAGAGGCTCCGGCCACCCCTTGCGGAATGGCGACAGAGTTACAGTTACAGTTGCAGAATGATTTATTTGTTGAGCACTATTTTTGTGTGCATCACACCTCAAGAGCCCTCTGCGTGCTTTTGTGGTTTTGGATCCCGGCGGAGCACAAAAAAATTATCATGTAAATTTTGAAATTTCTATTAATTTAATTACACATGGCCGGTCCGTAGTCTAGTGGTAACGCTTCAGGCTTGTACATGGAAGTTGGTGGGTTCGAATCCCTGCAGAGCACAAAAAATAAAACAAATATATATTTTCAAATTTGCTCTTTGAGGGGTTGAAAAATACATAAACCTTTACCAATGACCGGTCACCAAAGTTCCATCCAGCCTTACAAAGATTAGGTCTTTCTTGAGAATTGGCAGTTTATACAGCGACGACGGCGTGATTCACACAAAAACAGCGCTCACTAAATAAATCATCCTGACATTATTATTATTATTGAATCGGATTACCTGTTTTATGATTGAATTACCTTACATTTAATTACACATTAGAGCAGGTAACACGCCATTAAGATCGCTATCCAATTCCCGCCATTGTATTCCGCACAATTATCTTTGTAATGTCCGGTCCGTAGATTTATTGGTCCACAGATCAGCGCGGGTCTAAAACAATTATTGCAGGACGCATTCGCAGATATTGTTTTAGCAGATACACCCCACACCATATTATAGTGCGACAAACGAAACTCGAAACTCGAAAATCGTAAAATATTAAATAATTGTTTCACAGATTTGTTCTATCACATTGTGGTGAAGCTTAATATGACTCCGCCATATCATCTCCTTATCGCTTGTTTGTCTTATGTCCATCAGAAGTAATTTCACATGAGCAATGTTTGTAGGTGTACCTACTAAACCAGTGTGTCTTATGAAAACTGGAAATTGATTTTAAACAACTTTCACGCTATCGCATTTTGCGTTTTTTTCTTAGCTCAGATTGTGTAGAATGTGATTCTCAAGACAATGGTCATTGAAAGGGCATCTTTGAATCAAATGATAGATAAACGCTTGGGGGACGATATGCGTCTTAGAAATTGTATAAATGAGCACAAGGATAGGCGTCACGGATTCAAAGATAGGACTCATCTAACTCTGTATGCTCTTCTTTGCGGGTTTATATTTATATTTAATTACACGCGTTGATGGATGCACCATTAGAGTGGAAAATTTGCGTCTGCACACTCTCGAAATTGACCTGGCACTGAAGTCTCACACTGGGGTATTTTGTTGCATGATGAGTAGGTAATCAGGATGGACAAGGCTAATAAAATACTTAAAAAAAGAAAGGCATTTTAAAGCCTGTGACCTATAGACAAAATTATCGACAGAACAATTCGCTCAAACACATAATTTTACTAAAAAGCTATACACTTTGCCTATTTCACCCCTGTTTCAGGTAAGGGAGGCAAAAGTTGCGGGGAGTATGGCAATTTGAGGTTTGGATTTCATTCTTTAAGTACACATGCAGTATTTGTAAGCGCAAACTTAAGCGTATCTGTTTGTGAGCATGCACTTAATATGAATTTTAAATGTTACTACATCTTTTCAACTCATGTCATAGATTATTATTATAGATGTTTTGTGACTGTCCGAGTTGTCTTATTCACAGTCGATACTTCTCACAGCGCAGCTCGGCTATTGTTCCTGGCAACACGTTCTTTAGATAAAGTGCAGTCCGAGCCCAAGTTGCCCGCAGCCAAGTCCGCCCAGCACTGCAGACATCAATTAAAACCGGACCTAACACTTTCACACACACTACCTTTGAACCAACATTCTACGCCAATTCACGCGCGTCACACTATAATTATAAACGCACTGTTCTTTCCTCGACTTCTTTCTGGACTCGTGTAATGGATTCTGGATTAATCTAATGAATTATGGGCTCATTTAATGAATTCTCGATTCACAATTCTGTAATCTTTTAATTAATTCTAGTCTCATTTAATGAATTTTAGACTCATCTAATAGATTCTGGACTCATCTAATAGATTCTGGACTCATCTAATAGATTCTCGACTCATGTAATAGATTTTGGACTCATCTCATAGATTCTGGACTCATTTACTGAATTATTGACTTATTTAATTAATTCTGGGCTCATTTGATGAATTCTGGAATAATTTATTGAATTTTGGTCTCATTTAATGAATTCGGTGAGTACAAAAAGTCACGGATAAAGGATAGTGGAGTGGAGACCTCATGAGGACAAAACAAGTAGAGGAAGGCCTCTGACACAATGGTCAGACGACATATAGAAGATTGCTGGTGACTGGATGCAGAAGGCCGAGTATAGAGATACCTAGGCCTGGTAGATAGATTATAGTAACGAAAAGTTAGTACCTTCCTAGTTTACCTAGTTACCCGGAAAAGTAACATGAAACCAGCCTTAGGTCCGGTATTTTAGACGTTAGCATAGGTATTTTGTTCATCAGTTTAAAGTTACATATTATGCTAACGTTGAAAATACCGGGCCTTAGTCTTAAACAGCATCCACTTTCAAACCTTCGTCTTACCTTCTTCTGGGAGCCGCGCTGCAGTACTGAACATTGAGGATGCACAATGAGAGTGGTCGTATATTTGTCGGAGGTGTCTGCGCTCATTACGGGGAGGTGGCGGCACAAGTTGCAGCGGGACTTATCGCCATTAAATTAAGATTATCTGCATTGCGCATGCGTGGCGGGTGTTTTATTTGCGAGCCGACATATGCAGCCGGGCAGGCGTCTCGCGGATCTCAGACAACGAAATCTGCAACGCCATTATTCACTTCTAGCAGTTACGGTTCAAAAAAATGTCAGTCGCTATTTCTTCTACGTTTTTTTTAATTAATGATCTAATGTCAAATGGTAACTGTAACTGTAACTCTATCGTCATTCATCTAGGGGTGGCTAGAGCTTCTGTAAAGCTGCCTCCATTTCTTTCTATTCTTACATACCTCTTTCAATTCATCCATATCCGTCACCTTTTTCACACGTTTTCTTCTTTTACACGTCTTGTTCCTTGACTTATAGGTTGGTATGCGGCTAACCACCCATGCTCTAAAAATGGTTCACTTTGCCAATGTTGCCCCTGTTTCAGGGAAGTTTGGCATAAGCTGCCGGGCTTATGTTCATTTGAGGTTTGATTTTCGAATTTGGTTTCGAATACTATTGTAAGTACATATCCAGCACTTGCAAGCGCGAACTTCCACGTGTTTATTTGTGGGCTTCAAATGTTAATATATCTTTGCAACTTAGCATAAATCTATAATAATCTAAGTTGCAAGGATATATTCTTTCAAAGCTCTCAGATGTATGCCCACAAACAAACACGTGTAGTTCGCGCTTACAAATGCTGATTGTGTACTTACAAATAAAATCCAAACTTCAAATGAACATAAGCCCTGCAACTCTTGCCGACATTCCTCGAAACAGGGGTGACATTGGCAAAGTGAACCATTTTTTACAGTATGGGTGGTCAGCCTCATACCAACCTATAAGTCAAGGAATACGAGTAATAAATAACATTTAAGTATAAAAATAAATAAATAATAATAATAATAATAAAGATTTATAAATATATCTATAACCTAAGATAGAAAATATAGATAGTAAAATAATGGCAGAATTTTAGGTTAAAACAATAAAGTTGGAATAGAAATGAAAAATATTAATGAAACAGTAAAAACAATTAGTAATGTATTATAGTAAATTGTTGTATTTCCGGTAAATTAAAATTGATTATTTAGTGAACAGGAAATGATTAAAAAAAAAAGAAAAATCCACAATTTGATTGGTTTGTTCTAACGTGGCTGTGATGTAGGAATAAATTAACTTTTAAATTAATTTCTGACCGACAATGCCTTGTGACTAATCTGCGTTGAAACGGATAAAAATGAAAAACTAATTAAAAAAACAATCTGTACCCCGAGTAAACAGCATTGCGTTAACTCGACTCGATCACGTAAATCGCAAAAATGTATGGAAAGTGAATCACTCACTAGGAGTGCTTTCGATACATTTTCGTATTACGCGATAGAGAAGAGTTTATGGGAATGTTCTATACTCGGAGTATCGGTCCGAGACGAATGGAAACTAAAGTAAAAATAGCATTACGATACTTTGAGGAACACGCCATTTATTTTGATGTTTGGTTCACTTTGCCAATGTCACCCCTGTTTCAGGGAAGGACGGCAAGAGTTGCAGGGTTTATGCCCATTTGAGATTTGGTTTTTATGTTGTAGGTCCACATGAGGCATTCTCGACTCATGTAATAGATTTTGGACTCATCTCATAGATTCTGGACTCATTTACTGAATTATTGACTTATTTAATTAATTCTGGGCTCATTTGATGAATTCTGGAATAATTTATTGAATTTTGGTCTCATTTAATGAATTCGGTGAGTACAAAAAGTCACGGATAAAGGATAGTGGAGTGGAGACCTCATGAGGACAAAACAAGTAGAGGAAGGCCTCTGACACAATGGTCAGACGACATATAGAAGATTGCTGGTGACTGGATGCAGAAGGCCGAGGATAGAGATACCTAGGCCTGGTAGATAGATTATAGTAACGAAAGGTTAGTACCTTTCCTAGTTTACCTAGTTACCCGGAAAAGCAACATGAAACCAGCCTTAGGTCCGGTATTTTCAACGTTAGCATAGGTATTTTGTTCACCAGTTTAAAGTTACATATGCTAACGTTGAAAAAACCGGGCCATAGTCTAAAACAGCATCCACTTTCAAACCTTCGTCTTACCTTCTTCTGGGAGCCGCGCTGCAGTACTGAACATTGAGGATGCACAATGAGCGTGGTCGTATATTTGTCGGAGGTGTCTGCGCTCATTACGGGGAGGTGGCGGCACAAGTTGCAGCGGGACTTATCGCCATTAAATTAAGATTATCTGCATTGCGCATGCGTGGCGGGTGTTTTATTTGCGAGCCGACATATGCAGCCGGGCAGGCGTCTCGCGGATCTCAGACAACGAAATCTGCAACGCCATTATTCACTTCTAGCAGTTACGGTTCAAAAAAATGTCAGTCGCTATTTCTTCTACGTTTTTTTTAATTAATGATCTAATGTCAAATGGTAACTGTAACTGTAACTCTATCGTCATTCATCTAGGGGTGGCTAGAGCTTCTGTAAAGCTGCCTCCATTTCTTTCAATTCTTATATACCTCTTTCATTTCATCCATATCCATCACCTTTTTCATACGTTTTCTTCTTTTACACTTCTTGTTCCTTGACTTATAGGTTGGTATGCGGCTAACCACCCATGCTCTAAAAATGGTTAACTTTGCCAATGTCACCCCTGTCTCAGGGAAGGACGGAAATAGTTGCAGGGTGTATGTCCAGTTGAGATTTGGTTTTTATGTTGAAGGTTCACATGCGGCATGTGTAAGCGCGAACTTATACGTGTCTGCTTGTGAAAATGCATATAATGTGAATTTTTAATGTTACATATCGCACGTTTAATAATAAAGAGCAATAACTCAAAAAACAAGAATGTTGGGAAATCACGTTTGAAGTTCAGACAACCAGTACAAATTGTATGGGATAAAAAAGGCGGCCGATGTTTTATCTCGGTCATATTCGTCCAATTTGAACGGCTGTCGCATTCTACCTATTCTTCTCGCATTGTTCTTGCGTTTTATTACAAAATCTCGATTTTCCCAATTTTCGAGTTATTTCTCTTTATTATTAAGCGTGCAATATATTTGCAACTTAGATAAGATTAGATACTCTATGCATCAGTGATTTGAAAATTGTGGTTCACTCTTTATGCACACGTAACTTCAATAATTTATCTTGTTTTTTTATTGTTTCCCGGTTAGTTCCGGTTTCGAGCTCAGCCCCTGCCCGCTGCACCATCTGTTGCCAGCTCTAATTTATACAATCAAATAACTAGTAAGCAATCAAACGTACATACGGTTCGGTTCAAATGGATGTTGATTATTCATTGTGAAGTGCACGGGAATGCGATTTATTCCTAACCGCCGGAGCAATTCATCATCGATATCGCTCTTCTACCTCTTTTTCTATCACGTCTTCCTACAATCTGCAATCTAAGAGCACACTAATCTATTTTATCTACTTGTTAGTCTTTAATGTGGAAATGTAATCATTTGTCAATATGCAGACTCCAAATTACATTAACACAGACCTCCCAACACTTATAAGCAGCGCATATCGTCACCTTAGTGATTGTTTGTCTTTTATCCTAGTGAAATTAGTTGAAATGGACTTCCTAAGAAGTATGATTGGGGAAAAACGGAGTTATAGAGTGAGGAATGATTTTGTAAGAGAAAAATGTGGTGAACGAGAAAGTAAAGATTAAAATAAGTTTGTTAAGATGGTCTGGAGGAAATGAAAGAAGTATGTAAGGACAGAAAGAAATGGCGGTTGATCTGTAATGTTGGCGGCTAGGGTTTATTAAATTGGAATTTGTTTTCTGTTTGTTGTCCATAGATATTTTTATTTAGTGATGTATAAAATGTAACTTGTCGTGTATGTTCCTTGGCTTATAGGTTGGTATGCGGCTGTAAATATAAAGTCGGTATCCTCGAGCCCTCAACTCTCACGGCTATAATCTTTCAGTGATTTCTGAGCCTCCTTTGCTTTGTGTAAACACTTGGGAAAGTGTAGCTTCACGGGAGGGCCTTCTGCCACTCGCATCTCACATAACTTTTGCAGGCGAGTCCTGTGACACATCCCCGGATGGGATGGATATACAGGGCGTGGGTCAGTGGAGGGAAGACTGACCCCTGAGAGAAGGTGACCACCCATGCTGTAAAAATGGTTCACTTTGCCAATGTCACCCCTGTCTCAGGAAAGGACGGCAAGAGTTGCAGGGTGTATGTCCATTTGAGGTTTGGTTTTTATGTTGTAGGTTCACATGAGGCATGTGCAAGCGCGAACTTGTACGTGTCTGGTTGTGAGAATGCATGTAATGTGAATCTCCAATGTAACATATCTTTGCAACTTAGATTAGATTAGATTAGTTTGGACATATGGAGGGAATGAATGATGAAAGACTGACGAAGAAAGTATATGTTGCAAGAATAGATGGATGTCGTGGTAGAGGAAGACCGAGAAAGGTATGGATGGACCAAATTTCCGAAATTGCGAATGAATGGAATATCCAGTGTCATAATAAATAGAGAGCCTGTATGAATAAGGTTATGACTCTGGAGAAAATGAAAGAAGTATGTAAGGACAGAAAGAAATGGCGGTTGATCTGTAATGCTAGTGGCTAGGGTTTTTAAAATTTAAAATTTGTTTTCTGTTTAGTTTTTGATGTCCATATCTATAGACACTCTACTCTCTAGTCAAAGTTAACTTCTTAATCCACTTGGCCAAAACGCCGGCATGCCACTTTTTACCGTAGGTATTTTACCCGATAGTATTGTATTTGAAAAAAATAACCTATTTGTTTTCACGCATAAGGGGGGGATCAGTCTTACGAAAATCACATCATTTGTAGTGAAGATTTCCTTGCTTCCTAAGTCAGCCTCATACCAAACTATAAGTCAAGGAATATAAATTATCATCTACCTTTTACTTACTGAATCCTTCTTACACATACCTAGAGGTATTCCATACGACGCACGTACTAAGCTATATTTTTTACTGATACTAATCTAATCTAAGTTGCAAAGATATGTTACATTGGAGGTTCACATTACATGCATTCTCACAACCAGACACGTACAAATTCGCGCTTTCACATGCCTCATGTGGACCTACAACATAAAAACCAAATCTCAAATGGGCATAAACCCTGCAACTCTTGCCGTCCTTCCCTGAAACAGGGGTGACATTGGCAAAGTGAACCAAACATCAAAATAAATGGCGTGTTCCTCAAAGTATCGTAATGCTATTTTTACTTTAGTTTCCATTCGTCTCGGACCGATACTCCGAGTATAGAACATTCCCATAAACTCTTCTCTATCGCGTAATACGAAAATGTATCGAAAATACGACAGCACTCCTAGTGAGTGATTCACTTTCCATACATTTTTGCGATTTACGTGATCGAGTCGAGTTAACGCAATGCTGTTTACTCGGGGTACAGATTGTTTTTTTAATTAATTTTTCATTTTTATCCGTTCCAACGCAGATTAGTCACAAGGCATTGTCGGTCAGAAATTAATTTAAAAGTTAATTTATTCCTACATAACAGCCACGTTAGAACAAACCAAACAATCGTGGATTTTTCTTTTTTTTTTAATCATTTCCTGTTCACTAAATAATCAATTTTAATTTACCGGAAATACAACAATTTACTACAATATATTACTAATTGTATTTACTGTTTCTATTCCAACTTTATTGTTTTAACCTAAAATTCTGCCATTATTTTACTATCTATATTTTCTATCTTAGGTTATAGATATATTTATAATAATCTTTATTCTAAGTTGCAAAGATATATTAACATTTGAAGCCCACAAATAAACACGTGGAAGTTCGCGCTTGCAAGTGCTGGATATGTACTTACAATAGTATTCGAAACCAAATTCGAAAATCAAACCTCAAATGAACATAAGCCCGGCAACTTATGCCAAACTTCCCTGAAACAGGGGCAACATTGGCAAAGTGAACCATTTTTTACAGCATGGATAGTCAGTCAAGAGATTGAAATTAATTTCAAAACAAATTAGACCGGTGCTCTCAATGGATGATGGTAGATCTTACTGCGTCTATTTAAAGATAGCAAGTAATAAAATATGGTGGCGCTTAAACAGCTGGCCGTTGTGTATTTTTTTCATACAATCTGATCGGCGATATCGTAGTCACCTTCTTGCGCGTTGTGAATTTGGAACCTTTTTCTTTGCGCAGGTAAGGTCAGCCCTTCGTATTAGGATAACCTTTTCCCGAGCAAAAAGGTTCTTATTTTTGGGAAGTCTATGTAAACCTTACCAGCCTTATGATTTGGGTGAATTGAAAACACTGAAAGGCGAAATCATGTCGGACATCCTCGATAGAATCGAATTAAGTTCTTTTAATTCTGAACGCAAGCGTTTTACCAACTGAATCATCTACAGGATTATTCACCTTATTCAAAACAAATCCTATTTTGCTGATAGTCGTAAGTCTGCCTTCTTTACTTGGAAAAAATAAGTAGGTTCAAAATTTTATTTTTGACGATTGAAAGGTCAATTACAGATAGAGAGAGACACACGCAAAAAAAACTAATTTAGGCAATACTCAACTGTGATTAGTTAGATAACTCATAAGATTAGATATTTTGATCATTCCATGTTCCAATAGTATTCCCCAGTCTTACAAATTCCTCATTCAACCAGCTGTGGAATTTAATGAATTTCTCGTAATAAATAAACAAGAACGACTCTTCTGGGTCCGTCAGACAATGGCCTTCTTGGATCTGTGTCTCTCTGTACCCGGCCACACAATGCCCCGTCGCATTCCTTCCTCCTCCCTAACAGATGATGAGTCGACACTTTATACACATGGCTTTTTTTGTTACCCTTTCCGGCACCATTCATTGTTTTTATTTAGATTCCTGACAGAACGCTGACCTGTGTTTTGTGTGCTGGCTTGTTCCAGCCCATGCTTCAAAATCTCATTCATTTGTTCCACACGGTGACTACAGAAATATTGTGCCAATTTGTATGTAACACTGTTTTGAACCGCAAATGCGTTTTTATGTGTTTAAGCTTCCACTAAACACATGTGTATTAAGAAACCTCTCCAATCTGCCAAAATTTGTTCTCTGTTTTCCGTTCTCAACTACTGAGGTAGGCTATTCCATACGGATGGACCAGCTGAACTAAATTTCTGGCGTCTTTCACTGACTACTGCCTTATCCACAGCTTTTGTTCAATTCTACTACTCTAAGTCATTCATCGCTTATCCTTCAAGCCATCTTGCTCTCGGTCTTCCCATTCCTTGCTTCGTTCAAGTTCTGTCATCACAAATGTCCATTCCAGGCTCCGATGGTCTATTCGCTAAACCTATGTATCCCAAATACACCATTTTTAAGTCGGATAGTGCCTTGTTTTTGGGGATTTGATTAATGCAATACCTTGAAGGTTAAATTGAACAAGTGACATATGAAGCTAACATGGGTTTCTTAGATAAATGCACATTTTTTCCTATTTTCAGATTCTTTCTAAAACAACACAATTGTGTAAAAATCCTATAGTTTAGATTTTAGAACATTGTAACGAGATGAATTTGTTTGTTTGGTGGAATGGAACATGAGATTTGAATTTGAATGGAAAAAGGAAAACAAAAGAATGCAGAAAGAGAGAAAAGAAGCTTGCCTGGCGTGAGAGCCACAAGCAGGTGAATTTGATCATAATTAATATTGCTGTGGTTTATTATATATACATTGTGATTGTGGAATAATAAAGTGTGTTTAAATGTTTGATTCCTTATCTGTTTTATAAGTGATATTATTAAGTGATTTGTAGCAGAGCCACAAATGGTGTGAGAGAGTTCTCCTGAGCACGGCTTGAGTCTTGAAGCGGATTTTGAACGAACGAAAAGTTAGCAGTGAATATCCTCACATATTACAAACATCCTAATTGTAACTGTAACTGTAACTCTGTCGCCATTCCGCTAGGGGTGGCCAGAGCCTCTGCAGAGTTGCCTCCATTTTTTCCTATCCTTACATACCTCTTTCAATTCATTCATATCCATCACCTTTTTCATGCATTTTCTTCTTTTACGCTCACTTTGTATATCCCATTCTTTCACAATCTCCTCAATCTGATCACTCCATACTTTTCTCGGTCGTCCCTTCCCTCTTTTTCCTTTCACACTTTCTTTGTATACATACTTTGTCAGTCTATCATCGTTCATTCTTTCCACATGCCCAAACCATCTCATCACATTCTTTTGTACCTTAACTTTCACATCCTCTTTCAAATTACATTCTTTTTTTACCCATTCATTCCTAACTCTATCCCTCAGAGTTTTTCCTGTCATGCTTCTCAAATGCTTCATTTCCACCGTACATACTTTACTCATTTCGCTATCATTCACTGTCCATGCTTCACTTCCATACATCAAAGTCGGTAACAATATGCCATTGTGTACCGCCATTCTCAGATCCATCGTCAATCGCTTGTTCTTTGCTATTCTTCCTATTGCACCGACCACTTGCTTGCCCTTACACATCCTATTCTCAAGTTCTCTTGTCATCTTTCCATTCTTCTCAAACATACTTCCCAAGTATCTAAATTCATCCACAATTTCAACTTTCGTACCATTCAACATGAGCGTGCATTCTTCATTTTCATCCATTCTGTCAAAAATCAGTACTTTCGTCTTACTTGCATTAATTTTCAACTTGTTCACACACAGAGCATGGTTCATTGAATACTATCAAAAGAAAAACCCTCACATTTTGGCGCCCAACGTAAAAGAAAAATCTGTAAATGAAATTCCTATGAAGAAAATTTTCCATACAAAACAAATGACAGTCGATTTCAATAAATGACATTCAAATTTCAAAACAATATGAAATAATTACAATGAGACAGATTTATGGTTGTGAAAGCATAATGGAAAGCATCAACACGTTTAAAAGCTATTGAAGGCATCAACTTATACAATTTAAAACAAGAAATTGCAAGATTTGAAAGGCGGTTTTGAAAATATTGAAGGCGAGAGAATTCAAATTACCTACCTACGTTCAGAAGAAATGAACATTTAAAAATCGAACGTCGCAGAAGAAAGCAGAATGGACATGAACCAGTTTGTTTCAAATCAGTTTAGATAAATATATAAAGATGGTGTTATATTTAATTTGTATGAGATTTTGTTTGTGAAATGAGATGATTTTTTTTATTATTCTCTAATTACACAAATTGAAAATATACAGCAAATATAGAAAGTAACACAATGGAGTCCATAAATTTTGATCCTCTCAAATTAAAAATATCTTTTAATGGTGAAAGTGAACCAAATGAATTTATAATAAGGTTAGAAGAATTAGCCAAAGTCTACAAATTAAAATTAGATTATTTGGTAGAGTGTATGCCTATATTTTAAACAGATTTTCCGTTAACTTGGTACAGAGCAATTAATTGTGAATTTGATTGGAAAATTTTTAAAACCAAATTCTTACAACAATTTGAAAAATATGACTTTCAAAGGAATCTTAAGTTAGAAATTTTAAATATGGTACAAGGTCATGATAATGCATCAGTTTATATTTTAAAGGTAAAATCAAAAAATAATTTATTAAATAAAAGAATCATTATGATAATGGACATGTAGGTATTTTTAAAACTTATAAATACATATCAAGATGTTACGATTGGAAAAATATGTATGCAGATATAAAAAGTTTTATAAATAAATGTCAAAAATGTAAAATGTATAAGCCGAATAATTTACCTCCAGCAGGAAAAATGGAAAATAGAAAAAGAGTGGATAGACCGTTAAAAATGCTGAGTATTGATTTGATAGGGCCATTACCAAAATCAAGTACAGGTTATATACATATATTATCAATAATAGATGTTTTTACCAAATATTGTTGGTTATTTCCTTTAAGAAGAGCAACTACAGAAGAAATAGTAAAATTAATAGAAAATAAAATATTTTTAACAGAAGGAGTACCGCAAACAATAATAACAGATAATGGAAAGAATTTAAAGTCTAATGCATTTAAAGATTTTATGTACTCATATGGAGTACAGAAAATATTTTATACAACTTTATATACTCCCATGTGCAATAATGTAGAGACATATAATAGAACAATAGGATACACATTAGCTATTTTTGTTGAAAATGAACAAAGAAAATGGGATACTTTTTTAGATTAAGTACAAAGCATAATAAATAATACAGTCAATTTAGCAACAGGATACACACCTAATGTATTAGCAAGAGGTAGGGAGATTGTACTAAATGGTGAAATTCATGGTGAAATAGTAAATGATGAAATAGAATCAAAGGAAGATTTAGATAAATATAGAGATATGCATAAAGATAAAATGAAGGAATTAAACACATTATACAAAATTGTAACAGAAAATTTATGGGATGCATATAATAAAAATGCAAATTATTATAATAAAGGTAGATCAAATCGTGTCTATGATCAAGGGGATATTGTATGGCGTAAAAATTTCATACAATCAAATGCAGGGAAATACTTCTGTACAAAGTTGGCTCCAAAATTTGTCAAAGCCAGAATAGAAAAGAAAGTTAGCAAGATAGTCTATGTATTAAAAGATATAGACACAAATGTTATAAATAAATATCACATCAAGGACACAATCAAATTAGATTAAAAAAAAAAAAAAAAAACATCTTTTCATGTGTATGAAAAATTTGAGGTGATGCATGATACGGTGAAAGTTGATATAAAAGTGATCAGTGAAAGAATGAATTATGAAATATTGCATGAATGAAGGTATGAAACATAAATTAAACAAAGTATTACATATGAAAGTAAAGTTTTTGAAAAAAATTGATGGATTGATAAATTTATTAATGAAAAATAAATTTAAATATCTGGAAAGATGTGATACATGTTAAAAAAAAAAAGTTATTTTAATGAATTGATTAATTAAATGGTGAATGTTAATTATGTATTGTTATTTGATTATTTTGAATTGTTGAATTAAGTATTTAGAAAAAAAAAGTTAAAAAAAAACAAATATTTGTTTATAATATTGAATATGAAATTTGTGTTAAAAAAAAATATTCATTTTAAGTATGAAAATAATTGGTATTGTTAAAAAAAGGTATTAATGACTGAATAATGTGTCAGAAACAGGTTTTTTTTTTATTTTCATATTTTTGAAATTTATCCTTAAAATAAAACAAAATATGTGGCGCCGGCTGAGCATTATGATACATTATTTACTCATTGTAAAAATTAAAAAAAAAAAAATTGGGAAGAACTTTTTTTTATGAGAGGAAGGAGGTGTATTGTAACGAGATGAATTTGTTTGTTTGGTGGAATGGAACATGAGATTTGAATTTGAATGGAAAAAGGAAAACAAAAGAATGCAGCAAGAGAGAAAAGAAGCTTGCCTGGCGTGAGAGCCACAATCAGGTGAATTTGATCATAATTAATATTGCTGTGGTTTATTATATATACATTGTGATTGTGGAATAATAAAGTGTGTTTAAATGTTTGATTCCTTATCTGTTTTATAAGTGATATTAAGTGATTTGTAGCAGAGCCACAAATGGTGTGAGAGAGTTCTCCTGAGCACGGCTTGAGTCTTGAAGCGGATTTTGAACGAACGAAAAGTTAGCAGTGAATATCCTCACATATTACAAACATCCTAATTGAATACTATCAAAAGAAAAACCCTCACAACATTTTATTGAGTTCTACCTTATAATTAGTCCACTTACTATGAGAAGTTAAACCCAATAAAAGGTTTAACCCACGTTTTCTCCAATCAATGCATCAGAACTTATTCAGTTTTACTTTTAAAGATATACAGAGGAAGTGTGAAAGGTAAAATAGGTAAGGGACGACCGAGAAAAGTATGGAGTGATCAGATTGAGGAGATTGTGAAAGAATGGGATATACAAAGTGAGCGAAAAAGAAGAAAATGCATGTAAAAGGTGATGGATATGAATGAATTAAAAGAGGTATGTCGGGATAGAAAAAAATGGAGGCAGCTCTGCAGAGGCTCTGGCCACGTTTAGCGGATGGCGATAGAGTTACAGGTGACGATGTTGGTAGGTTTTCTAGACACTTCCGTACGTTAGAAACTTCTCGTATATTTGGTTCGTTGAACGTCACAATACCATAACAAATAATTTACATTTTGACATTTTTATTCAAAGCAGTCCACAATTAGTCACGGATACGTTTTCTAAGCAAGTTTTTACGTTTACATTTACGACACATTATAATGGACTTTTAATTGAAATACGTTCGGACAATGGCGACGGCGGCCATTTTGAATCTGAGCGCCAAGGAAACTTAGATTATATACATACAGTTTTTTTTTAATTAACCACTATAATAAATAGATAATTATGAGGCGGTGATTGTGCACTTTTCAGTTTTGTGTAACGAGATTGGACTTTCTATTTCTATGAATGTTTTAAGTTAAATAGCCGTTCAACAAATATAAAACTTTATGATAGCGTTTAAACAAACAATGTATGGAAACTAAATCACTGCCCCATGTGAGAGTTTTATTTTACATAAGTTTTAAGAAAACGCTATGCTTCAGTTTTATACTTGGGGGACAGTGGACTGTTACGCCTTTTCCACTGTTGCATAATTAAACAAAATGGAGCCATTTTTTCCTACAAGTCTCGTGCCCATAAAAATAACAACAAAAAGATATAATGTAAATATTAATTCTACCGCTTTATTCATACTAATTATTTCCATACATTAATATAAAATACATTCTAAATTTGATTGTGTATCTAAATTGAACTAAAAAGTAATCGATCGAAGTAGTTAGATATCTTTTGTGGGTTCAAAATATACTTAAATTGTTACTAAAAAAATGGTATTGGCTCATGGATCTTGAGATGAGGAGGTCCAGCTATCTTTCCACCTTTTAAGAGGTCTTCCAAGTGAGTGTTGACCTATTGGCATCTCATCAGCTACGATGTGTGCTAGTCTTTCATGGCTCATTCTCCATGAGCTGATAGAATTTTTTTTCGTTAACACACAGATCAAAAAATCTGAATCAAAACAATAAAATGAAGAGAAACAATCAACGAAAAACTATAATGACTTAATGACTATTTAGGAAGTAACATTTGTCATTTTCTTTCCCAAATCCCTGAACTTGTTACTTTTGTTCCAGTGGTACAAATGCAACCTGGATCTGATGAGTGAAGGTGTGAAGTCGCGCTTCCACCAGCTGTCTCCTGACGAGGACACTCGAGCCTTCATTGCTGACTCCATAGAGAAGTCTTCCTGGGTGTGGACGCAGCTCTGGCATTCCCTAGCCAAGAGCTTTCTCGGCTTCTTCATGAACAGAACTGACATCAATGGGTGAGTCCATAATCTTTCTTGTTTCAGGAAAACCTTTTTAAAAGAATCTACAAAATTGTGAAAACATGCAATGTGGAACAAATATGTTGGTTGAATTGTCGTATTTGCTATAAGATACTATGAAGAAGGGGTAATTGATATACTTGCTGTATCGAATTAGGAACAGCTTTCAGATATCAATCGTCCCACAAATGGCAAGATTAAAAAGTTTCCATCACTGAATTTGTAGCAGTCTATGAACCATATTTCTTGGACAGAAGTGCAGTAAAAATCTTTAGACTTTGAATATGAGAATCGTCATCATTTTTATGTTTATATGAACTTTCATTTGATGGAAATTAATCAAGAACTATCATTGATAGTGTAAAACCAATGAGACAGAAACCTTATGAAGTATAATATACTGTACTTACTTTACGTGTCCAGAACCAACTATGCCTAGTATCTCCAGTGACTAGCGGCAGCCACTGCATTGTCGTTTCCTTGAAGCAGGTCCGTCAATGGGCATTTTCCACCAATCAAGAGGCACACTGACATATGTGCCGAGTCCTGGATATCCCTACAGTCACACAGGGTGTCCTGTCCACGGTCGAGCAGGCCTCACTTCTGAAGGTTTGTCCTGCACCTTGTCACTCCAGTCCAGAGTCTGTTGAGGGCTCTCCAGGTATTGTATGGTAGCTGGTTGCCAGGTGGGAGAGTCTCGGCTGGTTCCATCCAGCTACTACCATCCCTCCACAGTCTCTAGCGTCTCTGTTCTTGGGTGACGGTGATTTCTTCAAAAGTGTTTATGAATGCCTCCCTGGACTTTAGTCTGGATGTTGGAGGCACATGCCGATACAATGGGTTCCTTAGGTCATTTATCTTTTTTCCTCCTCGGCTGCAATTTTCCTGATTAAAAAAACATTGCTCTAGAAAGTACAATCAGTAAAATATGGTTGTAGAACAACAATATAATTCGATGGTTTGGGGCATTGAGAGAGTATGAATGTTTGATCACTTTTGATTTTTTTAAATGTTTGAAAAGATCGAGGGGTTTTGTATTGGTGACAGAATAGCATTGCACAATCCTATCAAATGAGTTTCAGCAACTTTGTCCACCAATGACTTATGAGTAATATTAATTGCATGTCTTGCCTAATGACTAATGAGCTGTGACTAGACGACTGCTGAGAGCATTTCTTATTGAATGCAATTACCCAGCGTACTATATTCGTATGCATTTGCTGCATCTCACAGGCCTGCATCTTGTCCCCCGAGCGCTTGTTTGGCTTATCTACCATTTGATTCAAATATGACGAAATTGTCTCAAGAATGACATTCTACACAATCTGAGCTAAGAAAAAAACATAAAACACGATAATGTGAGAGTTTTTTTTAAATATATTTAAAATCGATTTCCAGCATTCATAAGACACATTGGTCCAGTGCACATTCAATCATTGCTCATGTGAAATTACCTCTGCTGGAGATAAGACAAACAAGCACTAAGGGGACGATCTCTTGCCGAGGAATAATTATAGACGTTTGTGCATTTCCGAGGTGAATGTGCAACTCATTCGGATTGCCATTTTATTTGCAAGAGGCGGACCGAGAACAAAACGTTTGGATTAAACAAAAATATTGCGTAATATTTTTTTCATTATAAGATCGATAATGGAATTTAGATACTGGAAGTCTCTACGACTATCGATAGTTCTTACCATACCTATTTGAAGGTAGGACTGAATAAAACATGGCGGTGTATCAACAGCTGATCCACTTTATATGAAACAATAATCAGCTGATTAGTCAAGAAAGTACCTTAATTCTCGAAGTAATTTATTTGATTAAGGCCCGGTATTATCAACGTTAGCATAGCAAATTTATACTAAATGGTTACGATTTACGGGTTCAATTTAATAAAAACATATGTTAATTTATTTCACACCATTTATATTGAGTTACCGATCAGATTTGGTTCGAGCAGAGTTAACTTTTGTACTGTGTTGCTCGCCAGCTCCGATACAAGTCTCCGCTACAGACGGCTTTAGCCCTTTATACAGTATGACATAAGAACGGTTTTCGAAACGTTGCAAACTTTAACATGTGTGTAAAACACCCAAATATCTCGCTGACCTAATCAAACCAGTCTAACACTGCGCTCGTCTGAAACCGTAGCCAAATCAAAGATTGAAGAACGATAAGAATACAATGTTTGGAGAGCGTGCATTTGCAGTTGCTGGTCCTCTGACCTGGAACCACCTGCCACATCATGTGAGAGAGCTAGAAGACCATGGAAAGTTCCGGAATGCACTGAAAATAAGCAAATTTCTTGCATCATTTGCACAAGCGTCCTTGGAGTGACTACATCACAAAACGGCGCTATAAATAAATCATCAACTCATCTCATCATGTGAGATTTTTCCAGAATATTCGCGCAAACACTAGTACAATTATCCAAACACCTACATCTAGAGACACACTCACACAATATAAAAACACAATGACACATTTGTAACATAATGAAAAGGACGCACTTTTCGATCGTGTTTAAGTCACATAAACTGACGTTGAAAATACCGGACCTGATACTTGAAGTTTTTCGAACTCGTGATTGTTTGTTGTAAGTCCGTGCCTGGTGCGTCACACTAATGATTCCGAGCTTGCACAGCCTCAACAGGTTTAATTCAAATGACTTACGTTTCTGCTGATGAGCTACGGCTAATTACGGCAGAAATTAAGTCCCACAGATCTGCGCTGACTTCACAAAATCATACCGCTCAAGAAACGTGACGTCTTTGTTGAAAGTACACATCATGTCAGCTTTGCAACTTATAATAAATACTAACATTAGGATGATTTATTTTGTGAGCCCTTATTTTGTGTGAATCACACCTCAAGAGTCCTTTGCTAGCTTCTTCGTCAGTATTGAGAGCGTCAATTCTCAAACAACAACCAGTTGCTGTAAGGCTGAATGGACCTTTGGTGGCCAGTCTTTTGTAAAGGTACTTATATGAATTTTTCAACTCAGCAAAAAGCATATTTGAAAATGTAAATGGTATATTTTTGTGCTCCGCCGGTATTCAGACCCACGACCTTCTATTTACGAGTCCGATGCGTTACCAATAGACTGCGGACCGGCCGATGAAAATTGTGCTATGAGTTATGACACACCACATTTTCAACAAGACTAAAACAGTTGCATATACCTACACTTGGTGATTCAATTCATACATGTAGGTTTTGAGATTTCTCCTAAAAATATTCCTCTATCGAAACTCCTTTAGTCATCTCCGTTTTCGTCTCCTTTAAGTTAGCTTCACATCATATTGACCAATTGACGCCAACATTGATGTATGGAAGTGAAGCATGAACTAAAAATGACAGGGGAATGAGTAAGGTATGTACAATGGAAATGAAACACTTCAGGAGTATGACAGGAAAAACTCTAAAAGATAGAGTTAGAATAAATGGGTGAAAGGACAATGCAAGTTGAAAGAGAATGTGAAAATAAAGGTCAGAATTTTGACCCAGCTTCTTTCAACAATGGCTCGAAGACCTTTTAGAGATCTTCATTCGGGTCCCTCAAGGTTTTTCCTGGAGAGAGGTCTTCTCCAGGTTGTAAAAATCAAGGGAATGGAAGAAACTCCGGCAAGTGTTTTTAATCAAAGAACTACAAACAACAGTGCTGTGAATCTTAAGTTTATTTTGCAGAGCTCATCGTGTCACATTCCTAATTAAAAGTGTTGAGACTAAAAACCCAAAAAAAAGGTCCAAAAACTGGCATCGACGATGCTTTTTGTTGCCTTATTATGCTAACGTGAATGCAGTGGTTCTGAAATCTACAGGCCGACAAACACATTTTCGGATGGTAGACTCGCTCCAGCAGATAATTTCTGTATTTAAAATGTCCTTTTGTCCTAAAAATGAATTTCAATTATGCGTCCGAAAGGGTCCTGGATTTTGTCAACGGCAGCGAGGACCAACCGTCGGGAAGGCGTACCCAAAACTCCAACGTTTCTACAGCGGAAATTGTAAAAGGATTAAATCAATAATGTAAAAATAAAACACAAACTTTTTCTTCACCAGTTGATTTATTTCCTCAAGCGCTTTCGATCTTATCACATGATTTTCAAGAGAACAGCTAAAAGATTTAACAGATCTTCACATTTGTAATTGTAGATCTGTTAGTTGTCCTCTTGATAATGATGTGTTAGCATCGAAAGCGCTCGAGAAAATAAATCAACTCGTGAAGAAAAACTTTGTGTTTTGTTTGTACATTATTAATTTAAAATGAGTCTTTACAATGTCAATACTTAAACCCTTCAATCAAAACAAATGAGAATATACTATAATAATACGAATCTATCAGGTAAGTTGCAAAAATATATTAACATGGTCGAGATTTGAAGTTTAGATTTTGTAGTATTTGTAAGCGCGACCATACACGTTTTTGTTTATGGGCATGCATTCAATATGAGTTTTAAATGTTAGTATATATTTTCAGCTTAGATTATAGATATACACATATCATCTTTGTTCCATCAACTTGCTTACGTCTTCTTTGTCTTGCTTATGGCTTGTCTTATTTATACATCAATTATATTTCTTTGCAAATGTTCCCTATCACCTCTCCCATAGAAGCATCGTTGTGCATGAACGTGTCCTAACATGTCCCAAACTTTAGGGTATAAACAACCACAAAACGTTTGATACCATTTCTTCTCTCTCTCCTCCGTCCATTGTTCTCCATGCTGCGTCTTCCTTGCACCACTGTAAAAGACTGCGCACACTTGTCGCATTTGGGTCGACGTAATTAATTCTATATCGCAAATTCTTGCGTTTCGTTAACTTGTGTGCAAAAGCGTTCAACAATTAAACCGCTTTTCGTATACTCCTGAACCAAGTGTACGAATGGGGTCCAGTGGACCCGCGGAAATGGATTATTCGTTTTTTTTTGTGATTGGAAACTGTTCCAAATTTATGGTTTTATCAACTGGTTCTTCACTTGTTTATCTTCTTTGATAAATTTTGGTATCCTTTATTTGTTCTTCCTGTACAAATGCCAATTTTGATGAACCATCTTGATTTTTGGTGATCCTTCTTTTAGTGCAATCCTTCTTTAAATAACTTGATATGAACTACCGATCAATCCTCGTGCCAGTTTTCGATTTATCCTTTTTGTCCCAGTAATTGCTGAAATGATTTTCGAGCTAGTATCTATTTTTTATTGTAAATGTGTCTTAGTCTATAATCTATAATCTAAGTGGTAAAGATATATTGACATTTAAGGCTCATTATGTAATTCATGCCCACAAGCGCTCACATTCTGCAAGTGTACATACAAAATAAACCAAACCTCATATGAGCATAATCTTTTCAACTCCTACCGCCTTTCCCTGAAACCGTGTTAGCATCGGCAATCCAAGAGTGGCACATTTTATAGCATGTGGGATCAGCTTCATACCAACCTATTAGTCTAGTAACTTAGTAATGTACCTATTTTGCTAAATCCTCTGCTACCACCAAACTCTAACAATATAGGCAAATCATCATGTTTGACCCATCTAATTGCTGATACAATTTTCTCCTCATTCTATTTATCAACTCATTTAATTGAACTAAGAGGTTGCTTACCAAATTGGTGCACCTATTTGGCAAATACTCACACCATGATCCGTTTTCTTCTCTTTCTTTCCTAATAGTTTTTCGTGTGCATTTTTGACCAATTGTTCCAACTCCTTATTCCATCTCTTTGCTTGCCATCTGCCAGTTCCAAAACCAACATTCCAGCTACACTTTGTTACGTCTTGAATCATTTTTGTCTGATGATGACGGCTTAATGTAACACCGGACCCTGCAATTATGAGTGTCGTCGTTTCGGGTTGTGTGTAGGTTTGGGCGTGTGTAGTGTAGACCTCTGGTAGCCGCCGGGCTGACGTTTGTATAAGGAGCGATGCTAATGCGGGCAGGACGATTAAAGGACGAACGGTAGCCCAGAAGAGAATAACAGGGATGAATCCAAATCACAAAATTCTGATAGTGTTACTTATTAGATTTTCTTATTCTAAGCTTATCACCGGGCATAGCTATGCCAGGTGTAAAAAGTTATACCTGGCATAAATTTTTCTTACTTATAACCATGGCATAAGCAAGGAATTACTGTTCTCAATAAATTATTTTTCCATGTTACCACCCTGAGGCTGCGCATGCGCAGATTTTTATTTATGCCTCTAGCGCGCATTATTTTGACATTCTAATCTGACAGCTGACACACCGCGTATAGGAGCTTTTTCAATGATGAATCCCAGAAAACGTAATTCAAATTGGGAGGAAGAAGAAAAGGTAAGAATTATAAAAATAAAATATCCGCCACCCGTGACTACATTGTTATAAGAATAATCCAACCTCTATTTTACATATTTCAGACACTTCTCCGGGAGTGCCTTCGTTCCCATATAAGTGTGATCGAGAGCAAACTTCTGACAACAAATGCCCTAAAAGTAAAAAAAGAGGCTTGGGAGAAGGTGGACCATGAGTGAGTGTAACTTATTTTAATCACAATGTCGTAATCTGTATTTTTCGTAATGCTTTGAGAGAAATGTTACTTTTACTTTTTAGATTCAATGCACTAAACAAAAAAAAAAGAGACCTTACTCAGTTGAAAAGCCAGTGGAAGGTGTTTAAGTCAGCTTCGAAAAAACGAATTGGCGACCATCGTCGGCAAGTATTTGCTACAGGTGGTGGCCCCAAACCTCCAAGTCCACTGCCTGAAGATCTTGAATTAGTCGAGTTGTTGCCGTCAGAATTCGACACAGACACAAACGAATTCGATAGTGATTCGATTCGTGCAAAGGTCCGTATTATGTTTTTTATATTTATATCTTATTCTCAATTTATAAGTAACACAGAAATTGTTATAAATATTATATTTGTGAGCATTACAACTTATTTCATATTTCTAATTATTTTTTCTCAGGTAAATACTGTGGATAGCAATTTGACAACAAATTCTGAACCTGCGGAGACAAATTTAATGGTACCTAATATCATGTTTTTGTATTTGCTAATATTTTCAACGTCAAATGTTTAACCTGGTTTCTTAGGTCATATCTAATGTTAAACTGGCGACTGAAATGATCATTTGCTCGATGTGAACATTTGGATTGAGCATTTGTTCCTTATATAATCTGCTCATATCAGTGTATTAATATAATTGCTGGACTTGTATCGTGCTCACAGCGAAGGAATGCTCATGGCCCTTGTTAATGTTCATACTATATTTATTTATTATGATTTTCTACATGGATACATCAAGGATATGTAATTCACTCTCATGTTTTAATTTGCATATTGATATTTACACACATAATTACATCTTTATTGGCTTTAAAATGTTTCCAAATATTTGTTTTTTTGCAGGTTGAATCTCCAGTTTTTTATGAGTATGTAGATGTGGATACAGCATGGACAGCAAGTGCGGTAAAACCTGCCATGATTGAAGCTGGAAGCATATCCGTAAGTGTAATAAATATTGTAATGATATTAATTTTTAGTACCTTCACTCTTTTTTTACTTTATCATTCCCCACATAATTGTTTTCCCTTAATGTCATTTCTTGCAAGTATTTTAGGTCCCGTAGGTTTACTGTATTGCCCTTTAGTTAAGAGTGGAGATGAATGTCAGAGGTTTGGTTAATATTTTTGAAGATACATCTGCATCCAAGAAGCTATGATAATGAGGTGGTCAAAGTTACAAAACAGCGCTTAACAACTTATTTTTTTTCAAAGAAATGCTTGCTTAATTCTTCTTTGAAAACTTAATTAACGTAAGTTATTAAATTTCCACCCATTTTATTTACAGGAACACTCTTCGACTCCTCTGACAGGCCTTGAGACTCCGAAAAGAAAAATCAAGAAAAAAGCAAAAAAAGTAATTTATCACATATATAATTTACACAAACTAAAAATACATGGCACCTATAATCAGTATTATTTTATTTTTTATTGCAGGTATTAAATCAGGATGAGGAGTTAAAAAATAAGCTTTACGAGGAAACTCTGAAGCTTATGAGGGAAGAGAATTCTCAAAAAATAAAAATACTCCACGATGACGCGAACCTCCGGCGCGAATTGATGAAGAAGAGGAGTGAAAAAGAACTTGAATGGGCCAGGGAGGAGCATCTTGTAAGAGTAGAATTGGCGAGAGAGGAGAGCACTTTAAAAATGAAAATGGCAAGAGCAGAGCACATTGAAACGATAGAGCTCTTAGAGTAGTCAAGTCGCATCTAATATTTAGTGAATACTTTCCTCACATTTTCCATTAAGTCACATTCTTTCATTACACAATCATTCCTGTCCATATTTAAGTTATACTTCTCTCAAAATTTTCATCTCCATGGGTATGAGATCAATTGTTTACGATACATGTATTTGTTTTGTTTCATTTTTACGTCACTTTGTTTTGTTTCCAAACTGTTCTCATTTTATCATTCAATTTTTTTTTGTAACATTGATTTGTTCTCAAATTTATTTTTCAATTAAACTGTTTTCTAAACTTGTTTTCTCTGTTCTCTGGTTATTCTTCATTTCTTTCCAAAATACTTTTGAGATTTACTAGTACAAATTCAATCACAATTTCTAATTTTGTCTCATTCAATACTCCTCAAGCTTATTGTTTTTTTTTTTATCAAAAAGCATGGCTTTTACTTTGTAAAAAGAAATAAACAAAATTGATGGAAATGTCAAGAATTTAATATAAAAAAACCCTGGAAATTCTAAAGTTTAGTTCTCTTAGCAATCTCTTGCAACATCTTGAAAATGTTAGCTTCAGAGAATGTAGACATTTTTTTTTAAATAGTATTCTCTGTAATTTTTCCATATTGTTAAAAAAAAGATTCTAAGCAACTTTATAGTTTTATTGTGAAGTAGTATTATAAAAAAAAGCACATGTTTAATTAGGTTTTTATTGACACAAGCAAAAGGTATAATAAAATAAAATTTAGAAATTCTGCCGAATAAAAACTTCTCTGGATATAATACCTATTTGATTGTCATTTTCCAAGTTATTTACTTCCTCCACTTTAGTTTCTTCCGATATATCTGTAAACAAATTTAAGTTAATACTATTGGGGAGATAGTCTATCATGTTTTAGTAACTAGCTGGCATTTATACTAAAATTTGTGTTTTCACTGGTATAATAAAAAATAATTATTTCTAGAAAAAATATACTTATTTTTCTTACCAAAATGTCCATCTTTTAAATCGATAGCAATGCAGTGTAACACAGCCAAAGCTACTATTGTGGTTTTGATGGTGTGTAATGACCCTCGCATACCACAGAGCAAACTGCGGAATCTTTGCTTCCAAACTCCAAAACATCTCTCCACCGTATTTCTTGTGCTTATTTGAGCTTTATTGTACTCCATTTCACTAGGGTTTGTGGGATTGCGAAGTGGCACAAATAAATAGGGAGTGCAAGCATAACCACCATCTCCCACTAGCCGACCTCTGAATTCGTTATTTTCGAATCGTTGCCTTATGCTGCTCTCCCTGAATATGCGACTGTCATGTGCACTTCCTCTCCAATGGGCAACAATATCCCTTATTTTCAGCTTGGCATCGCAGACCACCTGGTGAAAAGACATCAACTATTTAATAAGTATTTAAGATGAGAGAAATTATTTGAGAAGTTACTATCTACAGCATTCTTTCTGATTTCCAAGAATCTGAAAACAGCAATGAGGTCCACGCATGAATTGTCATAGACAATATTGTGTCGTCACCCGGCTGGGTTGCTATGGAAAACCCATATAAGTAGTTTGTTATCGGTTGCTATGGAAGACAGTCCCATATAAAACCGATGTCAGCATCTTTTTACCATAACTATAGGGTTTTTTTCACAACGTATATTGAAAATTATGATTAAATACCTGCACATTTAAGGAGTAATATCCTTTCCTATTTATGTAAAGTGGTCCTATTTCACCACCAACTTTTTGTATACGTATGTGGGTGCAATCTATGGCACCCACAACTCCATTAAAACCACTGATGGCATGAAAACCTGTGATTACTGCTGCTTGCTCTTCCAACGATGCTGGCATCTTTATAAACTCAGGGGCCTTTCTTGCAAATGCAATTGCTACATTTCGGCACACCCTGGATAGCGTCTGTTGACTAAAGCCATGGATATCAGCACAGTCATCTTGTATCTGCAAATTATTCAACAATTGTGAGTGAAAGCTTAAAACTTTATTTAAGAATTGTGAGGTTAGAAATTTCGTAATTGCGAACTACAATCAACATCAATCGATTAGGTCAATAATTATATTGATTCTTACCTCATTTCGACCCCAGTACCGAATAGCGGCTAGTACTTGAAGATCTACAGGAATCTTTCCACCTCGCTTGCAACCTTCCAAATCGTCTTTCACCAAATTTATTATGTACCGCATGTTAATTTTGGAAAAGCGATATTTGCTCCTGAATTCTGAATCCGTATATTTCGTAAAGGGATCAATTCTTTTTTTGTACACTTTTCGTGCCCGAATGTTGCTAATTCTATTTAAATTTGTCAAGAATTGCGAAAATCCGTCCATACTTTTGAATACGATTTACACTTTTGACAGATGTCATTTGACAAAAACTTGTTATTCCAAGCTTATACTACCCTCCAACCAGGAATAATGGCTCTAGGTCGTTAAGCCAGGTCTATACCCGAGTTAACTTTATGAAATGATTATAAGTAACAATTTATTGCTATTCCCTCGTTATACCAGGCATAAATCTTATTCCCAATTTATAAGTAACACTGTGAATCTTATTCAACGCTTGTTCTAACCTTCTTGGTACCTTTGATTTGTGGAATTCTTTGGAACGAATGAAAACTATTGTCACAACTTCAAAAGCTTGCATTTTTATACGACTATTTATAGAATGTGTTGTCACGATTTACAGGTTCAATTTAATAAAAACTTCCGATAATTTATTTTACATTTCGGTCACATTTGGTTCATTCACAGAGTTAACTTCACACCACGGTGGCTTGAATACTTATTAGCTCGACATCTTCGATACAAGTCTCACGCAAGAGACAGCTTTGTCCCTTTTATAGCATGACATAAGGGTGGTTCTTGAAACATTGGGAACTAATCAATTCAAAACATTGACCTCGTGCCCTTTTTTTGTGCGTTTTTCTCCACTTTCTTCAATGTCTTTAGATGTGCTTCGGAGTGTGGAGGGGCAAGGTGTAAATTTTGCCCCTCAGGGGGTATGTATATAAAATACAAAAAAGAACAAATAGAGAAACTGTAACGTATTCTCCAATGCGAGATATAAAATACACAGATCTAATGCCTATGGTATTTTCTCTCTCAAACAAAAGCCAACCTTCAATAGGTGGCTTTCAATTTTGGACGACTTTCCCGTACCAAAGAAGCGAAAATCAAAAGGACCGCACTCACCTCAATCGTGCTTCTGGTCCAAGATGATGCTCGTTCTCAGGATCCTGTGGGGGAGCTCTGTTCACAAACTGCCACACTTGCAAGTTATATGTAAAACAATTCCACTCACTCACAGATTTTAACGGTAAATTTCAAATCGGTCGAGAGACATATAAAAACGTGTCTACTGCGAACAACGACGGAAATGGAAGTCCTCAATTCTTGCTAATATCACGTTGCTCAGATGTCAAAAAAGTTGATACCGACATCTTGCGATTTTTATCCGCACTTTTTTCAGATTGTGAAAGACCAACATGAAATTCGCTTCTAAGACTAATTAATTAAAAATAAAACAGATGACGCTCAATTGTGCGTCACCATACACCCCCCTTTGCAAAGACTTAAAGTTAAAAGCTTTGCAACACAAACCAGATATTCAAAGAAACCATGTCGATTTTTACAAACAATATTCGAGAAATGATATATTATGGTTCACTTTGCCAATGTCACCCCTGCTTCAGGGAAGGTCGGCAAGAGTTGCAGGGCTTATGTTCATTTGAGATTGGGGTTTTTATATTGTAGGAAGTACGGTGTGAATGACAACCTTCTGAATGTGATACGTGCCATCTATGAAAATAGTTCGGCATGTGTAAGAGTGGATGGGAGATATAGTGACTGGTTTGATGTATATAAGGGAGTGAGGCAAGGCTGCGTGATGAGTCCATGGTTGTTTAATATAATCATGGACAGTTGCATAAAAGAAGCTGGAATATCAGAGAGCGGAGTGAAAGTGGGTGAAACAAGAGTTGGAGTACTTCTTTATGCTGATGATGCTATAGTTTTAGCTGACTCGGCGGAGGAACTCCAAGCGATGTTAACCAAACTGAATGATGCGTTTTGTAAAAATAGCTTGAAAGTGAATGCGAATAAGACAAAAATATTAGTTTTTGACAGGAATGAAGTATGTGAGGAACTTACAGTTAATTTGAATGGAAAAAAAGTTGAAGTAGTGAATGAGTTTGACTATTTAGGAAGCAAGTTTGAGGCGAATGGTAAGATGACGAAGGAATTAGAGAAGCGTGCCAGCAAAGGAAGATGCGTGATAGGAGCGTTTGGTAGAATAGCGAAGAATAAAAGGATACCAAAGAAAATGAAAATGGCGGTACACAATTGTATATTGTTGCCGACCCTGATGTATGGAAGCGAGTCATGGACGGTGAATGAAAGAGAAGTAAATAAGGTATGCACCGTAGAAATGGCTCATTTAAGAAGTATGACAGGAAAAACACTGAAAGATAGAGTGAGAAACGAATGGGTTCTGAATGAATGCGGAGTAAAAGAAAGCGTGAAAGTGAAAGTTCAAAGAAGTGTGATGCGATGGTTTGGACATATTGAAAGGATGAATGAAGACCGACTGACAAAAAGAGTGTATAAAGGGAATGTAATAGGTAAGCGTGGAAGGGGAAGACCTAGAAAAGAATGGATTGATCAGATAAGTGAGATTGCGAATGAATGGAATTTACAGAGTGGAAACAAGAGAAGAGCATGCATGAAAAGAGTGATGAAATTAGATGAGATGAAAGAAGTATGCAGGGACAGAGTCAAGTGGAGGCACTTATGTGGAGGTACTGGCCACCCCTAGAGGAATGGCGGCAGGATACAAGACAAGACAAGACAAGGTCCACATGCAGCATGTGTAAGCGCGAAATTATGCATGTCTGCTTGTGGGAATGCATTTAATATGAATCTCAAATGATACATATCTTTGCAGCTTAGATTTAGATTTAGATATATAAGTATAATTACAATCAATGTTTGAAAATCTTAAACTAGAGAAACTTAATATAATTAATATAATAAGTATGCCTACAAGTAAGCAGGTTAGACACAAAAATACTTAAGCCAATATAATAAGCTAGATTTAACATGTTCTAACAGATAAGCTTAGTAGTAAAGCATAAGATGAATTCTAAACATGGTAAATATGTACAATGGTAGAGATCTACTAACTCAGTAGACGAAATTAAATAGTAATCTATTGTGTCGGCAATGGGTAGAGTTTGACGACCGGACGTTTGTAAAAACCTTGCTCAGTCTTTACTGTGGCTACTCGAATCACGCCATCATCCCCAGGGAAAACCTTGGTGATGATTCCCAGAGGCCAGGACAAAGGAGGAGCGTCCTCTTGCCCAATCAGTACAACAGTCCCTACCTGAATTGCATTAACATCGGTTTGCCATTTTTGTCTGACCTGCAAAGTGTGCAGGTATTCTACCCTCCATCGCTTCCAGTAAGATGACACGATTTGATCCAGGAGATTTTTACGCTGAGTGAGATTAACTGGTGTGTCAGGTAGCTCAGAAGCAGGCAGATATTTTAAGGGAGTGGACATCAAGAAATGCGCAGGAGTTATAACGTCAGGGTGAGGATCAGAACTGATGACACTTAGTGGTCTAGAATTCATGATACTCTCGATTTGAGTCAACACCGTTTGCATCTCCTCATATGTGAGCAACTGATTCCCTATCACTCGATACAGATGAGTTTTCAAACTCTTAATATTTGATTCCCATAAAGCTCCGAAGTGAGGAGCTCGAGGGGGAATCATTTTCCACTCTATTTTATACGCCTCAAGTTCTCGCTTCATTCGGAAATTATGCTGTGAATTTTGTAAAAGATTATATATCTCATCTAATTGGACACGAGCCCCAACAAAATTTGTGCCGTTGTCCGAATACATAAAGGAAACTGGCCCATGACGAGAGATAAAACGCTTAAATGCAGCTATAAAACAGGCACTCGACAGATCAGTTGCGAGCTCAATATGCACAGCCTTGGTCACTAGACAAACAAACAGGCAGATATATGCCTTTTGAGCATGTTGTCCGCGTCGTCGCGTAAGAAGTATTTTTAAAGGCCCAGCATAATCTACCCCCGTATGCATAAATGCTTTAGCTTCTGTTATGCGACAGGCAGGCAAGTCCGCCATCTTTGGCGTAGGGTGCGACGGGTTCACTCGGAAGCAAATATTGCATTTACGAGTTTGTGCTCGTATAACGGTTCTGGCATCCAATATCCAAAACCTTTGTCGTATGATAGACATCAAAAGTCCTGGACCGGTATGACAGTCGGATTCGTGAAAATGTTTAATTATTAAGTTCACCACTGAGTCATGTTTCGGAAGTAAAGCTGGATGTCTAGCTTCAAAGGGTAAATCAGACCGTGAAAGCCGACCTCCAACTCGTAACGTACCTTCCTGATCCAGAAAAACCGATAAATTACGCAGTTTTTTCGATGGTAACTTATTATCTTTTATCAGCTTAATGTCGTCCGAGAAATGAACAGTTTGTATTGTCTGTACTAACTTAACCTCTGCTTGGGACATGCATTCAATAAAATGCAACAGTGATTTAAATTTATTTATAAAGCGAAGGATGTAAACTGTAATTCGAATTAATTTATTCCACGAAGAAGTTCGTTGTGCTAAGTCATATAAAATCATAGAGTCGACATGTACTACAATGGCTGTCAGTACAGTTGCCTGTTCAGGAATTTCTAACGCATCGGACGAGGAGAATCTTTGAATCGGCCATTCATCCGAAGGGCGTTGAAGCCACAGTGGACCATTCCACCATAAACTATGAGAAATTAATTGAGATGGTAACATACCACGTGAAACACAGTCGCTTGGGTTCTCGTCCCCTGAGATGTGATAAAAGTTCTGAGGGGGTAAATTCTCCTGACACTGAGCGACTCTATTTCCTACAAAAATTGACCAACGATGTGGAGAAGAGCAAATCCAAGCCAACGCAATCGTTGAATCAGAAAAAGCATATACATCAGTTATATGAATCCGATCACGATACATCTCGATCACAAGTTTTAACATCTTTGACAATAAAACAGCAGCGCACAACTCTAAACGTGCTAATGTCGTAATCTTGGTGGGAGATACCTTAGATTTTGAGCACAACAACCTGACAGAAATATTTCCATCCATGTCAGTTGTATGTACATATATAACACAACCGTAACCATTCAGACTAGCATCACAAAAACCTACTAATAATACTTTGGTTGAGCTAGTCACACCGATGTGCCTAGGAATTTTTAAAGTAGCGAGCAACGGAAGTTCTTGTGTTATACTCGAAAAACGTCGAATTATAGCATCAGGCGGAGAGTCATCCCAACCGATATTGGCACGCCATAGCTCTTTGATGAGAAGCTTTGCAGCCAGTATAACTGGTGCGACTAAGCCCAAAACATCAAACAAACGAGCTACAACTGACAAAATAGATCGCTTCGTGCATTTTTGCTGAGAGTCATTCGAAGTAAAGAAGAAATTATCCTTAACTGGATCCCAAGACAACCCTAATACTTTTAGAGTTACGCCTTTATCATCATCAAATTTTATGGAACCTCTATGTGAGTTAGGAAGACTATCTAATAGATAAGATGAATTGCTTGACCATTTTACCAGATCCATGCCACCATACTTGAACAAAGCTACGAGATCTTTTGCCAGAGAAACAGCCGAAGCCTCATCTGCCACAGACTGAACCAGGTCATCCATATAAAACCTGGCTCCAGCTACTTTGGCGGCTTCCGGAAAACGTTCAGCCATGTCCGATGCCAACTGACGCACAGATCGCATGGCAAGAAAGGACTACACTTTAATCCAAATGGAACCCTATTAAATTGAAAGGTTCGAACTTTCTCCTTTTCAGAAAAACGAAATAATATTTTCAAATATCTACGGTGGTCAACAAATACACCAACCTGCAAATACATCTGCTGTACATCTGCTGTCATCGCGACAGGAAACAGCCTAAAATCTAATAAAAGGAGAAACAAATCAGCCTGTAAATTTGGCCCAGAATGTAGTACATCATTGAGTGACAACCCAGTATGCGTTTTCGCACTAGCATCTAAAACAATGCGAGGCATAGGTTTGTCTTGACGTACTACAGCGTGGTGAGGAATATAATATCCATGTTCACCAATATCTGACTCTGCAACTTCAGAGAGATATCCCTTTTGAATATAGTCATTTATTACCGAATTATAATTCTCCTGCAGACTCGGTAACTGCTTAAACTTTCTTTCTAATAACAAGAAACGCCGAAATGCAGTATTTCGTGAGTTGCCCAAATTTTCAGGATCAGCACAAAAGGGTAGAGCAACAGAGTAACGACCTGCCTCGTCTTTAGTCACAGAAGATACAAAGGAGTTTTCGCACGCTGTCTCATCTGGACTTAAGAACTTTTTCACTGGGATTTCTTCCAACTCCCAGAACTTGTGTAATAATAAATCCGCATCTTTTACAGCCAATGCAGAAAAAGATTCGTGACAACTGTCTGCAGCTGAAACACTCTTTGGACAATCTCCCATCAATACATAGCCAAAAGACGTCAATAATGCAGGTGGCGCTTTCGACTTTGACTCTATCATTTTTCCCAAATAAATAAAAGGGAATAATTGTGCACCCAACACAATGTCCACAACTCCAAGGACATTCCAGGATAAATCAGCCATTGAAATGTCCTTTAAATAAGTCATATCACTGTTATCAATGTACCTAGAAGGTAACTGATCCGTGATCTGATCCACCACTAACGCGTTAATCTTGTAAGTATTTTGAGGATTGTACCTCGATTGTATTTCAAAATTGACACATCCATGTATCGGTCGTGCAGAAAGACCGATTCCTCTAATTACTGAATTATTTAGAGGAACAATATGTAAATTCATATTTCTACAACATTCTAATGTTATCAAATGGTTTTGAGAACCATTATCAACAAGACATCTAACTATCATCTTATTTTTCTTGCAATTTGACCAGGCAAAAACCTGTGCCGTAGCCAACAGCACCGTGCTCGCATTCACCCGAGCATTTGCACTTAAAGAAACCGAGGGCACACCCGACCCTTGCATATCATCACCTGAATGCGACAGCTGATGTCCCTGCTCAGCATTCTTGACTACTCGTCTGGCCTTATTCACATTGTCGTCAAAATGCAGAAGGGTATGATGTCCCTTATTACAAATTTGACAAGTTCCTGTCTCAGTACAATGAGACCAGTGGGCAACACTCAAACAACGAACGCAACCCCGTTTTGATTTAATAAATTCATACCTTTCCTTAGGAGAATAGCTCTTAAATTTCACACATTTATGTAATTTATTATGGTCGTTTCGTTTACACAAAACGCAAGAGAGAGTGTCCCCAGTAGACACTCTACCACTTGCGAGGAACGCACGACCACTCACAGATTTTTTCGTATTATTCCTCACGCGTGTATTCGAATGGCAAGCTTCGGAAACCGACTTCGATTCATTTACGTGCGATCTTTCCAAAATTTTGACCTGTTGTTGAACAAAACTGATAAGATTCTGACAAGAAGGTATTTCGATGTCTTTCAGCGAAAGCTCGAAGGCCATAACTGTAGACGAATTCAATTTACGCAAAGCGCAATTAAATAAAAGAAAATCTCCCACATCTGTAATACCTAATTGTTTTAATGCTGCAATGGAAGCGGCATACTTCTCAATAAAGCCATCAAGACAGGCAGCCGTGTGATCGGCCTTCTTTAAATCAAGGATATTATTTATGTAATATGTTCCTAGCGCACGTTTATCCTGATATTTTTTAACAAGACTGTCCCAGACCACGTTATAGGTTTCCGCTGACGGTACAATTCCCGAAAATATGTTCGCTGCCTTTCCCGTCAAGTTGCCTGTTAAATATTGCACTCTTTGGGCGTCTGACAACCCTGTATTTAGATGGACGTTTGCCTTAAAGGATTCAAAAAATCGTGACCAATTTTTTGGATTCCCATCAAACAAAGGAATTTGTATGGGTGGTAATTTTACCTCATATCTAGGCCCACTTTGAGTCGATACATGTGGTGTTTCGGTTTTTAAAATTCTTTCCCTAACATCCATTATTTTACTATAAAGTTCTTCAAAGGCCATAAGTGATTGATAATTTACCTTTGCCTCTGGGTCTATCTCTAAAGAAAGTGCATTTATTTGATCTATTAAATCTTCGTACTTTTTAACCCAGCTTCCTGCTTCCTTGGAAGCCGATAAAAAATTACTATTCTCTCTGGATGCAAAATTAGAAACATTTTTTCCTAGTTTATATAAATTATTTATTCTTTCAAAATAAACCTTTTGTTTCTCTTTCAATATAACCAAAGTTCTTGTTAAAGCATCCGCCATGTTTACTATTTAAGATAAACAATAAAAAATGAAGAAACGGTAACAAAATCGAAAAAACCTACTTTCAGTTCTGAAAGAAGAAATCGATTTGCCTCAAAGTTGAATTTATTTTATGTCAGTATGTATCACAATATTTACTTTCTCCAGACAGTTTATTTACTAATGGAAAAAAAAACAATAACAAACTTGTAATGACATTTATATAAAAATATAAACAAAGGTAGGTAGGTACCTGTAGACAACGCTCAGCTGTATGAATACCTAATCTTAATGGATAGGTATCATCAGCTATAAAGTCCGCAACCAACAAATATATGTACCTACTGTGTATTCAACACTTATTAAAAAAATAACTACCTACATACAGCAAAAATATATATGACACTCGTTAATTTTTGTACACAATATAAATAATGCTAGAATAAAGATTCTAATACAAAGGCATATCATATTATGTTCTTAACAATTAACTATCGACACAGTATCCTTGAATATCCGTTTCATGTCAACCATTCTGGTTTCGATAAGGTTACGAAGGACCAATCCGGCTCGAAGGACCAATGGAGGGGCAAGGTGTAAATTTTGCCCCTCAGGGGGTATGTATATAAAATACAAAAAAGAACAAATAGAGAAACTGTAACGTATTCTCCAATGCGAGATATAAAATACACAGATCTAATGCCTATGGTATTTTCTCTCTCAAACAAAAGCCAACCTTCAATAGGTGGCTTTCAATTTTGGACGACTTTCCCGTACCAAAGAAGCGAAAATCAAAAGGACCGCACTCACCTCAATCGTGCTTCTGGTCCAAGATGATGCTCGTTCTCAGGATCCTGTGGGGGAGCTCTGTTCACAAACTGCCACACTTGCAAGTTATATGTAAAACAATTCCACTCACTCACAGATTTTAACGGTAAATTTCAAATCGGTCGAGAGACATATAAAAACGTGTCTACTGCGAACAACGACGGAAATGGAAGTCCTCAATTCTTGCTAATATCACGTTGCTCAGATGTCAAAAAAGTTGATACCGACATCTTGCGATTTTTATCCGCACTTTTTTCTGTTCATTTTGTTTGATGCCGAACCCTCAGTAAGCGTCTCTTCGCCTGCAGCCGCGTTTCCTTCACCACATTCTGTCCCAGTAGCCACAATGTCTCCGGCCGAGACCAATGCTAATTTCTCGTATCTCTCTGCAGATCTGCATCATTATTTACTGCGCATAATTCGGCCAGACCTTGCACCATTGTGCCACAGAGCCGATTCTCGCTTGATGTAGGTAATGACCGGACATGATGATTTTTATTTTACAATGGGATGAAGGGAAACGAGAACGCGAAGACAATAAATATTGTGGCATCAAAAGGGCAAGTGGATAACTGCGATTGTTATCATAGACCGAGACCATTCATGATTATTTATTTTTATTTTAAGGAATCCTCTATTGCCTCTACTTTCCTGTGTATCCCACAATCATAACCAACACCGCTTGCAGTAAGTACCTGAGCAAATTGAAAAACGGCTCATATTTGTAATTATTATGACGTGAACCAATAGGCGTGTGGTATTTGTTGGCAGTCAATAAGCTTGCACACTATCAGTTTTTCAAGAGAAACTGGCGAGAATCAACTGAAATTGTCTAATGCCTCATTTACATTCAGCTCCTCGCAGCAGGACAGTGGGCAGGACATTGGTGTAAACACGCGTACTTTCCTGCTCACTCGCGTTACGGACAGCCTGCTCTTACGGGAAGTATGCACCCAAAATTCGGCGATCTTTTTGCGTGAGTCAAAGGAACTATTCGAGAGCCCGATTAGTTAAAAATGGTGACAACATGTAGGTACTTGCGTATGTCTAGCCACGCCTCCTTCACCACTCGCCTTAACGCGATCATACGCGTTTACACACATGCCCTGCCAACTTCCCTTCTCACTTCCGCTAGGAGCTCAATGTGAATGTGACATAGTATACTCAGCTTTGTAAAACCACCTTTTGCATTGTATAATGGCAGTCTTTTAATGAAATAATTTCAAATGAATGGGCTCGCTTGCAAAAATGGCGGCGCAATATATTATTTTTAATGAAACGTGTAACTTGAAATCGAATCTCCGCGAGATGGCGGCAGCGCTGCTTATCTGCGATCTCGGCCGCCAGAGAAAACTCTCAACACAATAAGCGAATTAGCATTTTACGCGCTTTTATTTAATTTCGCATTTGGCCGGTGGGGGCGCGCTGTGCGCAGAGCTTTGCTCTTATTGTTGATGCGTATCTGCTGACGCTCGCGCCTGCGCAGTGCAACGACAAATGTCAAACCATTAAAAACCAACATTTCATGCGTAAAATAAAACAATTCTGCGTTTTTTTACAATCTCATTGTTTATTCATCCTTTTTAAGTTAAATGCTTACTTATTAACGATAGTTTATACATAAAATAATCATAATTTATTGTAAAAACAGCCTATTTTTAATTCAGGTCCTTCTTTTCGTACCAGAACTACCCTTTGACCCTAGTAAGTAAAAAACATACCTTTTCAAAGTTAGCAAGACTTTAAGGCCCCGTATTTTCAAGTTAAGTTATATTTTAGGTCACTATTATTCAAAATACTAAGACTGAGAATTCCCGAAGTGACAAGCCCCGCCCCAGATTCTTAGCAATGATTACAACGCCATTTAAAGGCTTTAAAACAAACAACTGGTCTTAAAAATCAAATGTCTAATCTTCATTATGTTGGAAAACGACACAAAAAATGTTTAGTTTGCGGCGAATTTGATGAATGCTTACATAGAAAACTTCTGCTGTTAGTGAAGGCGACGCCATCTTGTCGAAATTCGGTGGGTTAAATATTATGATACGCAACTCGCAATTAAGCTACACATATAGTGTTACTTCTTTCCACGTTATCTCCGAAGGGTTTCGCATGTAATCTATAATATATAATCTAAGTTGCAAGGATACATTCATTCAAAGCTCTCAGATGTATGCCCACAAACAAACACGTGTAGTTCGCTCTTACAAATGCTGATTGTGTACTTACAAATAAAATCCAAACTCAAATGAACATAAGCCCTGCAACTCTTGCCGACATTCCCTGAAACAGGGGTGACATTGGCAAAGTGAACCATTTTTTACAGTATGGGTGGTCAGCCTCCAAGTCAAGGAATGTGAGGAGTAGAATTTATTTATTTTTACAGTTAAGGGGCTGGCCTTACTCCAACCACTTTACTTGAGGTGTACCAGCTCCAGACGGCGCTGGTTCTTAATTCTTGTGAAGGCTGAGTAAACTTTGCTACGGTAAATTGACTGAAATCGCATTGCACCTTTTTAAACCTAGGAATTCCATGAAATGTTTTATATGCATTTCAGTAGTTTTTTATCTTTGTCTTATTTCTTTGCCTGCAAATACATAATGCTCTTGTCTGTATGCAGAAACATGCCCTTCAAAACCGGCCGTACCTTTACTCCTTCCCACCAAAGGTATGCGCACTTCATATGTGTGTGTGTGCATATGATTATAATACATATTTGCACCGACAGGGCTACCAGGTATTTCTTTTATATCTCTTCCTTATTAATGACACATTAAAAGCTTATTCCAAAATATTCCATTTGAAAGTTTGGCTCTTCGAGTATTTTCTTTTGGTTTTTGAAATAATTACTGAAATGGGAAATCACTTTTGACACTCTCGATGGGATTCGAACCCCAGCTTTCGGCATGGAAGCAAGCACTCTACCAACTGAACTTGGACCGGACCAACTAAAATGTAAAATTGAAAAAGTGTTGATTCACAGATTTGAAAAATTGTGGGTAACTTCACATAGTAGGTAAATAAGTGAACTAATTATAAGAAAGTGCTCATGAATAACTTCGAATCTACAAGAATTTCTTACTTTTATAGTGTTTTCTCTCGTAGAAAATACAAAAAAAGGTGCATTTATCTGAGAAACCCATGTTAACCTAATAAATCACCTATTTAGTTTGACCTTTAAGGTATCGACATTTCAATGCAAACCAGTAAAATACCGACCTAAAAATCTTTGTTACTCCGTAAAACTGGTTTAAACACTATAAATTGCATTACGTTTGGTCGGAATTTAACATTATAACTAGCATTAAAAGAAGAAGAAGACGATTTTGACGTCTAATATCATTTTGTCTAACAACTGAAAAGTTAAAAGAGAAAGAAGACTTGTCTGACGTGTTATGTCATTTTTTTAGTTGTAAAACTTTCTCTCGTGTTCTACCAGCCTTACTGTCAACATGTGTTTGCGGCAGTGTTGCAAAAATACATCGAGTTTGATTTCTGCTAGTTGTAATCCTCTCCACTTTTACCCAGGATTCCTCTCTTCCCTAACATCCTTTCTCATTCCTACATCTGAACCATTTTTTAGACCAACGTTTATTTTAAAAAGGCACTTGATACCACCAGGGTATGCATGCACTCATCCTTCTTTCGATCTGAAGCAACTAACGCAACGCAACGCAACTAAGCTACACATATCGTGTAACTTCTTGCCTGCGTTATCCCCGAAGGGGTCGCATGTGGCGCTTCGGGACCTATTTATTTTTCCAGGTAAGGGGGCCGGCCTCACACCAACCACTTTCAGTCTAAGTGGGGGTTTCCCAGCTCCCGGGGGGGCTGGTTCTCATTTCTTGTGAAGGCTGAGTAAACCTTTGAGATCGAACCATTGCTCTCGGCATGGAATGCAAGCATTCTACCAATTGAGCTATCGACCTTTTTAACTAACTGAGTGAAAATCAATGCCGTCCTTGTTTTCATTTCAAGTACTGTCAGTTGCCTGCATCTCGAGATGACGAAGTGTGACGTCGCTCCGCCTCACACCTGGTGCACCTCGTCTCCCTGGTCACCATCTCTCGAGCAGAGTCAATATTTTCCTGTTTGCGCAATAATTGCGCGCGCAAAATAAAGAAATGAAAAGCGCGCGTGGAGAGTGTTTGCGAACATCTTTATGGCAAATTTGCATAATTTTTCAATGAGTCGCCTGCGAGTTTCACTTAGGCGTATTTTGCATGCCATCTTAATAAACTCAACCTCCTCGAAAATGCATTTTAAATATGATATTGCATTACCTTGCTGGAGTACTTTGTCCCGAAGAACGCAAAAAAAAATGAGTTTTAAAATTTCTGCTAATTCAATACTTTCCAAAAATATTTGTGATAAGAATAATCATTATTTGACGATTATTACCTACAAGCACATGCGCCTAATACGTATGCAATATATGGTATAAAAATGCATTTAAACTAGATATTAATTAAGATTGAAAATTCTACATTTAAGTTTGATTGCAGCCATCGTTAACACTTCAATCAATTTCAAACAACTTATTTAAAGTTAATGGAAAACAATATTTATTTTTAAATGTATTTTTTAATTTATAATTTTTTGAATGAATTCAAACCAAAACACTGTTTATTTTCACAATAAAATGTATTATTAAATGTATTTGCCTATACCTTACGCACGCGCCTGTTATATTGGCATTTAAGACGTATATATAATGCGTGCCCACAAACAGGCAAACGTAAGTTCCCGCTTACACATGCTGCATGTGTACATACAAAATAAACCAAACTTCACATGAACATAAACTTAATAACTCCTGCTGTCTTTCTATAGCTATCTTTACTTTCAATGCTGCTTCTCGAAATAGGGAATAATACGCAATCCTTGAGTTCTTCCACCCTCAATCTTCCCTTGTATGATAAGATGAAAAAGGTGGTATTTTTCATTCCTCTTAACGTGAGGCTTTTAAAAAAAATGCTTACCTCTACTTTTATGGTGTGTTTACTCCAGTTACAATGATTACTTTTAAATATGTACCTGCAAATCTTCAATGTTAAAGGCAGTGCAATAAGGGTAAGTAGGTAAGTAATAAATAAGTATCAGGTAAGTAATTAAGCAGGCGCCGTTTCCATGAATGGGCTGTAAATTATTGAACGATCGCCGCGCCTTTCATCCGACCAGGAAATATCAATTAAATTAGACTTGCCTGAGGGGAGACTGAGGTGGGCAAAGACAACCACTAAAACAGTAAAAAAAATGTATAAAAAATCATAAGTAAAGTATATAAAACTAAGACGATAACGTAGGTATGGAAAGTCTTTTTTTTTATCATTTGAGACATTAAATTTTGATTTGTCGTGCTGTCATTTCACATCTGCAAAACATTCCATCACTTTAAAAAATGTGGAACTACGTATGTTGACCATAAAAAAAACTATGTACGCTTTATGTTTATTACATGGGTTACAAAATAAACAAGTAAATACTAATTGTTCATTAGAAAAATACGTTTCCTTGTATTTCTTTCAGTTTCAAACCATCAAAGTCACTGAAACGTGCGATCTGTAATTATTTGCCATAAATGTCATCACTCCGAACGTATTAGAAAAGTGATAAATTACTTAATACAGCTCATTATTTTCTCAAGACTCATTAAGTTTTGTTATGTGATAAATCCATAAAATTAAAAATATAATATGCTAGGTCGAAAACGCGTTTGTAATTTGTTTTAAAGATTTTAATCTTTCTAAATAAATTTTAGTGAAAATAAACAGTGTTTTCTTTGAATTCCTTCAAAAATTATAAATTAAAAATATAAAAATACCACCTTCTGCAACTTAGATTGATAAGAAAAATTAAGGAACAAAAATCAGCATCATACCCGTTCCGTTTACTTCCATTCGGAGTCACAAAGCGCTAATGCAATGCTATATTTTTTTTGTAGCGGAAGACCTTCCCAATGGTCTTTACCCGACCCAACAGTGATTCTAGATTTACCTGTTCGTCCACTAGAGAAGACAGCAAAAACCCGAAGTTACTGACTCGGTGCAATGTCATCGAAAAGCGCTTCTTACTACTTCGTGCCTATCACGAAGGATGTGCTAATGGCGTCCTCAATCGAGGGAGGAGATCCAGTCCGGGGTGAGTGTCACAGACGTCCTGGCTGGGAAATATAAAGGAGAAACTGTTCGGGATGTCTGGGAGACCCGACAAGCCGCATAAAAAAGAAAAAAGTTCAGACTGATTTTATATATTGTTTTCAATCTGTAACGTTGTTTCTACTGTGTCCTCGTGCTGCCCCATCTCCCCACCATTAGCAGGTAATCGTCCAAGCAAGAAATGAAGAGAGATGGCAGGGCGCGGTTCTGAGCCGAGCAGGCGGGCTCCATTAATTACTTAATGGCCTCTTTATCAGCGATAACAGCCGTCCACACTACACACTACACACTGCCCGTATACTCCTCCGATCACAAGTCTTTAGACGAGCACAATGATGATTTTCTGTAGAAAGCCATTTTGTAACTTTTGCCACTGCCACTGAGGTGGACTTTCATTCCATGTTTGAAGGGTTCAACAGTATTCCTGACGCGCACGTCTGAAAGCACCTTCTTTCAGGGTCAGTCTCCTTTCCACTGACCCCCGCCCTGTATATCCATCACATCCGGGGATGTGTCACAGGACTCGCATGCAAAACGTTATGTGAGATGCGAGTGGCAGAAGGCTCTCCCGTGAAGAAGCTACTCTGAAAGCAGCCGATCCCTGCTTTCTATAGCAACGACCAAGCGGGCTTTTGAGGTTGTCTTGTCTTGTCTTGTATCCTGCCGCCATTCATCTAGGGGTGGCCGGTACCTCCACACAAGTGCCTCAACTTGACTCTGTCCTTGCATACTAGAGGTTGTGATTCACACAAAAACCGCGCTCACCTAACAAATCATCCTAACACCGCCGTCTCCATCTTATCGTACAGGTTAAGATTGAGGAGAGAAGAACTCATCGTAGGACATTGTGGCTGAAAAACTTGCGACAATGGTTCAACAAAAACACCAAGCCCCTTTTTCGAGCCGCAGCATCCGAGGTCAAAATAGCCATGATGGTTCACTTTGCCAATGTCACCCCTGTTTCAGGGAAAGTCGGCAAGAGTTGCAGAGCTCATGTTCATTTGAGATTGGGTTTTTATATTGTAGGTTCACATGTGGCATGTGGTAGCGCGAAATTATACATGAATGCGTTTAATATGAATCTTAAATGGTATAATATCTTTGCAGCTTTGATTTAGATTTTAGATCGCCAATCTTTGACCGAAGAGGCACCTAAAGACAGTGACAAAACAGATCAACATTGCAGATTAACCGCCATCTGTGCCACTAGAAAGCGAGGACGACTCCACATTTGATCTGCCGTATCTGAGAGTGTCTGCAGACACTGAGGAATGCTTCGACAATGGCATTCCTGGCGCCTTTGTCGCTTGGATGTTCAGGAATGACTCCGTGTAATTAGGCCATTAGTCTAATGCGTATTGCAGTACCTGCAAGAGTACCTACCTTCATCTCTCTCTACTTCCCACGGGTATCTGCTCGCTTCACACAACCAGTGACACTGAAGACGCATCATTTGTATCATTACTGTGATTTGAATCGTATTGAATCAAAGGCTCAATCTAGATTTGTTTTAAAAAAATATATATAATAATATTAAGATGATATATTTGGTGAACGCTGTTTTTGTGTGAACCTTAAAAGCCCACTGCGAACTTGGTTATTTTTTATTTTGTTTAAATAAATAGATTTGTGAAGAGGAATGCAATTCACCAACCTATTCTGCCTGGCCAGAAACAGGTATTGATATCATCAATTAATAATTCATTATTGTGTAGGTATATTTAATGAATTATTAATTCATTATTACCCAATAACATCTGTTGAACCAGGGTCAAAGTTATGGTCAAATGATCCAAGCGGGGATCGAACCAACGTTATTCCATTCCAAACACGCTAGAACGATCGGCCCACTTGGCCCCCTCAGCCATAATACCGACAAACTATCGCGGAAGAAAGCGCCAATTCTCATCAAGACCCAGTTGGTGTGAGGATGGATAGACCTTTAGTGACCGGTCTTTGACAAAGGTTTTATGAATTTCCCAGCCAAGCGAAGAGCATATTTGAAAATATAAATGGTAATTTTTTAGTGCTCCGTTGGGATTCGAACCCATCTAAATCTAAATCTAAGTTGCAAAGATATGTATCATTGAGATTCATATTAAATGCATTCCCACAAGCAGACACGCATAATTTCGCGCTCACACACGCCGCATGTGGACCTACAATATAAAAAACCTAATCTCAAATGAACATAAGCCCTGCAACTCTTGCCGACCTTCCCTGAAACAGGGGTGACATTGGCAAAGTGAACCATTTTTTACAGTATGGGTGGTCAGCCTCATACCAACCCATAATCTTCCATTTACGATTTCCAAGTGTTGCCACTGGACTACGCACCGGTCCAAATAAAATGGGTCAGCTGTTGATACGCCGCCATGTTTTATTCCGACCTATTTTTAAATAGACACGGTAATATCTATCGAGAATTCCACCCCTCGATTGACTACACTACATCATATCAACTCCTACTCATTGTACTTTAGCTGTTCAAAACATTCATATTGTTAAAATGTATATGCGATAGATACCTATTATTGGAGCATTGGAGATACTTATGTATTTGTATTATGTGTTTTGTGTATGTGCAACTCTTTTGTTCTGTTGGCGTCTTTATACATAAATAAAATAAAATAAAACTCATTATAATCCTGCGTTCCATGAAAGAGGGCTAAGGTTCGATCCCCATGATGGATGTCAGAAATAATTTCTCGTTTCGGTGTTTATTTCAAACTCAAAAATAAAAATATCAGCGTTGCTTAAAAATCGGAACCAGCCCCCTCGGGAGGAAAATTGGGAAACCCCCACTTCAAGTGATTTTGTTGGTGTAAGGCCAGTCCCCTTACCTGTGGAAATAAATTGGCACAACACGCTATACGCGATCACTTCGAAGACAATTTGTCAATGAAGTTGCATTATATGTGCAGCTTAGACTTCAACACCGGTAACGTAGGAAAAGGGTTGTTTTGTAAACAATGACTTGCAGATTTAATGAAGATTATTTTTTCAAGGGTAAAGTATTTAATTACTTAGCACACTTCGATAAGGGATGAACTAACCTTACAGAATAGGGGATGATTTAAGAAAGGGGTTGGAAATATATTAAAAATAATTAAACTCATATTATTGATGATGATATGGGTTAATATGAAAGATTAAAGTAATGAATATTGAGGTAGGAAATCTCAGAAACTGTAACAATGTTGCCTTTCCGCTAGGGGTGGCTAGAAGCTCTACAAAATTGCTCTCACTTCTTACTGCACTTATATATTTAAATAAACAAACAAAAAATATCAGAAATAAACATTAACTCTACAACTCTTGCCGCCTTTCCGTTTAACTGGTTGGTATTCGCAAAAGTGTGCATACATTTTTACAGTATTAGTAGGCAGTCTCATGTTACACAAGATTGTAGAATACTTCGTGAATCGTGATCAAAGTGAACCTTGAAAAACGTTCACAAGTACTTAGTGAAATTTTAATCGCGTTGCTGAAGAAGCTCATCAAAGATATGGCTCATCCAATGGACCAAAGCAACAGATCCCCAAAACGACCCTCAGATACTTTGTGAAAGCTCTAAAATTTAATTTATCTCATGATTGACATGGCAGTCCGGTCGATGGCTCAGCTGGTAGAGTGCTTGCATTTCATGCCGTGAGCTCGGGTTCGAATCCCACCAAGGGTGTCAGAAATGACTTCCCATTGCGGTGTTTATCTCAAACCTCAAAATAAAATACCGGCAAGGTTTACTCAGACTTCACAAGAAATGAGTACCAGCCCTCTCGGGAGCTGGAAAACTCCCACTTTAAATGAAGTGGTTGGCGTAAGGCCCTTACCTGTAAAAATAAATAGGTTTCGACACATGCGAACCCTTCGGGGATAACGCGGCAAAAAGTATACCACTATACGGGTAGCTTAGTTGTGTTGCGTTATTTATCTATTGACTTCTAGTTTGTTACAAGGCTGTAAAAATGGTTCACTTTACCAATGTCAACCCTGTTGCAAGGAAGGCCGGCTTATATTCATTTTGACGTCACACGGTTTGTTTGCTATTAAGGGAAAAGGCAAACTCTTACTTTGTGATTGCTTGCTAAGGACTCTAGCCACATAGGGGCCGTCCATAAATTACGACATCGATTTTTGCTGATTTTCGACCCCCCCCCCCCCTTACAATCATCGTATAGTCTTTATCTAATGACGTCTCCCCCCTCTTGCTGTTATAATGGACGAGCTTAATAATTAATAATGTTATAAATCTTACATAATATTTTGTATATTTAGTAGAAATTGGTATTTACAAGAACGACGTCACTTTTGGTACTCGTACGTCATTTGGCATCATCCGCAGACCAGACCCCCCCCCCCTTAATTCGAATGACGTAATATATGGCCGTGTGGCGTTTATGTAAAATAAAAACGAATTTTTTGAGGAGTCCCTTATTAAAACATTATAAATCTCTGCTTTAGATAAATATCGCTTATGATTTTCAATTTATTTATTAGTATCGTTTTCATCGGCCGATAAATCTTGTTGTGCACGCGCGTCCCGATTAAATCGTTCGTTTCAATTATCTCTCGTAATAAAACTGACAAAAGTCCAGTTCCGCGATGGCTATCAGCTGCTCTGCAGCGTCCCGTGGCCGTAAAAACGCTCCACCTCCCGCCTGTACATCACGCCAGATACTATCTGCCTACACTGCTATCAACACCGGGACCTGTTATTTGCATTTTATGCAGATGCCGGCCGTGTTCACGCTTTTCGTGTTAGCCACTTGCTGAACGTTCGGAATAGGTTTTCTGCGTATGTCTCCTAGATTTCTATGTAATATGCGTGTAGCGTTAACTGTTACGCTATAATGATATTGGTCTAAAACTGGTTCGGATTTAGGAATCAGAAAGGATGGTAGGGAAGAGAGGAATCCTGGGCAAAAGTGGAGAGATTACAACTCGCAGAAATCAAACTCCATGTATTTTTTGGCTCGCCATTTATTTGGCTCACTGCCGCAAACACATCGCACGTTTAATAATAAAGAGCAATAACTCAAAAAACAAGAATGTTGGGAAATCACGTTTGAAGTTCAGACAACCAGTACAACTTGTATGGGATGAAAAAGGCGTCCGATGTTTTATCTCGGTCATATTCGTCCAAATTAAACGTCTGTCGCATTCTACCTATTCTTCTCGCATTGTTCTTGCGTTTTATTACATAATCTCGATTTTCCGAATTTTCGAGTCATTGCTCTTTATTATTAAGCGTGCGACATGTTGACAGTAGGGCTGGTAGAACACAAGAGAGTTTTACAATTAAAAAAATGACAAGACGTCAGACAAGTCTTCTTCCTCTTTTTACTTTTTAGTTGTTAGACAAAATGAGGTTAGACGTCAAAATCGTCTTCTTATTTTAATGCTAGTTATCATGTTAAATTCAGACCAGATATGTGTGGACAAAATCTTGTACAGATTTATTTTTTCTTGTTATTTGTATACATCCCTTCATGATTGTTTGCTATTTTGTTCTTTGACTTAGACAAGGTTGTTATGAGGTCGACTTCTCATGCTGTAAAAACTGTCAATGTTGTCTCTGTTTCAAGAAAGGGCGGCAGGAGTTGGGGGGCTTATGTTCATTTGAAATTTGGGCTTAGATTTGTCCGGTTAATAGCCAATGATGATGATGATGATGATGATGATTAATTTATCAGCGCCGTTTCGTAACTCAATGTCACTCCAAGGGCGCTTAGTATTTTACTGGGCGAAAAAGTTTGTCTTCATCCTCCTCTTCAGCTCCTCAATCGTCCTAGACCTCCGGATTTCTGGTAGTAGTTGATTCCAGGTCGCAGGGCCGGCCACTGCAAAAGCACGGTCTCCGAAAACAGTGGCAATTTTTCTTCTAGGTTCATTTAGCAGGGTTTCCGCTCCGTTCTCTGCTGATCTTAGTGTTTGCTCCCTTGAGCAGGACTTTTGAGACAATCAGCTCTTGGATGTAGAAAGGAGCTGCATCATGGAGAGCTTTGTATGTGATAAGGCCAAGTTTAAATTTGACGCGTTGAGGAAACCTCAGCCAGTGGAGTCGCTCTAAAAGCGGAGTTATGTGACAGTGTTTGGTTTGTTTGAATATAAGCCGCGCGTCTGCATTCATTACTGACTGCAACCAAGGAACAAGTTGGTAGAGTGCTTGCATTTCATGCCGAGGCGAGGGTCCGATCCCCACCGAAAGTGTCAAAAATGATTTTTCGTTTGGGAACATATTTCAAACTTAAAATAAAAAATAAATTAATTAATTAATTAATTATTAATTATAATTAATTAAATAATACACTGTTTTAATTCACTAAATTTTATTTTAAATAAGTCAAACGTTTTCGCCTAAAAAGGCATCATCAGGACAATGACAATTACAAATCAAAATTAAATGAAGTAGAAGTGAATTTAATTTTGATTTGTAATTGTCATTGTCCTGATGATGCCGTTTTAGGCGAAAACGTTTGACTTATTTAAAATAAAATTTAGTGAATTAAAACAGTGTATTATTTAATTAATTATACAACGGACTTTCACTGTGTGAACTACCAAACCCTAAAAAATATTAAAAAATAAATCTTCACGTGGAATGAGAACCAGCTCTCTCGGAAACTGGGAAAACCTCACTTAACTAAAGTGGCTCCTTCCTCAGTGGTTCAAACCTCAAATGAACACAAGCCCTGCAACTCTTGTCAACCTTGCGTGTATGAAACAGGAGTGATATTGGAAAAGGTGAATAATTTTGTTAACTACTCAGTTAAAATCTTTAAGATTTCACTTACCTTATCCGCTGCGGTTTTCCTATATCTTCTGTACCATATTTTGGAAGTGTATGAAAGTGGAAGTGTATCAAGACGCCATCTCATCTCGAACCACTTCGGCCTTCCGGCGACTAGGCGCACTATATAGAGCTCGTAGATTTTTTACTTCAGCTCAACTGCTGACTCTATATAAATCCCAAATCCGTCCAATTATAGAGTATAACAGCCACCTCTGGTCCGGTATACCAAAGAAGCTGTGTGACCAACTTGACTCTGTGCAAAGAAGAGCGGTGAAGCTGATTGATGATCCCATTCTCACAGCCAACCTACATTCTCTTGAGCACAGAAGGAAAGTTGGAATGATTAGTCTCTTCTATAGGTACTACAACGGCGTCTGCTCTGATGAAATATCCTCACTTATACCCCCTCCTCTCGTCACAACAAGGGCAACTCGTAGAGCGGCTCACATTCAACCATTTGCAGTCGATATCAAAACTATGAGAACTTGGTGTTTTCACGACTCATTCCTCTGCCAAACTGCCCGCTTATGGAATGAGTTACCGGTATCTGTGTTTCTATCCCAATTTAACCTTGCCCTTTTCAAATCCAATATCAATCGCCATTTCCTCTCAGTGTCCCAAAACAAAGCAACGCCACACACACCACAGCACTGCGCAGCTAACGGCCCTGCAACCGGACATGGACAACTGCCACATCACCAACACCTCTGCGGCACTATAACAAGTGTCATAGACCCTTAGAGTCTCTCGAATCTAGGGAGTCTCCCGCATAGGCTTTCTTAAAAAAAAAAAAATGAATATTTTTATTTATTTTGAACACAATGTAGCCAATTTATTAGAGCCATGTCACATCGTCGTTCCTATGTATATATTTATATGTGTATATAAATTCGTCACGCATCCCTTTCACGTTTCAGGCCATACGTGCGAGCGAAACTTGATTTCCTTCGCTTCCGTTAATTTTCCCTCGGCATTTTCATATCCCCAATCCGATCACACGAAAATCAAAATCAAACACATAAAAAATATGGGCGTTCCTAATAATGCCGACGGACACTATTGATAATCTAATCTAATCTAATCTAAGTTGCAAAGATATGTATAAGATATGTTCACATTACATGCATTCTCACAAGCAGACACGTACAAGTTCACGATTGCGCATGCCTCATGTGAAACTACAATATAAAAACCAAATCTCAAATGGGCATACACCCTGCAGCTCTTGCCGACCTTCCCTGAAACAGGGGTGACATTGGCAAAGTGAATCATTTTCTACAGCATGGGTGGTCCCGGTCAGCGGTGTTCCCGAGAGGGTAGCATGCGTCGTTGTTGAACCTATTTATTTTTACAGATAAGAGCGGCGGAACACAAAAAATATAGATACCATTTACATTTTCAAATATGCTCTTCGCTGGGTTGAAAAGTTTATAATATACTTTTACCGAAGGTTTATCCAGCCTTACAGCTTGCTTGAGAATCATCATTATGTAGAATTCGCGCCACAATTCGCGCTTTCTATAGCGACGACCAAGCTCGCAATGGGCTCTTGAGGTGTTATTCACACAAAAACAGCGCTCACCAAATCAGTCATCCAAATATTATTATTATTATTATAGAATCAATCACCTTGTGGTATTTTGAAGGTCGTTTATATGATAGGTCATCGACTCCTATTTATTTATTTATTTCAGCGACAATGCGATACTTATATGAGTATAAAAGTACACAAAAAACATTAACAATACACTTTTTAAAAAAATGTTAGTATATTATACCATACATTGTATGTACTTTTAAACCAGAGATAGTATATTATATACTATGACGTATAAAATCCCATATTAAAGAGCGTGAAGATGCACTGTCTCTCTTCCTCCTATACAAAAGTATTCAGATAAAGATGCTGTGGTCTCTTTTACACCTATGGGAATTACCTTTGGCTACTGGGCTTACGTGAGAAGAACGAGAATACCTATGTTTATAAATACGTATCAAATATATATACTGTAAGTACAGTATTTTAGTAATACCTTCTTACAAAATTTGTTAAATAGTTTTTCTGTCTCAGTCCACTCCTGGACGTAAGCCTCCTCCAATCCTCTCCATGTTTGTCTATCGGCTGCTGTGTTCAGCCATCCTCTGACAGCAGTTCCCTTGATGTCGTCTAGCCACCTCAGTTGGGGTCTCCCCGCTCCCCACTTGGGCATCCTAGTTCACCAATGGGCTATCCTTTTCAGCCACCTGTCATGGTCCTGCCTTGTGACGTGACCAGCTCAGCGCCAATTTAAGTAGACCACTCGCTGTATGACATCAGTAGGTAACACCAGTGCGTCTACGGATCTCCTGGTTTAGAACTCTGTCTCTGAGACTAATTCCCAGCATCCTCATTTCAATGGCTCTTTAGCACGTCCTCAGTCTGTCGTAAATACTATAAAAAGTGACCGGTCCGTTTAGTGGTAAGGCTTCAGACTCGTATATGGAAGGTGGGTTAGAAAACATAATATTATATTTATATTTTCAAATATTATGCTCTTTGCGGGGTCTGAAAAATTCATTAACCTGTACCAAAAAGACCTGTTACCAAAGGTCCATCCAACCTTAGGTGCAGGAAATGGGTCTTGCTTGAGATTTGGCACTTAGCAGCGACGACCAAGCTTTGGAAGAATGCTTACATTCCATGCCGAGAGAACGAGTTCGATCATCACCGAAGGCCAATCACTTAATTTTGAATTTAAGCAATTAATGATGTATTTTAAATTTAAGGTCATCATATCGTATAGTACTCTTTTATAATTCAGGGTCCATTGTAACAAGAATATTTAAAAAAAACAATTAAGCTACACATACAGTACAACTTCTTGCCGCGTTTCTCCCGATAGGGTAGCATGTGGATTTTACTGATAAGAAGCGGGGGTTTTTCAGCTCCCAATGAGGCTGGTTCTCATTCCTTGTGAAGGCTGAATAAACCTCGCCTGTATTTTATTTAATAAACACTGAAACCGGATATCATTTCTGAGACTCTCGGTGGGATTCGAACCCGAGCTCGCGGCATGGAATGCAAGCACTCTACCAACTGAGCTTTCGAACGGACTGTCTAATCTAATCTAATCTAAGTTGCAAGGATATGTTACATTGAAGATTCACATTGCATGCATTCTCACAACCAGACACGTACAAGTTCGCGCTTGCACATGCCTCATGTGAACCTAATAAATTTTAATTATCTCTACGCTTCATTAGATTGAGGTCTCAAAAATATTTTAATGAATAGATATGATGGAAACCCACTCTTGGATTAATTACAAAAATTAATATAAAGCATTTTTAATTAAAATATTACAAAAAAAACTTATAATTTCCTTTGATTCTGAGGTCGAGACCTCCTCACGTTGTAATCCGACACCCGAATTCTCAAAGAACATTTTTTTTTCATTCACTTTTTGGTCGACTTTTTAATTATAGCTTTGATGAGTGTGTCATGATTTTTTAGTCACTCCTCGCCGCTATTCAGAATCACATTTAGACCACTGCTAATCCTTGAATCTGCTTATAATTACAATGCGTTATTCAGAGGCATTAAAGCCATCGATCATCCGACGTGTAAAATATTTTTTGCGAGCTGGTTTTCTGTTCCTTCCTATTTTTATGGATAATATATAATCTCAATTGCCCACAAAAATCCAAAACTCGAATTAACATAATATTAAACCCTGCAACTTTTGTCGACCTTCCCTAAAACATTGGGAGCATTGGCAAAGTTAACCATTTTGTACAGTATGGGTGGTCAGCATCATATCAACCTATAAGTCAAAGAATAACGTACCTATATCGAAAATTCTTTTACCCTGCGTTTCTTCATTAGCTTTGTATTGATTTACCGGAATCATTCTGAGATGATCCCACCTGTAATGAATAACATTTCTTAATCTTTCATTACGTCAATAATTAGTGTTAATTTTAATCCACATTTAATCCTTACGTTTGTATTTATATCAAAAAGTAATCCTGGGATGATCACGCCTTTAACGATTCCCATACCTTAATCTTTCACTCTGTTATTCAGAGATATGCTTTCACGAATTTAATTTATATTTTTGTACTATAATAACTTGATTATCTCACCTTCAATGAATAACATTCCTCAATCTTTCACTTTCTTATTCAAAGTCATTCTTAATCCTCATTTAATCTGTGTGTTTGTATTGATGCACTGAGATAATCTCGAGATGATCTCGGGCTTACTTCGAGAGTGTGACTAGCAGTTTTGGAAGCCGGTAGCCGTTAATGAAAAGGCCGCTGGTTTTTAATATTTTTTACTCTCAGCTTTATTTGTTACAGCTAAGTCTTAGGATATTAACATGTCCGTACTCGGCAATAAAAAATCCAAGTATTTTTTTTTACTTTTATCAATATATTTTGTAAGAGAAGAATGTGGTGTAAGAGAAAGTGTGAAAGTAAAGATTAAAAGAATTTTGTTAAGATGGTTTGGGCACATGGAGAGAATGAATGGTGAAAGACTGACGAAGAAAGTATATGTTGCAAGAATAGATGGATGTCGTGGTAGAGGAAGACCGAGAAAGGTATGGATGGACCAAATTTCCGAAATCGCGAATAAATGGAATATCCAGAGTCATAATAAAAGGAGAGCATATACATATATTTTGCAACTAAGATTAGATTATTTTCAACTGAAATGGTTGAAATGAGGCCGGCCCCCTTACCCGTAAAAATAAATAGGTCCCGAATCGACCCCTTCGGAGAAACGCAGACAAGAAGTTACACTATATGTGTAGCTTTGTTGCATTTTAGTTGCGTTTATTGCAAGGTCAAAATTCTATTTTGTTTTGCACTTGCGAAAACTTTATTAAAACAAGATTTGATTTTTAATTCAGCTCAGAGTACTTAGGTACAGTGCTATTTACAATAATTAATTATAACTACACAGTTATTTATTTATTTATTTAAAACTTACATTATTCTCGACGTTTCGGTAGCGGCGTAGCTAACGTCTTCCGCAGACACCCTGTCTGCACGACGACTGAGGATGAATTCAACCTAAACCTTACAGTGCTATTCACACACAGCAAATCCATGGCTCAATCGTCTCTTAGGTGGATTTACAGCACACAAAAAAAACGACGATCCATTAATCAGCTAAGTATTAAATGTGATTTGAATAGCCCTGTTATTTTTTTCTTACCAAAAATTAAATCTAAGTGTTTATAATGTATAATCTAAGTTGCGAGGATATATATTCATTTAAAGCTTTCAAATGCATGCCCACAAACAAACACGTGTAGTCCGCACTTACAAATGCTGAATGTGTACTCACAAATAAAATTCAAACCTCAAATGAACATAAGCCCTACAACTTTTGCCGACCTTCCCTGACATAGGGGTGACATAGGCAAAGTGAACCATTTTTTATAGTATGAGTGATTTTATAAAAATAAAAAAACTTTAAATATTTGAAGTAATTTTTATTAAGTGCTGAGTTTGACCCTGCGGATTGGAACGCCTCTCACAAAAACTTCGGTAGCAACATAAGTAATTAAACACCGAGAGCCCCTCCCCCCTCACCCACACTCCACCCCACCCCCTCTCACCTGCTACCTCACAAACACATGTAGGTACCGCGGGGTGCCGGAACATGGGGCCAACAGTCCCGTACTGGAGATTAATGACGCATTTCGGATATGAGATAAACAGTTCGGCCAAACGGTATGGCCAAGGGAGTCAAGTCGCTATTCTTGACTAGCGTATTTGAAACAGAATAACGCTGGTTCGAATCACGTCTGGCCCATTTGGCCATAACTTCGAACCTGGTTCAACAGAATATGCCATTGCATGCACGAAAGTTTCTGCTTTCGCATGAAGACAACTGTGAATTGCATTCCTCGTCACAAATCTTTTTATTCCTGGGCTTGTAGGTTGGTATGAAGCTAACCACACATACTGTAAAAAATCATTCACTTTGCTAATGTCGCCCCTGTGCAAGCCCGGATTAACTTCTCTGGGGGCCCTGGTAAGGAGTTAGGTTGGGGAAATTTGGCCTTTTGAGTCAAAAGTGATCAAAATCAGTCCATACATAATTTTCAAGTACTTTTTTCAGGCTTTGGGGGCCCCAAGGGTCAAGGGGCCCTGGTTCGGTCGCACCACTCGAACCGTCCTTAATCCGGGCCTGCCTATGTGTCAAGGAAGGTCGGCAAAGTTGCATTGTTTATGTTAATTTGAGGTTTGGATTTTAATTTGTTAGTTCGTCAGCGCAAACTTACACGTGTCTGTAGTGGACCAATGTGTCTTAAAACTGGAAATTGATTTTAAAAATATTTAAAACAACTCTCACATTATCGTGTTTTACGTCTCTTTCTTAGCTCAGACTGTGTAGAATGTGATTATTAAGACAGTTTCATTGCAAGGTATTTTGTTAATCAAATGGCAGATGAGCCAAACAAGCACTGTACGATACACAGACGCAACTCTAGTTTTAGGTTTCTGTTAGTTAAAATTTTCATTTTTAAAAATGATGTATTTTTGTACTCATTCCTGGTCTGTCCATTAATTTGTATAGCACTTGTAGACCGCTGGGGAGCGCATTCTTTCATTATTTTGGTTTAATTAAACTATTGGCTACCAGTCCTGCTGCGGTGTGTACGTGTAGGTGCGCGCACACTCACACACACACACGCGCGCCAATCAACACATAGACAACCAATCAAACTTAAAATCATCATCATCACGCCTCTTAGCCACATCTAGGGAAAATGTATTACTTGCGTTATGTTTTTTTCGCGGGTTCTGTTAAATGTAAGCTGCAGTTTATTCATTTAACATAATTTATTTTATTACTTTCGATTCAGAGTTACATTTGCGCAGTATATTACGGTGGTTGATTGATTTCTGCGCTACACGGAATTTCGGTCCTAGATTAATACTAAAAATAAAGATCATTCTCGAATTATGGAGAATCGTTACATGTCACGTTGCTAGACTTCACCAGAACATTGTATTCAACACTTAGTTATTCTCGAACAAATACAAATTATTATTAGGTTTCCTACCTAAGTTTCTACTCACTTCTAGAGACTTCATAGACTAATGTTTGTTTGATAATTATAAGACAAACACAGACACATCAACCATGCTGTTACGAGTATGAAGTTGTGTGTTGTGAATTGTCTGTATAAGTCTCTCTAGAAATATATAGATGTGTGGTACTTTGTATTTTGTTAGAGATTGCTTGAGTGTTAGGTAGAATGTTCTGGCTAGTAGCGATTCTCAATGTTTCGAGAATGATCTTTAGTTTTAGTATAAAAAAGGACCGAAACTCTCTGTAGCTTCAGAAATCATTCTACCACTGTACTGTGCAAGTTTAATGTGACTCTGTATCCGAACTGAATGTGAAATAAATTATGTAAAATAAATCACCGCAGTTTTAATAAAACGGAACCCGCGTAAAAAGGTGACGATACAATAGATAAAGTGACTCTGTGTCCGAACCGAATATGAAATAAATTGTGTAAAATAAATGCCTGTTTTAATTCCAAAGAACCCGCGTAAAATTACAAATAGAAAAAGCTACAGAGCAAACGCAAAATCAGCTGCATTTTTTTGTGCGCTAAAAAATTTTTTTTCAAACTCCACCGTTTTCGTGTGGACCACGGAGCTACTTCACGCTTTGACGTCGGAGATTTTTAATTATAATTCTCATTCAATCCACCTGACAGGCTAATAATAATATTGCCGTTCCCCGCCCCACCTCCGGAGATGGTACAATCCTCTGGCCTGTGGAACGGCCGGCCCGGCCTATTATGGCCGGCCATGCATGAGTCGATAATTTCTACAGCTTCCAACCAGTAGCTAAATTACTTTTGTATCAGCGGTGTTTGCGTCTTTTGCGCTGAGGGCTTGTTCACACATTTCAATAGACCCGCGAAACCCAGAAAACCCCGACGAGCGATGACGTCATGAATGAATTTTGGAATTTGGAACTTTTTCTCGGCGACCAAACTTGAACCTTACCACTCCTTAGCAACCAATAAAAAATGACTTTTCCTTAGCAATCTGGCCGAGTAACGTTACAATATTGCGTATGCCAATTCATGTGCTGATTTTATTTATTCATTCTTAATTCATATTCCTTCAAATTAGGGGAAAAAGATTCATCTGGCAACATCATTGTTCTTTTTTTCAAAAATGACAAGTCTTCGAAAATGTACCATAGACTAAAATAAACTTAAGAAACTAAAATAATCTTCTAAAGACAGAAAGAGCATCAAAAAGCTGTGCATATTAATATTGAAAATCGTAATACGATAAGATTGACTGTAATTGTACATCTGTCAGCATTCCACTAGGGGACTTCAGAGTCTTTGCAGAGTTGCCTCCATTTCTTCTTATACTCGGATGCCTCTTTCATTCATTCATATCCATCACGTTTTTCATAAATTTCCTTACTTTTATTCTTTCTATATGATAATCCATTATTTCCATCGATATAAATAATATACATAGATGGAGCGCGTGAGTGTTTTCCTATACAAACGGTTGTGCCACAAAATTGTAGAAAGAAAGAGAAAGAAACATTAGAAATTTTGTTATGTTTCTGTCTCTTTCTGATCTCCATGACAACATCAGGGGCCGCTGACAACACAACAGCTGAGGCTGACGTCTCACAACATACGTTTCCCAAAATGTAAGGAAAAATAACTTAATACGAATAAATTCACATTTAAAAAAAAAATCAGTGCATTATATTTAAGGTTGTGTAGGAACTAAAAAAAACTTAAACAAAAAGACGCATTACTGACTGTATCTTACTTTTATGTAATAGAGTATTTTTTGATAATTTTATGAATATCAGCAGATTTTTTTCTCCGTTATTTTAAAGGAGCATCTCTGAAAGTTGTCTTATATGCTTATTTACATTTTAATATCTTTATTTCTTTTGTATTTATATCTAAATAAACCTTAAAAAATACGATTAATGCGTCTTATATAAGAAAAAAAATCTATCGTCAAATAATGGGTATAAGTATGAAGAACTGAGTTTTTTTTTATATTTTGTGGTTTTTTACTGTATGCTTTTGTTTGTAATAATTCATCACGCGCTTATCATGAGTTTTATTTCATTAAATTAACTTATTTCTATTATATGGGGAAATTTGAAAATTTGATGAAACTGTCAGGCTATCTTCGCATGATAGTTGTTTTCAATTTACATGTAGGTACCTCGATGTTTCCTTGCCGACGCTTGGTAAACAACTGATTGCAAATGGGGCATACACTATCATTTAGGGCAACAATGATGTGGATCGGATATATACGCTAATGCTCCATCTATATATTTTATTTAAATCAATGATTATTTCACAATATAATCAACACATGAATTGACAGTAAGTTCCTCGGCCAAGCTGCTAGAGAAAACGCATTTTTTCTTTGATCACTTTGCCAATGCTACCTCTGTTTCAAGCAAGGTCAACAACAGTTGCACGAACTTATACGTGTCTTCTTGAGAGAATTCATGTAATATGAATTGTAAATGTTAATATTATATACACATCTTTGCAACTTAGATTACAGATTTCTAAGTATGTCCCATATGAGTGTGACGTTTGCACGCCGAGATAAAAGTTCTAAATTCAACTTTGTGCCGAATCAATTCCACAAATCTGTGTTCCAATATTTAAAAAGCAATAGGGCTCGCCAGTTTGAAAAAATAACGCCGGGAACGCATTTTTAATTATGGTTTATTTTATCGCTTGACCTCCAGTGCTGCCAGCGCAATAAAAATTAACCCATGACGTTTCTCCCGGGGTTGCCACCGGTAAGCAAGCACTAAATCATTATTTAATTATGTTTTGGCTATAGCAATAACTGCCCTTTGTCCCGTTTCCATATAACGCTGTGTAATTAAATCCCACCTCGTTTTATTTTCGAATCTGCGTTTAACGGTAGGTATTTTTTTTTTTTTTGTAATTTTCGTTTTGTGCACTGGCAATACTGAGATTTGAACATGCGCATGCGCAGTGACCAATTTCATCATTTGAATTTAGTGTTCTTTTTCTGTCGCCATTTTGGTTTGTGTCTCCATCCGCCTTCTACCTTTAATTAAATGCCAAAAACAAAGCATAAACGCGATCTTTAAAACATTTCAAGTATTTAGCAATAATTGTTATGATATTTTCTAGACGTTTATAATGACTCTAAAAAAAACTTATTTGTAACATGATGGTAAGATTGCGTTGCCTCAGAACAAACACGACGTTGTGGAATTATGTACAATAGCAATTAATGTCTGTAATTCAGAAACAATACTTGTTCAAGTGCACTTAGATGTAAACTACTAGTAATGTCGGCGAACAATTACGTTCATAATCGTAATTTCTTTAGTATTTTGTTCGTACTTAAGCCGCAAATCATTTAAAGTTTGAACTCTCATACACAAAGTTAATTCAGCTAGGAGTCGATTTTGCTTTGCCTAAAGGTTATTTATAACGTAAGGTCTTGTCAATTTCGCAATAGGGTCCTCTTGAAAATGACGTTAGCAAGTCGAAAGTACCTACTTGAGGGGAAATAAATGCTCAATTTGTGAAAACAAAACTGTGTTTTTAAAAAAATATCTGTGCATGATTTCCATGCCAATTTTTTTAGTTTAGACTTCAGACACGCATTTTTTTTTAAACTTGTATCCTATGTATTTTCTGTGATACACTTTTTATGAATAACTTATTATCAAGAATTATTGTTTGGTCCACCGGTCCATAGTCTAGTGGTTAACGCTTCGGACTCGTGCATGGAAGATAGTGGGTTCGGACCCCGGCGGAGCAAGAAAAAATATTTCATTTTCAAATTTGCTCTTCGTTGGGTTAAAAAAATGGTCTGCCTTTACAAAAGACCGGTCACGTAGACGTAGGTCCATCCAGCTTTCTACACGACGACCAAGCTAGCAGAGAGCTCTTGAGATGTGATTCACACAAAACAGCGCTCTTCAAATAAATCATCATATTATTATTAGAGATTTTTCATTTTATCTCTTTCTAATTTACGTTCCGTTTTACGTTCAACAAAACGTTGAACATTGTCCAAGAGTAAACTCGCCGCTCAGCAACGTTACAATGGAATGAAATTACCCGAAGAGAGAGAAAAAATGTCGGAGCACGATCTGTATTTACAAAACATAATCGGCGTTCATTGGAATATCAATATCGAAACTAAAGAAATCACACGGTTTGCCCGCCAACAAAAACTCGAACGTACATTAGTCAATAATTGTGATGGATCAACGCTTCCGACAGGGACGGTCAAAGTCAAGCAGGCGGGAAGACGTTTTCCAATAATGATGATTAATTCTAAGTGTAATATTAAGTTTAATTTTAATTTGTAATGTGTCTCATTATGAATTTCTGTACATCATTTCTAGTCCTATTCAATACTAGTGCCCACTTTGATGTACGGAAGTGAAGCTTGGACGATAAATGAGAGTGAAATTAGTTAAGTCCATACGGTTGAAATGGACTTTCTAAGAAGTATGATTGGAAAAAAACGGAAAGATAGGGTGACGAATGAGTCAGTGAGAGAAGAATGTGGTGCAAGGGAAAGTATAAAAGTAAAAATCAAAAGGGGTTTGTTAAAATGGTTTGGACATATGGAAAGAATGAATGACGAAAGACTGACGAAGAGAGTGTACGCTGCAACTATGAATGGAAGCCGTGGTAGGGGAAGACCGAGGAAAGTATGGATGGATCAAATTTCCGAAATAGCGAATGAATGGGATATTCAGAGTCATAACAAAAGGAGAGAGTGCATGAAAAAGATTATGACTCTGAATAGAATGAAAGAAGTATGTAAGGACCGAAAGGAATGGCGGTTGATTTGCAACAATGGCGGCTAGGGCATTAATTCTAAGTGTAATATTAAGTTTAATTTTAATTTTACTTTATTTTAATTTTAATTTGTAATGTGTCTCATTATGAATTTCTGTACATCATTTATATTTTTTTTGTGCTCCTTGACTGATAGGTTGGTACGAGACTGACCACCCGTGCTGTAAAAATCGGTTTACTTTTGCCAATGCCACTCCGGTTCAGGGAACGGCGGCAGGCGTTGCAAGGTTTATGTCCATGTGAGGTTTTCTTTATTTGTATGCACACATGCAGAATGTGTAGGCGCGAACCTACATGTGCCTGTCTGTAGGCATGCATTTCATATGAGCCTTAAATCTTAACATATCCTTGCAGCTTAGATTATAGATAGATGACTCTGGATGAAATAAGGAAGTATTCAAGGACAGAAAAAAATGGCGGCTTATCTACAATACTGATCTGTGGCAGCTTATTTTTTCATAATTTTTAATTTTATATAATTAATCCGATTTTTTGAGGGATGGATTTATTTTTAAGGTTCTGTTTGTTTTTGTGCAAATTAATATTATTTTATTATCCATATTCCTTGACATATAAGTTGATATGAGGCTGCCAATGTCACCCTTGTCTTAAGAAAGGTCAGCAAAAGTTTCTGGATTCATGTATATTTGAGGTTGGGATTTTGATCTGTTAGTACACATGCAGCATTTGTAAGCTCAAACTTATACGGGTGTGCAAATAAATGTAAATATGTCTTTGCAACTTAGATTACAGATTAAAGCATTACATTTTGTAGTATTAAGAATAAAAATAATAGTATATTTCATTATGATTAATTGAAAGTTAAAAAAATCGTTTTATGGAAAAAAGTAATTTCGGCTTAACACTCCTTACCGCGTTGCCTCCGTAGGGGGTTGAAACCTATTTATTTTAATATAGGTAAAAGGGGCTACCTCACGCCAATTATTTCATTTTCCAGCTTTCCCAGCTCACAGAAGGTCTGATTCTCATACCTATTTATAACCTTGCTTTTGCTAGATTTTCGGTTGGAAATTAATTCTTACACCCTTAATGGGAATCAAACCCCTGACTATATAAAGGAAAAAATGTGATTTTACAATATAATTTAATACATACGACTCCTTTGGGAATAGCGTAGGCAGAAAGTTACACTAAACGTGTTGCTTAGTTGCGTTTCGCATGAAGCTAAAACCTATTTTAATTTTTTGCTTCTCTAATCAGAATATCTGTTAATTTTTATTCCCATTTTATAAGAGCTTATACATACATCGACTTTGAACACTAAAGTAAAAATATATTTGGGCATTTTGAACACCTTTTTCCGGCCCTGTCGATCAAAAAATTAGTGCTGGTCAGAGCGAAGCGGTGTTGTGCGTACCATTTAAATAAGAGCGAGATACCACCATACGCCCAGGACACGGGAAAGAGTGAGAAACAGAGATAAATGCGGCATGTACCTGGGCGCCAATTACCCTGAAGCCGCACTGCTGCGTGCCTTCCGCTGCTTTATGGGGCCCAATACCCACAAAGTAAAAAACTCATAAAAATGTATGGAAACTGAAAGGCTGATAGAAGGCGCTGTTTTATTTTTCATACATTTATGCGGTTGAGTTTGAGAGGAGTGTTTTGTACTTTGCGGTACAGGCCTGAAAATCATCAGCCGCCTCTGATCACCAACTCTCAAATTACGTTCTAAATTATTTTGTACATCTCGTTTTTGTGCTCCGATTAAAATATCATTTTTTTCTCATGCTTTTTTTTATTGCATGTTGATTGACTTGTTTATTTTTTATTTGCGTCTTGCATATTTGTTATTTAGATTTCACAAAATCTTTTTGGTGTAAGTGGTGGTTTCAACTTATGTTTGTAAATAAGTAGGTTTGGCTTATAGGTTGGTATGCGGCTGACCACCCATGCTGTAGAAAATGGTTCACTTTGCCAATGTCACCCCTGTTTTCAGGGAGGTCGGCAAGTGTTGCAGGGTGTATGTCCATGTGAGATTCGGTTTTTAATATTGTAGGACCACATGCGGCATGTTTAAGCGCGAACTTGTGCATGTCTGTTTGTGAAATTGCATATAATGTGAATCTTTAATGTTACATATATTTTGCAACTTACAATGAGTACGAGTTGCAAAACTTGAATAAAGTTAAATATATGGAATGTATTAAAGAGTGGTTTTCCCCAAAATCTGCCGTTTGATTTTCTTGATCACTGTAACTCTTTTGCTAAGACCATAAAGTGTAAGAAACAAAAACGGCAGATTTTGGGGGAAATCACTCTTTAATACTTTCCGTAAACTTTACTGAAGTTTTGCAACTCGTACTAAGGATACTGATTGATTTCCAATACATGATTAACGCTTGGAAATCACATCTGCGGTGTACGAATAATCAGAAAAATAAAACATAAGGCTCTCATCTCGGTAGGGGTCAACGTTTTCCCAGCTCTCCTTATTATTATCATTATTATTATTATAATAATTTATTTTCATTCCTAATGGTGGATAACTTGCATTACCCTCCCCCCACCCAACCTCCTACCCCCACCCTCAATCGGGTGCACCACCCCAAGTTTAAAACAAATACCTTTAAAACTCGATTATTTCGTTTTATAAAAAAATGTATCTAAACTAAAAAAGCGCTTCTAGTGAGTGATTTAGTTTACGTGCATTTTTGGTGGACGCTGCGGTTGAGTCGGTACTGAATGTTTTATACGTAGGGTATAAGTCCAACCGCAAACCCGGGAATCGAACCAATACCGTCATTATGTAGCGTCATTAGCTGCAGTATTGATCCGCCGGCTCTCAAGCTTTAAGCTGTAGTCCAAGTTGCATTTGAGGTTCACTCTCTGTACTGAAAAAATACAATTAAAAGAAGTAGTCGGTGTTATGGCCAAGGGTCAAGCCGCTGTTCTTGACTAGCACCTTTGGAATAGAATAACGTTTTTTTTTCAATCACGCCTGGGCCCTTTTGACGATAACTTCGACTCCGGTTCAACAGATGCCATCGCATACGCACACGCGAATAAAATCGAAAACTTAAAAAACCCCTTCAGGGATTCGAATCCCAGCTCTCGGCATGGAATGCAAGCACTCTACCAACTGAGCTATTGGCCAAACTAATGTCAATAAAAGCAATACTTCAAATTGCAAAATGTAATTGCCTGGACTGAAGTGACAAGATGAAGAAGAAGCTATGGTAGAAAGAACTCGCCCTTGGCATTCTTGTTCCCCACTGTTTGAGAGCATTTTCCAGAATTGTTGTAATAATGACGCCTGTGATTGAATTTCTTGTGATGCGAGAGTGATATAATCATTCTCCCTTCTCCCTCGCACGCCCTTCATCTCTCTCTCTCTCTCACTATTTCAGAAAAATGTATAGCTGTCGCGTACGTGCATTCCACAAAAATAAATATCCACTCTACATAGTAAGTAGAAGATCAACGTTGTAGGAAAATATAATTACTTACTGCTAGGGTCTTAACTGCAGCCAACGCTGCCTGTCCAACGCCTTCCTCTTCCAGTCTCATACTCCTACCACACGGCAGTTTTCCAACCTAATCTGAGTTTTCCACTGTCCTGTGCCTCTTTGGCTCGTCATCACAACCATATTTTCCAGGTTTCGATGCTCCATTCACTGGATGTGACTTGACCGGATCACATCAACGTCTTGGTACAGGGCGTATTGTTCAGAGTTGTATATTATTTTTAGAAAATAATCAAGAAAATTAACACCCACGCTCGTACTTTAAGATGGCCGTTTTGGACAATGAGGTCCGTGCGTGAATTGTTATTGACAAACTTGTGTCGTCACCCGATCAGGTTGCGAGGAAAAATAAATACAAATATTTTGTAAGTGGTTGCTAAGGACGGTCCCAGTCCTATACAAGAAAGAAGTGTCAAATTCAAAATAATTCCGAGTCAATTCTTTTTTGCATTTTTAATCTGCATGCATTTCAAGGAAAACCTCCATTTGCTTGATGTGCTCTTGAATATCCGAATATTTTAAAAACATGTTTTGTTTGAAAGAACCAAAAAGTAATTTTTCCCCAGTTCAAAATATAAACATTCCTAAGATTACCAGATTGGATGTTTATTGTTTACCTATTAGATTTAATGAAGGGAAAAGACAATGTTAATGTTTAATTTCCAGATGAACAACAACACAACACCTTCTCTCAGGTTCAGTCTCCCCTCCACTGACTCACGCCCTGTATATCCATCCCATACCGCAGGACTCGCATGCAAAAGTATGTGAGATGCGAGTGGCAGAAGGTCCTCCTGTGAAGCTACACTTTCCCAAGTGTGTACACAAAGCAAAGGAGGCTCAGAAATCACTGAAAGATTATAGCCGTGAGGGTTTAGGGCTCGATGATTTTAAATTTACAAACAAAAATGCAAAGTGATTCTGAGTATCTTAACATATGACTTAAGGCCTAGATGAACACTGAACAGCCCTTTTTTCGACTCGTTTAAATTCCAAATTTGTTGAGCTTGTTGACCATCAGTCCTTTTGTCACACCAAGTTCAGTAACTTCGCGGCTTGGACGCCATTATCTCCTGCTCTTCCATTCTCTCCGATCATCACTCTCGGGCTGATTTTCCATTCCCCATTCCCCAGAGGTAAATGCATTGTTATATAGACCATTATAAAGTAAAGGCATATTGCTCTCACAACAACTGCAGGTACTTCTTACACTATTAAGCAAAATATTCGCAAATGCAGCACAGTGGGGTCGGGAGGACACATAAAAAAGACAAATCATTTTTATTTTTGATCAAAAACGCAACTTTGTTTCACATATAATGATTTTTTCCCGCGTTATCCCCGAAATTAACCCTATATTGTCAGGTAAAAGAGCTGACCTTAAATCAAACGCTTCACATAAAGTGGGGATTTTTCTTTTGTGTGAGGGTTGTTTTTTGATTTCGTGTTTCAGTTTCAGACGGGAAATCATTTCCGACACCCTCAGTCAGAATCGAAGCCATAGAACGCAACCATTCTACCAGCTATGGACCGGGCTAATGTTAATTTGAGTATTACATAAACGCTTGTAAATGCCGTGATTATGTTGTTACAACACGTTTTAGATTTACACTTTTGATGAAAAATATTAGGAATGTTTAACGTGATTCTAACACTGTACACCCTTTGGAAAAAGAACGGAGTGCAGAACGAATTGTGAAGAATTTGGGAGCCTGTTTCCATATCAATGTCAGGTTACACGATCCATTGCTGGATAAAACACTTATTATGTCGTATCGTCTTTCCCATATATATTTTTTTAAATATGTAGACTCCCAGGGACATCCCTTTAAATTTAATTTGAAAATCTCTTAGAGGTATTAAGTAGCACAGGAATATTAAAGGTCTTCGTTTGCATATGACGCCTTTATTATAATATGAAGAACTAAATGTAAAAACTAGAAGCAACCACCAAAAATATGACCATTTTCCTGTCTTCACAGGATTTTTCTCACATTTCTCATCGTAGAAATGCATAAATGTATTATTTCCAATCACTTTTTTAGTATTACTCTTTGGGCATTTTTATGCACACTTCTTCCCCACTGTGCGCTGATCCCTTATTATGAAAATGTGATTCGCGCAAAACAAAAGCGGCAACATTACCGTGGCGGGCGCACGATGGTCCCACGCGCGCACCTAACCGGCCGTAAGCTTCAAAACGTCCATTGACAAAACGTCCACCGACACAATGTCCATTGACAAAATATCCGCACGAAAAAATGTCCACCGACAAAATGTCCACGAACATAATGTCCATCGACAAAATGTCCACCGTCATAATGCCCACCGACAAAATGTCCACGAACATAATGTCCATCGACAAAATGTCCACCGACATAATGTTAACGCAAGAAAATATCCACCGACTAAATAATAATAATAATAGGAAGATTTATTTAGTGAGCGCTGTTTTTGTGTAAATCACACCTCAAAAGCCCTCTGCAGGCTTGGTCGTCGCTGTAGAAAGCGCCAATTCCCAAGCAAGACCCCGTTGCAGGATGGACCTTCAGTGACCGGTCTTTGGTAAAGGTACTTATATGAATTTTCCACCCAGCGAAGAGTATATTTGAAAACATAAATGGTATATTTTTTGTGCTCCTCTGGGATTTGAACCCACAACCTTCCATTTACGAGTCAGAAGTGTTAACCACTAGACTACGGGCCGGTACACCAACAAAATGTCCACCGCCATAATTTCCACCCGACAAAATGTGCACGCGACAAAATGTGCATTGACGAAATGTTAACATTAACAAAACATTATGTTCGTGGACATTTTGTCGGTGGGCATTTTGTCGGCGGACATTTTGTCAGTGAACATTTTTTTTCGTGGACATTTTGTCAATGGACATTTTGTCGGTGGACATTCTATCTATGGACATCTTGTCGTGAAGCCCCTAACAGTCCGTGAGCTGCAAAACGCCACTCTGGGCGATACAAGTTGCACTCGCAGCCCTTCCTTCCCACTTCCTACTTCTCCGGCAATCCAATCATTGTCGTTATTATTTATATGCGCAGCTTTATTATTATTCTTCGAAATCAAAGCTTGTGATTTGTTGGGCTCATTTTGAGTTGCGGCCAGCTAATGGAGGTGTAATATCGTGCATTGCGCAATGGAGAGATCTCACAATTTGTTTAAATATGTATATCAAATCGTCATCTTCAAATGAACTGAATTACGAATATTACGACTAATTTAACAAGATTAAACTTTAGAGAGCTTGTGTATTTACACAAAGAAAATCATTTTTATGAGGAAGTATAAGAAAATATGAAACAAAGCATTTTATTGTCACAAGTTGAGCTTTTATTTCACCTGGAGTATTTTCGACTTGCTTACGTCACTTGTGTCCAATTGAAAATGACAGTCGAAAGTAGTACCTACTCGAGATGAAATAAATGCTCAACTTGTGAAATTTAAACTCTGTTTTTTTTTTAATATGTATATTTTCTCATTTAATTTGATATTAACTTTTTGGCAGACCTTTCATTATTCCTGGAAAAACAGCATTTCAGCCAGACATTTGAATTTATGTAGGTACGTCACATTTTAGTACCTATATATGTTTATATAACCTATAATCTAAATTGTAAGGATATGTTAACGTTTAAAATATTTATGAAATGCAGCATGTGTAAGTTGGCATTTACACATGCTGCATGCGTACTCACAAAATTTAAAAAATCTCAAACGAACACACACCCTGCAACTTTAGCCACCCCTCTTTGTATCCTGATATCCTGTATCCTGGGTAGAAATCGCAATTAATGAAATTAACTGAAAAATGTCGTCACAATTGAGCTACAAATCATAGGACCCTTTGAACAACGTACATAAGTTAGTTCTCTAAATTATGTTTGATAAAGTTATAATTTGTCTACTTATAGATTTGCATGCAAATTTTAGAATACACACTCACAAAGCGTACTTAAAAAAAAACATCAAATCAAAAGTTCTTCTTCTTCTTCCTCAACCTTTCAGAGTCCACTCCTGGACGAAGGCCTCCAATCTTCTCCATTCTTGTCTATCGGCTGCTGTGTTCAGCCATCCTCTGCCTGCAGTTCTCTTGATGTCATCCATCCACTTCAGTTTAGACATCCTGGGTCGCCTCAAGATCTTAAATAATTTACCTTTGTTTTGTGCCTTTGTTTTGTGCTGGTTTCCCTCAATAGGGAAACCAATATATATATATATATATTACAAGTATTTTCATAAACTAGATTCCTGATACATCCGATCCCTCCACTCCAGATACAATGTATCTGATCCAGTCCAGGGTGGGAAAGTGAATTAGATTCCGGTGCGCCTGCGAAGCTCCACTCGATCTCGTATCAATGCCCGTAAATTGTTTCATTAGAGCTCTGCGCTCAATAACTGATATTTCCTGCGCCGATAATGTGACCGCAGCATTAACTGCAGCAGGAATGCAACTGGCTGACTGCAAGTGCATCGCATGGAAACCATCAAGTTCTCACACTTTCCCACTCAGAAATATTATGTTCAATCACTCCACTATATATTTTAATTAGACGTCAAGTGGTGTAATATTGTCATTCAAAATGAAAACCAGCATAATTGTAAATAAACGCAACTAAGAGGGCTTTCAAAAGGCTCTTGAGGTGTCTAATCTAATCTAATCTAAGTAGCAATGATAGGTATCATTTAAGATTTATATTAAATGCATTCCCACAAGCAGACATGTATAATTTCGCGCTAACACATGCCGCATGTGGACCTACAATATAAAAACCCAATCTCAAATGAACATAAGCCCTGCAACTCTTGCCGTCCTTCCCTGAAACAGGGGTGACATTGGCAAAGTGAACCATTTTTTTACAGTATGGGTGGTCAGTCGCACACCAACCTATAAGTCAAGGTGTGATTCACAGAAAAAACAGCGCTCACCAAATAAATCATCCTAATATTAACTAAGCCCTACGTATAGTGTTACTTCGTGCCTGCGTTATCCCCGAAGGGATCGCATGTGGCGATTCGGGACTTATTTGCTTTTTCGAAGAAGGGGGTCAGCCTCACATCAACCACATTCAGTTGAAGTGGAGGTTTTTCAGCTTCCGGGGGGGCTGGGAAACCTACTAAAAACTACACCTTTCCGGTATTTATTTTATATTTGAAATAGACATCAAAACGGGAAATCATTTTTGACACTCTCGGTGGGGATCGATCCCTTGCTCTCGGCATGGAATGCAAGCGTTTCACCAATTGAGATATTGACCAAACTTTTTACGAGCTTGGTCGTCGCTACAAAGTGAAAATTCTCAAGCAATACCCAGTTGCTGTAAGGCTAAATGCACCTTTGGTGACCAGTCAAGGCGTGTTTATTGATAAATTATTATCTATCTAAATTATTAAGGTCAATAGTTTTTGAGTGAATATGGAAAAACTGTTTTCAAGAAGCTCTACGTTTTCTTTTGGTGATTTAATTTTAAAAACTTTTATTATTGTTGGCATTTATGTCTTTTTTGTTGTTGTTTTCATTTCAATTGTTTTTGATTTCAAGCTTTCTGCTCTATTAAAAGATTTATTCAACCATTGACCTATTTCCCCCATTAAAACCTTTCTATAAAAAGAATCTATAATAATAATCTATAATCTAAGTTGCAAGGATACATTCATTTAAAGCTCTCAGATGATGATGATGATGGATGATTTCTTTCCTGTGGCGCCATTTAATGGTCCAGGACCATCTCAAGGGCGCCATAAATGCGCCAAACCATCACGTGTAGTTCGCGCTTACAAATCTGAATGTGTACTTACAAATAAAATCCAAACCTCAAATGAACATAAGCCCTACAACTTTTGCCGACCTTCCCTGACAATAGGCCTAAAAGCCGTAATCTTTCTTAATCTTCATGTACGGTTTTCTCTTATTTGTTAATCGCTCAACACAGATGTTTTTGATTTTTAAATAACTCTCTTTTTGTTGGACTGTTGTTAACGAATTACAACAACTTTCTGATGCAGATTACAACATGAAAATGCATAATTTGTGGACGATATGTCGTGTCGGTGATCACTCCTAAAACTCGTCCATCTAGTTGGACAGAGTCCCTCATTATCGGGTCCGTAGAGCAGGTATCGCTTCCGACAATACTCCCTGATTATAGGTGAACTGACGATTAAGAAACAGGCGTAGCCGTGATGAGACAACTCGTCCACTAGCACAGGCTCCATGGATAAATCGAACACACAGCGGAAATACCTCACAGAAGAATAGACCATTAATAAACTGTACAAAGACATCTTAGACATATTGTTCACACGAAAATTTCACCTCAAATCAGGGCATATCGTACACATAGCAGTTCGTCCTTTGTAGTTTACAGATGAATTGTGTACTCAACAGTTCAACTATATCCCAAAACATCAGTTTTTACCCAATTCTATGTTCTTGTGGACAAGTTTTTGTGTTGACAATCTGTCATGTTAGTGATTTAACTATGAAAGATAAAACCTATTATTTAGACAATTTATGTATCTTTTAAGCATCTATTCACGTCTTATTCTATATGGATGATTTGGAGTGTTTTCTTATTATAACATGGACAATATGTCTGCGAATGTTATTGGTAGTTTTTTGTGGACGATTTATCTTCACGTAAATTATCCTATAAACTAACACATCTGCAATGATGATATTGTGTGACATTTATGAACAAGTTTTCATTTGAGTGTCATGTAAAATAATTGTAAACGATATGTCCGTGAACAATTCATATACCGATATCTTAAAGGTAAAACTGAATTTGTAACATATTTAACTAACATGGGTTTCTGATATAAATGCACAATTTTTCCTATTTTCTACGAAAAAAAACACTACGAAAGTATGAAAATCCTGTAGTTTACAAGTGTTTTATGAATTTTTCACTAACTATGAGACGTTACTCCCAATAAAATGTTTCATCTACGACTTCTCAAATCAGTGAATCATCACTCATTCAATTTTACCTTAAAGGCGGCGATATGCCCGTGAACAATTCGTCTATAGAAGATAATATGTGATGAGTGTGTAGACCAATTGTCCCGGAATCCACTAGCTAGTGCCGCGCCCGGGGCTGCAATAATTATTTCGAATCAAACAATTATTTTGAAGCAGACAATTATTTTTAGTTAATGACCGGGGGCGCGAGCACGCCATACAGAGTGGGCACCCTCATGACAATTATCCTAATACCACTAATCCCATATTAAATACCTCAAAATATCTGATTATCATACTAATGGGAGACATCTCGACCGGTTCCTACGTCAAAAAATTTGAATATGAACCGTCTAAAATCAAAGACAGAAATCTAAGATTTTTTCCAAAATGACAAAATAACATTTTCTGCATTTCCATGACATACTCTTTACTTCTATAGTTATGTTTTTTTTTTTTAATTATCCTAGATTGGCGTGTTTGGTTCTACATATTGTTAATTTTATCCAGAAATCCAGTATGGACTAGTATGTAGATTAATAATAATTATACATTAAGTTTCATGTTGTGTAATTTAAATTATTCCATTTTCATATTTAATTATTGTTTACAACCCCTCTGGCGTCGAATCTTTGAAAATCTGAAACGAGTTGTATACCTCTGGGCACAAATCTTAATTTTATGTAAGTTTTAGTAGATTTCATTGTGAAGAAGAAGTGTAAGTTCACGCTTATAAATGCTGCACGCGTACTTACAAATTAAAAGCCAAACCTCAAATGAACACGACAGGGGGAATACAAGGAATGTCAGCAAAAATAATAAAATAATCTACTAATGCTATCTAGTGGCATCTGTGTGTATATCAAGCTCTGCAAAATTTGAAATGCAACAACGCGCTGCCTTAGTTCTTGTTTATCGTATACGCCATTGAGAAAATTTTACATGAGCAATGTTTGCATGTGTACTGGACCAACGTGTCTTATGAAAACGAGAAGTTTATTTAAAAAATATTTAAAAGAACTCTCACATTATCGAGTTTTACGGTTTTTCTTAGCTCAGATTGTGTAGAATTTGATACTTAAGACAACTGCATGAAAAAGTCATATTTGACAAGATTGGCGTATACGATAAACAAAAACTGGGGGAGCGAACAGTCGCTATCACAGTTTATGGCAATATTTCCGATTCTTGTAACAGGCAATAACCATGAGAAATACAGACTTTCAAATGTATAATTTGATGTAGGTACTTAAAATTTTCTACAACTAACATTTCTTGTTCTTCCCCTGTAGTCTTCAAATTAGCACCCTGGAACTTTTCCTGGAACAGGGGTGACATTGGAAAAGTCAATCATTTTTTACAGTATGAGTGGTCACCCTCATACCTACCTTTAAGTCAAGGAATAATAATATGAACAATAAATCTACAAATAAAAGTATATCTGTAGAATAAAACAGTGTTTTGTTTTCGTGTTACAAAAAAAATTAAATGGAGTTCCACAAAGTTTCATAAATTTATTCATATAATTAGACTTTTTCGGAATCCTAAAAAAAATTCAGGCTTCCCAAATTCATTTCCAATCTGAGTTTTTCTATGCATCAGAAATCCAACTTCACATACTTAACATTTCTTCAGGAAAATCCTGAAAAATTCTTTCAAAATAAGTCATAAAATAACAACCCCCCCCTTCCCTTCCACCCTCTAATAGCTTTACGATTATGCCTTGAAGTACTGCGAGTATAAGACACTGCGTAATCTCACCTCGATTGCGTAAATCGAAAAAATGTATGAAAACTAAATCAATGTGTAGATGTGCCGTCGTATATTTCATACATTTTCACTTTACGCAGTCGAGGTGAGATTTACGCTTGTTTTATGTTCGAGATACTGAAGTTTTCTGAAGAGGATCTCACCCATCCGGTTTCATGTTAGAACGGCACAATGACAAAACAACACATGACATAACGTCACATGACCTTACATGGCAGAACATCACGTGACAGAATAATACAATGACAAAGCATCACAAGAAAGCATACCACAATGGCAAAACATCACATAGGTACCTTAAACAGAACATACCATAAATGGCACATGAAAAAAATGGCATGATAAAAAAGCACATAACAGGAAATAGGTACCATAAACCGCATGACAAAAAAGTGTATGTAACTTATGCATAATATTGCAGTATTATTTGGTAAAGTTTATGCAAAAAAATAGCGCCACCCATTATCATTATTGGATAACAAAAAAAAGTAAGTAAGCTGCACATGAATAGAGACTTATTATCACGTTATTCCCGAAAGAGGCGCATTTGACGTGTGAAACCTACTTATTTTTATAGGCAAAGGGGCCGAGCTTACGCCAACCACCTCATAATAAATGTTAGTTGTGTTTTTTCATGTTATGTTTTATCATGTGCCGTGCATGGTATGTTCTGTTTTAGGTATGTGATGTTTTCTCGTTGTGATGTTTGTCCTTGTGTTGTTTTCTCACTGTGATGTTTTTTTTGTGTTGTTTTATCATTGTGATGTTTTTTTCATTTGATGTACTATCATTTTGACGTAATGTCATGTGATTTAAAGTCACGAGAGCGCCGGTTTTGTGTGTTTCACACCTCAAAGTCCCTATCCGATCACGGATAAAACTTTTTAAAAGGTGTGTCTCGAGTACTCCACGAAATACATCCACAGGTTTGGAGTAGTCACGTGATGTAAAGCCATGTGACGTTAAGTCATGTGTTGTTTTGTCACTGTGCTGTTCTATCCTGTCACCCATCCCCCACAAGCTTCACAATTTATTCGTGGACCATCAAACGGCGCGCTTAAGGCCTTTATGCCCGCGAAAGACGGAGAAAGAAACTCGTCGAATCAATTTCCTTATTACCCAGACAGTAAAAAGTTCAGCTCGCTGGAACTTTTTTCATTTCACATTTTCGACAACATTTTTTTTTTTGCTTTAATCATTTGAGATATCTGTCAACTTGGAACACAGATGTAGATGAAGGAAAAATGACAATAAATTAATTAATATTTCATTTACTAAAAACTGAAAACCTTCAACTCAAAAGTGGTTGGTGTGAGGCCGGCCCCCTTACCCGTAAAAATAAATAAGTCCCGAATCGCCACATGCAACCCCTTCGGGGATAACGCAGGCAAGAAGTCACACTATATGTGTAGCTTAGTTGCGTTGCGTTTTACTATAAGAATTTCCTTGACTGATAAATTGGTTTGGGGCTGATCAACCATACTGTAAAAAATGGTTCACTTTGCCCTGTTTAGGGAAGGTCGCTAAAAGTTCTTATGTTCATTTGCTCCTAGATTTAGATTTTAATTTGTAAGTACACATGCAGCATTTGTAAGCGTAAACTTACGTTACTTCATTGTGAGCATGCATTTAATATGAATTTCAAACGTAAATATATCTTTGCAACTTTCGAGAGCAGAAGACTGGTCATCAAAGTTACATTGCAGGGCTTACTGTTGGTAACAGTAAATATTGGTATTTACCAATGTCACCCCTGTTTCATTAAAGGATGGCAAAAGTGACATATGTTTTAAAATTAATAGATTAAAGCGTGATTTCTCCCAAAGTCTGCCGTTTTTTTTTCTTACACGTTATGGTCGTACCAAAAGAGTTACAGTGATAAATAAAATCAAGTTCAAACAAACAAAAACGGCAGATTTTGGGGGAAATCCCTCTTTAATAATAATTGCCGTAAACTTTACATTCCTCAAGTTGTGCAACTCGTACTAAGGGTACAGATTCACATTTTATTTCAATCACTATTACACTTGTTGGTTTGTGGGCATACATCTGAGAGCTTTAAATGAATATATCTTTGCAACTTAGATTATAGATTATTATTATTACTATTGAAACTACTGTTTTTTAAAGTGCACGTCTCCATGGTTGATTCAATTTCTTGGTTGTTTCCTGTCGATCCACCCCTGCGCAAATCCTTCAGCGTTTTCATAATGCTTTATGATAATACAGTTTGGCGGGAAACTCCTATAATGATTCCGCCGCCCGAACAAGTGGGAGACTTTTTATATTAAAATATTTGAAAACTCATTCCCGGAAGGGGTTGCGCGGAATTAATGCTTCTCGAAATTCAATCAAAATTTCACTTGCGAGAGACTTGATCCCGAAACATTGACTCATGAATAAATTTCCCAGCATTATTTTCTTTTTGTGGAAAGTCAAGCCTGATAGGGTTCTTGTAATAATTGTCATTTTTGTTTGTGTTGTCAACTTCCAGCAACCGCAAAAAAATATCGCTTGGGGAGGAATTAAGATTGAAAACCAGTATCAAATAAAAAGAGATATATTCATCAATATTGACCAGTGACCACCCATGCTGTAGAAAATGATTCACTTTGAAAATGTCATCTCTGTTTCAGGGAAGGTCGGCAAGAGTTGCAGGTGTATGTTCATTTGAGATTTGTTTTTTTATATTGTATGCGGCATGTTTAAGCGTGAACTTATACGTGTCTGCTTGTGAAAATGCATCTAATGTGCTTGTAGATCTTGTCCATCCTAATCCTAATCCCATCCCATCCTAATCCCATCCTAAGGTTGTCTGTAAGATATCGCCATGTGCGATAAGACCGCCCATTGTACGTATGTCTCTTTTTGTTTATAATTGTAATGTAATTTATTTGTGGTGTACAATAAAGTTTATTTTCATTTCATTTCATTTCATAATGAGAATCCTTCATGCTACATATCTTTTCAAATTAGATTAGATTAGATTGGTTGTTCCTTGACTTATATGTTGGTATGCGGCTGACCACCCATGCTGTAAAAATGGTTCACTTTGCCAATGTCACCCCTGCCTCAGGGAAGAACGGCAAGAGTTACAGGAGGTATGTCCATTTGAGATTTGGTTTTTATGTTGTAGGTTCACATGCGGCATGTACAAGCGTGAACTTGAACGTGTCTGGTTTGGAAAATGCATGTTATGAGAATCTCCAGTGTAACATATCTTTGCAACTTAGATTAGATTAGATTGATATTATAATGCAAGATATTACCTAGTAGTTGTGTTTGGTTTGTGTGTGTTAGTTTAATAATAAGTCTATGAAGTCTCTAGAAATGGGTAGAAGCATATAGGTAGGTACCTAATAATCATTTGTATTTGTTCGTGATTAATTAAGTGTTGAACAGAATATTCTGGTGAAATCCAGCAAGGTGGTATGTAACGATTCTCCATGTTTCAAGAATGAACTTAATAATTTGTATGAATTAGGATCAGAATCTCCTGTAGCGTCAGATATAAATCGACCGTAGTACTGTTCAGATGTAAAAGCTCTGTGAGAACCGAAAGTGAAAAATTTATTGTGTAAAAATGAACCGCAGTTTTGATTAAATAGAACCAGCAAAAAAAATAAAACAATATATATATTTTTTTAAATAAATTTGTAATATAAGAGGAATGCAACTCATCAACCTGGCTGGAGCAAGAATTGGAACCATCAATTATCAATTCAGTTTTTTTTTTAATGAATTATTACTTGATAAAAATCCAATGGCATCTGTTGAACCAAGGACAAAGTTATAGTGAAGTCAAGCAGGCCCAACGGGAATCGAACCAGCGTTATTTTCTTTAAAATACGCAAGTCGTGATGAGCGACATGACCCTATTGGCCTTAGGGCGGAAATATTTTTTCAGTTAAAAAAAATATGTATACTAACGCCACTGCGCTTTTTTTTCAATTAAAAATACAAACTGATTCGTTTGAAATTAAACCAATTTTATAATGTTTAAAAAGTTAACAATTTTAATTATTTAGTCTACCGACATTATATTATTATCCTTGACATAAAAAAAAATGATTCGATACCTACCTACTTGCATTCGTCATTTCCTGAATTAGTTTTTTTTTTTAATTATAGCATCAACCTGGGCATTGTCATTGCGAGAAATTCCACCAGGACCGGTGCAAGGATTTCAGTCAATATTTTCAATAACTTATAATTCATTTTATTTTTCTTCATCTTTACTTGATTCACAGCCCGGTATGGGTCTTGGTAATCTCTGTCATTCCAACGCACTTTTGGGATTCGAACCCGAGCTCTCGGCATGAAATGCTGGCACTCCACAAACTGAGCTATCGACCGGACTTCAAAGATATGGCTCAATTCAAATGCATGCCCACAGACAGGCACATGTAATTTCGCTCTTACACATTCTGCATCTGTGCATACAAAAAAACAAAACCTCATATGAACATAAAACTTGCAACTTCTACCGCCTTTCCCTGAAACCAGGGCTGGAAGTCTCATCACCACGGTAATTCTTACCTACCGAATATCGGTAATAATATGTGTATGAAGACTAATCAGCTGTTCACTTGCGGCCATCTTGGATTGACAGGTCTTCATACAAATATTACCGATATTCGGTAGGTAAGAATTACCGTGGTGATGAGACTTCCAGCCCTGAGGGCATTGCCGAAATTTGCCAATTTTTACAGCACGGGGGGTCAGCTTCATACCAACCTATCAGTCAAGGAGCGTTCGATGATGATAAGACGGTCTAGCTATCAAAACCCTACCTCTGCAGCTTTGAAAGCAAACACTCTACCAACTTAGCGATCCGCCGGGCTTTCTGTACTTTTCTTGAAGCGCCAATTAGCATAAACATTATTCTGACGGTATGTGGGTCGGGTGTCGGGCTATGACGTCACACGGCCGTCTCCTCGCGCGTGCGCGTGCGCCCTGTAATTTCCAAATGTGAGTGACTGCGTGTGTAATTATTTTTGTCATCATTATGCCGCAAATGAATGTCTCAACAGGTCTGTGACCCTCCTCCGCCCCTCCCTGCCTATTTCATCAGGTAACAAAAAGAGGGATCGCTTCAGGTGACTCGTGTTTTTTCCAATTGTAGATTTTTTATTTAAAAAACGCACCTACATAGGTTTTGTATGAGATTTAAAAATGTCTGTATGTCAATGCATCTCAATAGGAACGATTTACTCATTTGAATTGCAAAGATTATTAAATATCGATCAAAAAATATAAATAAAAATGGAGCAGGTATGTCAGTTTCTTCCCTTAGTAATGCATGTGCCATAAAACGCAAGAAGCTAAACAATGAAAAAAAGAAAAACAAGATAGCGGCGGCATACGTCAAAAGGAATAACAAACATTTTTTTGTTTTACAGTTCTCATATATAATTCCTTGACTTACATATTGGTATGCGGCTGACCATACATAGATACTGCAAAACGTGGTTTACTTTACCAATGTCAGCCATGTTACAGGGAAGGTCGGCCAAAGTTGCAGGGCTTATATTCATTTGATGTTGGGTTTGCAATTTGTATGTGCACATGCAGCATTTACACGTATTTGTGGGCATGCATTTAATATTAATTTTAAATGTTAATATATCTTTGCAACTTAGATTACAGATTATAAATACACTCCACCTTACTAAAATACGGTTCAAATACATATTTTTTTGGCACACCAAACGGCTCTGATAAATAAATGTGATAAATAAACAATATTTTTACGTAAGTGTTTGGTCTCCTTTACTGTAACAATAAAAAAGATTACACACGCAATAAAAATAAATAGCTCTTTTAAATTGTTTAAATTTGAAATGCATAATATTATTTGAAAAAAAATATTTCAATTAATCAAATCGTCATTAAAATGGTCGGTGTTATGGCCGAGGGGGCCAAGTGGGCTGATCGTTCTAGCGTGTTTGGAATGGAATAACGTAGGTTCGATCCTCTCATTGGGTCATTTCACCATAACTTTGATCCTGGTTCAACAGATGTAATTGCGTATTTATTAATTAATAATAAATTAAAATAAACAATTAAGAATTATTAATTGATGATAAATACCTGATTCTGGCCAGGCAGAATAGTTTGGCGAATTGCATTCCTCTTCCCAAATCTATTTTATAAAAATAAAATAAAAATAACATTTAAAAAACCCTTATCCGTCCCTGTCATTTGACGCTTGGCTCTGTGATGGAATAAATTTATTAAGAAGTGTTATTAGTATTTTTTACATTATTTCATTTATTCCTCCGGCCTGTCAATTATACGGAATTAATTATATCCAATGGTGAGCCGGCACACAATTTAACGCAATTAAATATTAGCTCACATTCTTTTCCGATGTCGAAATATTCAAATTAATATTTTTAATGCTCACATTGTTTTCATTCATTAATGCCCCGCGCATGCGCATGCCAATTAAATGTTTTTTTCGTCATCCCGAGCCGACGAAATTATCCAACAAATTACCCGCCATAATTATTTCCTAGAATTTTTTTGTCATATCAAATTACAACACACAACAAATAACTAGAAAGTTGTAAACGCTGTTAAAATTACGATTTTTTAATATTTAATTTGACGCTTATTTCTATCAAAATAGTTTATTTATTTGATTATAATTTAATATTTTTGATTTGTTATGTTTATTAAAATTATTTACCTACCGGTTTCACAGCTCGCAGCCACGTTGAATTGAAAATAAACAGCCGAAAAATAATTAAAAAATAAACCACACCTCTTAGGTATTTATAATATTTCAAATCTCAGAAGAACACAATCTTGTTTTTCTGCCGAGTCATAAATACCTAAGCGCACATTCGAAATTTAAAATCATCAAACATTCCATTTACGAAACAGAAGCTGGGAATTCGATATTTGAATTAGACACGCTTCCAATGGGTTAATTAACCCGATCGACGTTGTATTATTGCCATTACACATTTACGGGTTTTATTGCCAGTTGGAGATTTTGAAGCACACACAGGTAGGTATTATTTTTATTATAAATTGGTAGGTATAAATGTATAATAATTATTTATGCTGCTGGATGTTTACAGGTCGAACCCGTGTCGTGTTCCAAGTTTAAATTTATTTTTCGAAGGTTGTTTTTTTTTAAATTCTTTTATTCCATTTTCATAATTTGCCTTGAAGTGAATGTACGAGAGTGTAACCCTTTAACGCCCACGCTGTATATTATCTTACTCACTTACAATTTTTGTGTATCTACATATTTTAGTATTCAATTTTTTCTAGGTCGCATGTAGCGATGGAAATCTTTTTATTTTTTACAGGTAGGAGGGCTGGCCTAACGCCAACCACTTCAGTCAAAGTCAGGGTTTCCCAGCACCCGAGGAGGCTGGTAATCATTTCTTGTGGAGGCTAAGTAAACCTTGCCGGTATTTTATTTTGGGTTTGAAATAAAACCGAAACGGGAAATCATTTCTGACACCTTCATCGGGATTCAAACCCGAGTTCTCGGCATAGAAGGCAAGTACTCTACCAACTGAGCTATCGTCCGGATAATCAAACACTATAATCTATATCTAATCTATAATCTAAGCTGCAAAGACATGTTAACATTTAAGGCGCATATTAAATGCATGCCCACAGACAGGCACATGAAGGTTCGCTACTACACATTCTGCATGTGTGCATACAAATAAAATAAAAACCGCACATGAACATAAACCTTGCAACTCCTGCCGCTTTTTCTTGAAACCGGGAGGGCATTGGCAAAATTGAACCAATTTTTACAACACGGGGGCACGGGCGGTCACACATGGACTTATCTAATCTAATCTAATCTAATCTAAGCTGCAAAGATATATATATCATTTAAGATTTATATTAAATGCATTCCCACAAGCAGATATGTATAATTTCGCGCTAACACATCGCACGTTTAATAATAAAGAGAAATAACTCAAAAATTGAGAAAATCGAGATTTTGCAATAAAACGCAAGAACAATGCGAGAAAAATAGGTAGAATGCGACAGCCGTTCAATTTGGACGAATATGACCGAGATAAAACATCGGTCGCCTTTTGCATCCCATACAAGTTGTACTGGTTGTCTGAACTTCAAACGTGATTTCCCAACATTCTTATTTTTTGAGTTATTGCTCTTTATTATTAAACGTGCGACATGCCGCATGTGGACCTACAATATAAAAACCCAATCTCAAATGAACATAAGCCTTGCAACTCTTGCCGTCCTTCCCTGAAACAGGGGTGACATTGGCAAAGTGAACCAATTTTTTATGTAATGGCTGGTCAGCCGCATAACAACCTATAAGTCAAGGAACATACATGACAAATTACATTTTTTTAAATCAATAAATAACAATATATACATGGACATAAAAAACTAAATCATAAAACCAATTTCACTTTAACAAACCCTAGCCGCCAACATCACAGATCAACCGCCATTTCTTTCTATCCTTGCATACTTCTTTCATTTCCTCCAGAGTCATAACCTTCTTCATACAAGCTCTTATTTTATTATGACTCTGGATATTCCATTCATTCGCAATTTCGGATATTTGGTCCATCCATACCTTTCTCGGTCTTCCTCTACCACGACATCCATCTATTCTACCAACATATACTTTCTTCGTCAGTCTTTCCTCATTCATTCTCTCCATATGGCCAAACCATCTTAACAAACTTCTTTTAATCTTCACTTTCACACTTTCTTTTTCAACTTACGACTAAAATCAACAGATTTTCTTACACAAAACATTTTCCATGAAACTCAGAAAATATTATTTTAAATAAATATTAGATACTTGTATCTAATACTTTTTGTAGAGGTAAATTGTTTCAAGTATCTTCCATAAAAACTTCCCGTGGGGTCTTGCAGAAGCGGCTGGCTGGTTTGAGGTTGTGCTCGGGCGTGGCGAATTCCTCCTCTCGCCTCATCACGGCGCATCATTGTTGGCTGATGATGACTCTCTGATTCATGTGGATCCCCAAACCTCTCCGTCTTCATTATCCCCCCCCCTCCCCCCACATCCCTAATGGCCGCCATTTTAATTCACTTCTCTCTTCTGTGGCAGTCTCTGCAAATTTTAATTCTCTCAAAGATTCATAAATAATGCCAACTCGATTTTTCAATTGGCGGAGAATGTACGTACTTCTTTACTTACTCCTTTTTTGTATTTACCCAATCACTTTTCAGTTTGAAATGTATCTAATACTTTTCTCACTTTCTTCATTAACAATCATTTACCATTTTGAAAAGTGTTAAACTTTGCTACCAAGTATATATTTTTACATTTAAACATTAACTTGTGCTCAAAACTTCTATGTATTCCGTAAATTCCTAAAATCTTACGCAGTCTGTATTATTTTAAATTTAGATTTAGATTTGGCTTATAACTTACGTCGAGTAAATAAATAAAAACGCCGCAATACTTATCGAAAAACATTAACACTATATTCGTTGAACGGCTCAAATTCATCCCTTTGCAGTCGATATCAAAACTATGAGAACTTGGTGTTTACACGACTCATTCCTTTCCAAACTGCCCGTTTATGGAACGAGTTACCGGTCTCTGTGTTTCCACCCCAATTTAACCCTGTCCTATTCAAAACCAATATCAATCGCCACTTTCTTTCTGTGTCTCAAAACAAACCAACGCAACACAACGCGCTTAACAGCCCTGCTTCAAATGAACAGGACATAAACTGCCACATCAACAACACCTGTGCGGCACTACAACAAGTGTCATAGACCTCTAGAGTCTCTGAAATCTAGGGAATCTACCGCACAGGATTCCTTATAAAAACCTATTTAAAAGTTACAAAATATATATATTTCAAACTATTTTTCCAGATCAAAGTTATTTTTTTTCAAGCCAAGGAATTTTACAGTTTTTTCCATATTTTTGTTATATTTTACAGTCTATCTACATACATATTTTACAGTACATACTCTCCAGATAAACTCTAATCCGCAGGGCATAGGCAATAAAATTACTCGTCTAATTTCGTTTATATCACGACCACAATGGCGGGCTCGATTTCTTATGCCGGTCGCAAACATCTATAATTTTCTTTGCAATTTACCCGCAACTTTCCTCGCGAATATTTATCGCTATTGTTTCCCGCGCAGTCCACTTCCAGATTACAATACTCAGCGGACATTGAAAGCTTGTTATGTCTAGGACGCTGCTCTGATGGCGCAATATTTTGTATGTGAAATAGTGCAACTGGGATTCGACCCACGCGCGTTTGCAGTGCGCGCAGATGATGATAGCCAAACCACCGCATCGCATCACACAGCCAATATCAACATATTATTACAATATTCTAAATCTCGGGATTTTCAGAATTTTATTAACAGTGCCGTAACACAAACCTGTATTTCATATATACTTACGTAGGTACATCGAATTTCTGAATAAAACTCTGAAATTATTTTGTCGTTGATTTGAAATGATGTGATTTTCATTATATCTCGGAAAAACTACATTTATGGAATGGTTGATTTAAAAAGATATACTGAATTCTTGAATTGTGGTAAAACTGGGAAAAAAAGTAGGAAATTTCCATTCACAGATCAACAGAGTAAATAATTTATACAGCTCGCACAACGCCATCACCTTCGCCATGCATTTAAGCGCAAACAGTCTTTAACCGAGCGTGGTATTAAGTGCATTTAAATGTCTAAAATCCAACTCGTAGGGTTTAAAATGATTTATAACAAAATAAACTATTTTTGGTTTGATGGCACTGTCGTTGAAAGGATATAATAAATATCAAGAGTTTCAAGTTTCTGTTCGCTTTCAGTTCTGGCTTTATTTTGTGCCATTTTATTAAACCATCTTGTCTGATCATCTTCTACCTGTTCTCAATTCTAAATCATAATACTATCCTCTTTCAGCTTTTATTATTCTTGTTTTATTCCATTTTCATAACTTTTCCCATTATTTGGTGACTCCCCTGGCGGGGCTAACAAGCGCTCGCCTTGCGCAGGCACTGCGGGCGCGTAACGAACAAATCTCACCGCAAATATCAATTCCTGAATAAATTACGCGCGTGTGTTACATGCTACAAGTCACGGGTATAACGTAACGAGCCCATCCTTATGCGTAAAGGAAAGATACTCGCGATCTTACACAACCCTACTTGCATCTAATTATTCAACCGTCAAATTTGAATTTGGAATTTTTTCAAAATATTCGAATGATATTGAACAACGTGGATATTTTGAAGGAGATTTAAATTTCGAACAGTTTTGGTGATACCATAAAGCTAAGACTATTCCAAGGAAATACAAATGGAGTCCGCCCTTACAAGCTAGAGGTAAAAATGTGACGTTACATAGCCAAGGGATTTTTTAAATACGTGGCATGTATGAAGCTTTATTTTACCATGCTGTTGATATAATAAATCAGTAATTAACACATATTATAAAACTAATATAGGTACTCGTATTTTGCAAAAATTGCGTAGGAATATATTTTTTTTTACAGATTGTGTCAGTTTAAGAGAAGTTTAAATAAATTAAAAATAAATTTATAACCTACAAAAATATCTTAATACATAAGGCAATGAGAATAGACATTTTTTTTGTTCTTATTGCTTGCTGTTATGGAAAACTCTAACATAATCTTGGTGTTGCTAGTTTTGCCTGAAAAATTATATATTTAGGTATACGGTATAAGCCCCTATTAAACCTATTAAAAAAAGAAAATCTGAAAAATAAACTGACCCAGTGTGACAATAGAACCATTAATCCATAAAAAAAAATTCAAGATAAAAGAACTCAATACAACTTTGTTTAACGATTATAAGAAAAATATAATTGTACCTACAATTTTAATAGTCCCCTACATTCCAACAGGACCTCCATTATTTCATTTGACATTTCGTTGTCCGCGATATGAAATAAAGACCCCCGCGGTCCTAACGATGCCCCTGACAATGGCACCGCAGATTCTCTCACAGATACAGGGCCGCCGTGCGACCGCGGACCGCGTTCCGCGTAATTGTCTCAAAACGTCATACTAATTTGGTTTGACACGAATATCGATGACCGCCATTTTCAGATCTCTATGGTTTGCTACGCATGCGCGTGGTTCTCTCGGCGTATGGTGCGCATGCGCATCATATAACAACGCGGAAATGTTGCCATTTGAAAATATCGTTTCCCATTTATGTACCTAACCATATTAGGGAATTTTGAATTATTACAAGTTCAGGGTTATAATAAGACATTTATCAACAGAGTTGTATATTTTTACAGCGTTTCCAGTAAATTATGAACTAAAAGTCATATTTGTACTGGTTAGGTTCGAACTCAGGTTTTCCTTTTAGAACGCAGAAAGCTGATTAATCGACTTAAATAATCAGAATAAGTGTTTGTTTGTATTTGTGCTTGAAGTGTGAACGTAAAAATCTGCGACTAGGATAACATTTGAAAATTTTGTGGATAAAAAATTTTTGTTTATTGAATATGAAAAAAATGCAACAATATTGTGTCTTCACCCAGTCGGTTGCTAGGGAAAAGACATACAAATATTTAGACTTTTTAAAGTTTGTGTATTCACACAGTGAAAATTAATTTTTATAAATAATTATAAAAAATTATAAAAAACACAGAGTTTTATTTTCACAAATTGAGTTTTTATTTCCACCTCAAGTACTTTGATCCTCTTGATAATGACGTAAATAAGTCGAAAGTACTTGAGGTGGAAATAAAAACTCAATTTGTGAAAATAAAACTCTGTGTTTTTTATAATTTTTTATAATTATTTATACAAATATTTTGTTATTGGTTGGACAGCAGTGGCGAAGGGTGCCATACAAGCCGGTTTCCATCGGCTTCCCTTTTTAAATGATGTAACAAAGTAGTTAAAAAATATAGGCACAAAGTAAAAAAATACATTTAAAACCAAAGAAACAATACGTATTTTCTCCCATTGAAACCGTGCAGTCTACTTTATTATCATTTCTGCCTCATTTCAAACGGGAAACCGATGGAAACCGGCTTGTATGGCACCCATCGCCACTGTTGGGCAGACATCTTACACAAAACTGACGTTTACTAGCCGAGAAAAAAATTCCAAATAAAAAAAATATGTTCTGACCTTATTATATTTTTTCATTTATTCTGTAAGGCATTTAGACAAATGAAATATAAGGAATATTTTAACTTTCCTGTTCAAATAAAAGCAAACTAAACTTCGAATTATTTAGATTTTGTAGGGTTTGTGTATTCACACAGTGAAAATTCATTTTTTAAAATAAAGCTATTTTTTGTTTAACGTAGTTTATTTTCACAATAATATTTAATATCTCGAGTACTTTCGACCTTCAATATTCAGGCCATTATCAAGAGTGATGTATAAAAAATTTAAAATTATTAAGAACAAACCATAGATCAAAATTATATAAATTCAAATAAATAGGTAGGTATAGGTACAATAAATATGAACTTAATTAAAATTAAATACAACAGTCAAAAATTAAAAGAAAGAAAACATAAAATAATATATAATAATTACAATAAATTAATTCAAACATCCGAGGGTCAAAAAATAAATAAAATAAAATAAAATATTTAAAGCACAAATAAAATTATTGAGTCAACACAAAAAGACAAATAACAATAATAACAACAAAATGACAAAGAATAAAACCAAAATTAAGGGGATTGGGTTATGGCGGATTGCGGAGAGGAGCAATGAGCAGGGGGGAAGCTAGAGGGATTTGAATATTTACAATAGGGCCATTCTGCTTACATTTATGAATTTCAATTGTTTCTAGGGCTGTTTTTAATGTAAGATTCAAGGAGCACAATAGGGCATTTAGAGGTCTGTCTGCATATTCCGAAATGGCGGATCATTGCATCGAAAATGTCCATACCTTTGGCATTGACGATGTAAGGGTTCTGCACTCGGAATGTAAATACAGGCAACTAAATGCCCTAGAAACAATTGAAATTCATAAATGTAAGCAGAATGGCCCTATTGTAAATATTCAAATCCCTCTAGCTTCCCCCCTGCTCATTGCTCCTCTCCGCAATCCGCCATAACCCAATCCCCTTAATTTTGGTTTTATTCTTTGTCATTTTGTTGTTATTATTGTTATTTGTATTTTTGTGTTGACTCAATAATTTTATTTGTGCTTTAAATATTTTATTTTATTTTATTTATTTTTTGACCCTCGGATGTTTGAATTAATTTATTGTAATTATTATATATTATTTTATGTTTTCTTTCTTTTAATTTTTGACTGTTGTATTTAATTTTAATTAAGTTCATATTTATTGTACCTATACCTACCTATTTATTTGAATTTATATAATTTTGATCTATGGTTTGTTCTTAATAATTTTAAATTTTTTATACATCACTCTTGATAATGGCCTGAATATTGAAGGTCGAAAGTACTCGAGATATTAAATATTATTGTGAAAATAAACTACGTTAAACAAAAAATAGCTTTATTTCGAATTATTTTATTAACTACACCAACAAAACGTTAATAGCGCGGTGTATAAAAATAAAAAATAAAATGTAAATCACGCCCGCTCGTTATAGCCATAAAATATTTCAATTTATTTTTATGCCTTGCAACACTCTCGCGGATTCAAATTTGGAACACAATCGCGCGCGCGGCTTCCGTTTCCCGCCATCTGCACAGTCGCAGAGCTGCCAGCCTTCAGTCAACGTCAATCACCCGGCGGGAGCATAAACTAGACCTTGCGAAACGTCCAGAGACTACCTCTAAGGTTTTGCATACCTCGCTAAAGGCCGGTTTTATTATCGCGCATACTCATCTCCGTCCTACGCTATATTCAAATCCGAACATTTTTGTGTTTAAACGTGAAAATATTTTGTCCTATGAAGTTCACTCTACCTTTGTATAGATAAGTAGGTATCTATGCAAAACAAATAGCAGTGAAAACTTTTTTTTAAGTTTTTACAACTCAAAAGTCATTCCTTGACTTATAGGTTGGTATGAGGCTGACCACCCATACTGTAAAAAATGGTTCACTTTGCCTATGTCACCCCTGTTTCAGGGAAGGTCGGCAAAAGTTGTGGGGCTTATGTTCATTTGAGGTTTGGATTTTATTTGTAAGCTCCTTGACTGATAGGTTGGTACGAGGCTGACCACCCGTGCTGTAAAAATCGGTTCACTTTTGCCAATGCCACCCCGGTTCAGGGAACGGCGGCAGGAGTTGCAAGGTTTATGTCCATGTGAGGTTTTATTTATTTGTATGCACACATGCAGAATGTGTAGGCGCGAACCTACATGTGCCTGTCTGTAGGCATGCATTTCATATGAGCCTTAAATGCTGACATATCCTTGCAGCTTAGATTATAGATTATAGATAGAACTACACGTGTTTGTTTGTGGGCATGCATTTGAGAGCCTTAAATGTTAATATATATCTGCAACTTAGATTATAGGTTACAGACTTCCTTATAATTACTTCGGTTACTATGAGAAGTTACATACCTACATGCAATAAAATGTCTTATCTACGATTTCTCAAATCAGCGAATCATCTTGTACTCAGTTTTACCTTCAATCTAATCTAATCTAATCTAAGTTGCAAAGATATGTTACATTGGAGATTCACAATACATGCATTCTCACAGCCAGACACGTACAAATTCGCGCAAATTCGCGATTTGTGTCCAAAAATAAGTGTACTGTGATTTTTTATCTATGGAGTTCTTTCGCAAGCGCTAGCAAGCACCGACTTGGATTGATATCCAAAGTGTAAGGAATTTAGCAGAATAGCACACCAGGTGTGGAATCACGATCCTAAGTAAATAAGGAAAGAAAAAGTGTTTCTGCGTTAATCTGATTTCTTCTCAAAATATTCAATTATACCTAACGCGCTTGTCTCCTACACGCCATGAATAAATTTCCATAACAACTTGTAGGCTGTGTAAACAGCGTTTGCGCGGGAAAACTGTCGTGAGCGGTGGCGCGCAAATTCAAATGTGGAATTCTATATTGCCGCCATTAAACACGATGCGCGCGCATCTACGCTACCAACACAACAAAAACAAACAATAAATGTACCCACTGCCTGCCATTATGGAGATTGCAATAATAATAATATTATTTTTAGGATGATTTATTTGGTGAGCGCTGTGTTTGTGTGTATCACACCTCAAGAGCCCTCTGCGAGACAACAAAAACATATATCGTGTACGTTTTAATTTTACTTAGTGATTATTTGTTTTATATAGTTTAATGAAAATTATTGTTTTTACTCAGCCTTCACAAGAAATGCGTACCAGCACTCTCGGGAGCTGGGAAACCTCCACTTCAACTGAAGTGGTTGGCGTAAGGCCGGCCCCCTTACCTGTAAAAATAAATAGGTTCAACTCGCCACATGCGACCCCTTCGGGGATAGCGCGGCAAGAAGTTACACTATATGTGTAGCTTAGTTGCGTTTGCGTTGCGTTATTGTTTAAGTTCCTTGACTTACAGGTTGATATGAGGCTGACCACCCATGTTGTAAAAAGTGGTTCACTTTGCCAATATCAGCCCTGTTCCAGAGAAGGTCGCAGGGTGTATGTTCATTTGAGGTTTGGATTTTAATTTGTAAGTACGCATGCAGCATTCGTATGGGCGAACTTACACATGTCTGTTTGTGGGCATGCATTTGATATGAGTTTTGAATAATAATGCATCCTTGCAACTAACATTATAGATTACATTGATTACTTCTACGATTATGCTTTTACAGCTTACTTTATACCGTAGTATTGCCTATCCATCAGGGGCAATTTTTATTACGAAGAGCGTGTTTGAATGGAAAATTTACGGGTCTATTATTTTGTAAGTCCACACACGGCATGTGTAAGCGCGAACTTGTACGTGTCTGCTTGTGGAAATGAATGCAATATGTGTATCTTAAATGTTACATGACTTTACAACTTAGATTGTGGATTACCTATATCGACGGCGAGAGCCCTTGAGGTGTGACACACACAAAAACGTTGCGCTTGTCTTTTGTTTACAATCATGAAATATGATAACACAAAATTCATTTCCTTGTTTATAATACTTTTGTTATTCCGGTCGATAGCTCAGTTTGTAGAGTGGTGCTTGCATTCCATGCCGAGAGCACGGTTTCGAATCCCACCGAGGGTGTCAGAAATGATTTTTTGTTTCGGTGTTTATTTCAAACCCAAAATAAAAATACCGACATCCTTCACAAGCAATGAGTACCAGCCCCCTCTGGGAGCTAGGGAAACCTCCACTTCAACTGATGTGGATGGCGTAAGGCCGGCCCCCTTACCTGTAAAATTAATAGGACCCGCTCGCCACATGCGAAAGCCTTCGGGGATAACGCGGCAAGAAGTTACTCTTTATGTATAAAAGCTGGGGATCCCCCACTTCAACTGAAGTGGTTGACGTAATACCAGCCCCCTCACCCGTAAAAAGAAATAAGTCCCGAATCTCCATGTGCGACACCTTCGGGGATAACGTAGGCAAGAAGCTACACTATTTGTGTAGCTTAATTGCGTTTTTTACTTCTACGATTATGGTTTCAAGTCTAAAATGCATACCGTAATGTTGCCTATCCATCAGGAGAAATAAAACACTAACTCATATAACACTAAGTTAATTACATCCTTTTGTAGCTTCCAATGGGCCGTTTACATATTTCGCTTTCTCCTGTTGTGCGTTGGCAGTTGGTACCCCTGCTTTCTCTGCTGTATGCTGGCTGTTGGTACCCCTGCTTTCTCTGCTTTATGCTAGTTGGTACCCCTGCTTTCTCTTCTGTATGCTGAGGGTCGTTTGGGAAATCACATCATGCGCGGCCGTGATGAAACGTCAGCGTCACTCCGCCGTGAGTGATTGGACATGTATTGTTTCTGGAATATAAAACCCCGCCAGGAGTGGCTTTACATATCCCATCGATTCCCACTCCCCGCCTTCCCCACACTCTCCGAGTTGCGCCACTGCTCCAAGATGTATTATTGTAGGAGAGCGTACGCAGAAGAGACGACACTCCAACACAGAGGCGGAATCTAAAAAAAAACAATGGGAGATGTCGAAATTTTAGTTGAAAAAAGTTTTTTTTTTTAAGAAATCCTGTGCGCGAAACCCTCTAGATTTCAGAGGCTCTAGGGGTCTATGCCACTTGTTGTAGTGCCGCAGAGGTGTTGTTGACAAGCTTGGTCGACGCTACAAAGCGCCAATACTCAAGCAAGACGCAGTTGCTGTAAGGCTGGATGGACCTTAGTGACCAGTCGTTGGTACAGGCATATGAATGTTTCACCCAGCGAAGAGCGTATTTGAAAATATAAATGGTAGGTATATTTTTTTGTGCTCCGCCGGGATTCGAACCCAAAACCTTCCATTTACGAGTCAGAAGTGTTAACCACTAGACTACGGACCGGTCAAATCACATATTGTAAAAGTTGGAAACCAAACAAAAAATGCTACTCTCCCTGAAACAAAGGTGACATTAGCAAAAGTGGACATATTTTTAAGGTCCTCGACTTATATATTCCTTAACTGATAGGTTGGTATGCGGCTGACCACCCATACTGTAAAAAATGGTTCACTTTGCCAATGTCACCCCTGCTTCAGGGAAGGTCGGCAAGAGTTGCAGGGCTTATGTTCATTTGAGATTGGGTTTTTATATTGTAGGTCCACATGCGGCATGTGTAAGCGCGAAATTATGCGTGTCTGCTTGTGGGAATGCATTTAATATGAATCTCAAATGATATATATCTTTGCAGCTTAGATTTAGATTTAGACTTATAGGTTGGTATCAGGCTGACCATCCATACTGTAAAAATGCTACACTTCGCAAATATCACGATATTTTCAGGGAAGATCGGCAAGAGTCGCAGGGCTTATATTCATTTGAGATTGGGTTTTAATGTTGTAAGTCCACATGCAGCATGTTTAAGTCCGAATTTAAACGTGTCTGCTTTTGGGAACGTATTCAATATGAATCTTTAACGTTGTGTAATTTTTCAACTCAGATTATATTATTATACTTCTACGATTATAGTTTTAAGGCAAAAAAACCTACCGTTGTGTTGCCTATCCATCAGGGGCAATTTTATTTTACTCTTTGCAACTTTTATAAATTATACAGAAAAAAAAACCCTTTGTAAGTCTTTAATCATCCATTCTTTCTACATGTCCAAACCATTCTCTTACACCTGTACTTTCACATCCTCTTTCGACTTGCATTTGTCTTCCCCATTCATACAGAATAATCGGTGTTATGGCCGAAGGAGTCAAGTGGCTAATCTTTCTAGCGTATTTGAAATAGAATAACGTTGGTTCGATTCCCGCTTGGCTCATTTGACCATAACTTTGATCCTGGTTCAATATATGTCATTGGGTAATTATTCATTAAGAATTCATCAAAAGTATACAATAATGAATTACAATTAATTGATGATATTAATACCTGTTTCTGGCCAGGCAAAATAGGTTGTTGAATTGCATTAAACGCAACTGCGCAACTATGCAACTAAGCTACACATATAGTGTAACTGCTTGCCGCGTTATCGTCGTTAGAGTCGCATGTGGCGAGTTGAACCTATTTTTTTTTACAGATAAGGAGGCCGGCCTAACGCCAACAACTTCAGTAAAAGTGGGAGTATCCCAGCTCTCGAGAGGGCTATTACTTATTTCTTGTCAAGCCGGCATTTTATTTTGTGGTTCGAAATAAACACCGAAACGGGAAATCATTTCTGACACCCTCGGTGGGATTCGAACCTAAGCCAACGGAATAGAATACAAGCACTATCGACCGGACTTCCTCTTCACTTAATTTAAAAAAAAAAAAATCACACATATATGAAAAGCTCTAGATCAGAGGCGTGCCCATGACTCTAAAAGTAAATGGTTCGACTTAACTTAACTTGCAAGTGTTTGTGAAGTCCTCTCCTGTACCCGTAGTACGAGTTTTTTCACAATACTCGAAGTAGATGCGGTCCTAGCGCACATTACAATACGTGCGAGATGTTATCAGGCCGGCACAATGCGGCCGGCCTGGTCTAATTAGGCCGCCGGCCTGCGCCAGGCCACCATTGTTAGCGGTCACCCGGCCAATTGCCATATTTATGTGATGCACCTTCTGTTCTTCTTTTTCCTCCACTTGCTTGCTGGTCGCCTCATTTTCTCGGTGTGATTGTGCATATGATACTGCGAGAAAATTTACATAGACTGTCCTATTTTATGTGATTTTATGGTGTTTTATATCGATACCTTAATGGTAAACTGAATAAGTGACTGCCTTTAACCAAGCTGCATCAGCAGCGGATTCTCAGTAATCCTATCCATAGTTTTGTTTTCTCTCATTATTATGTTTTTATTACATTCTTCACGCTACCCGTGATCAAGCAACAATCCTACAAAGAGTGCCACCCGAGGTATGCTACTAGCTTCAGTAACATCGAACCACTTACTTTACGCTTCTGACCAAGAGGTTATTGTTTTTTTCGTGCCGTTGCTTTTACATCACGGGAAGGCTTTCCGCCACTTGAGTATATATGAGTGGGTTGGAACCAAAGATGACTAACCCACATTTCCATTATTTTGAGTAAACGGACTTCAAAGTGTCGGCCCAAATAAATTTAATAAATTGAGACAGATTTTAGCACTTGTAGTAGATATGAATCCTTGTGGCCACCTTTGGCTCTGATAGATATTGAAATAAAGGGGAAGGATACGTGCCTAAACATAAGTTAATGTGCCTAACTTATTTTTCTTATTATTGTGGGTTAGTTTAGATTTAGATTTAGTCATGTTTGGCTTTGACCCACTCATGTATATACTCGTTCCTTGACTTATAGGTTGGTATGCGGCTGACCACCCATGCTGTAAAAATGGTTCACTTTGCCAATGTTACCCCTGTCTCAGGGAAGGACGGCAAGAGTTATATATATATATATATATATGTCAGGCTTATTTGTTTTAAATTACACATGATAAGAGAGCGCCGTTTTTGTGTGTGTCACACCTCAAGGGCCCTCTCCGATCACGGATAAGACTTTTTGAAAAGGTGCGTCTTGAGAGCTCCGCAAAATATACCCATAGATTCGGAGTTCTTCACTCCGGGTGGCAGTCTGTTCCACTCCACCGGACCCGCAACACGGAAAGCACGGTCTCCAAAATTTGTACGGATCTGACGGTGCGGCTGAACCAAATTGATTGCACCATCGCCCGCGGATCTGAGTGTCTGCCTCCTCACACCCATCTCAACAGGCGAAATCATGTCAGTCAGATAAGGTGGAGCCAAGCCATTGATGGCTTTATTTAGTTGCAGGGTGTATGTCCATTGGAGATTTGGTTTTTTATATGTTGTAGGTTCACATGAGGCATGTGCAAGCGCGAACTTGTACGTGTCTGGTTGTGAGATTGCATGTAATGTGAATCTACAATGTAACATATCTTTGCAACTTAGATTAGATTAGATTAGATATATAGGTAGCTTTGCATGAGAATCTATGTGCTGTCGGTTTCTGTGGGTGGCAACATGGGTTTCTCAGATAAATGTACATGTTTTCCTATTGTCTACGATAGAAAACGCTGAAAAAGTGTGAGAATCCTGTAGTTTTGAAGTTTTTCATGAACTTTGCCTTGTATTAAGTTCACTTACTAGAAGAAGTTACGCCCAATTAAATGTTTTTTTTTCTCAAATCAGGGAATTTATTATCTCTTGGTTTTGTACTGTGAACGACAGGTTTTAATATTAATAATAATAATCATCATCATCATTGGCACGACAACCCGGGGTGGGTCTTGGCCTCCCTCAGCAACCGCTGCCAGCGCTGTCTATCCAACGTCTTCCTCCTCCAGTCCCACATTCCCACTGCACGGCAATCCGCCACCACTCCATCCAGCCATCTTGAACGTGGTCTTCCTACTGTCCGGCGTCCCTCCGATAATAATAACGATGATTTATTATGTGGGCGCTGCTATTGTGTGAATCGCAGCGGACCATCCATTTTGTAAAAATTGGTTTTTCTTTTCGAAAAAATCCCTAGCAACCCGGGCGGGTTTGACGCAAGTCACAAGTTTTTTTGTAATACTAGCTGTGGACAATGATAATAAATTTAGAAACTCATTTAGATGAAAACTAAAGTAAAAAATAAAACATGAAGATTTGTACAAACTTCCAATCTTCGTTAAAATCTCCAATTTAGACAGAGAAAATCATAATCGTCCTTCATAATAAATTCCTCCAATGGGACCTCTCTAATTGCCAGCGCGATTCTGCGCGCCTTAACCTCCTCCTGGCGGGAAGGGGGCGGAGGGGGGGGGGGAGTAATTAAAACATTTGTCGCGCTGTGATTGGTCGGTCAATCAGCCCCCCTCCCTCCTACACCAATTAAAACGGCGGGAAAGCGTGCCGCGCGCATGTCCGGTACTAATTAGACTGTTTCACAAGTGACAAGGGGCGGGGCCACGGGGAAAGGGTTCAGATTTTCATCTCGGCGTTAATTGGTAAACTTTTTTTGTTTGTATGCGCATGCTCATAGTCATCCTGAAAATAATATAGTATTGGCTAGGAAATACGGGATACTTTGTAGTATTTTTCATCCTGAAAATAAAACAGTAGGTATTGTGTATGCCATATGGCGTACTTTGGTATATTTTTTATCAACAGTATTGTTTATGAAACATGGCATACTCTTTAGTATTTTTTATCTTTAAAGTAAAATAGTATTTTTTATGAAATACGGTATAGGTACTTTGTAGTATTTTTCATCCTGAAAATAAAACAGTAGGTATTGTGTATGACATATGGTGTAGGTACTTTGGTATATTTTTTATCCTGAAAATAAAACGGTATTGTTTACAAAACTCGGCATACTCTATAGTATTTTTTTATCTTTAAAGTAAAATAGTATCTGTTGTTTATGAAATACGGTATACTTTGTAGTATTTTTCATCCTGAAAATAAAACAGTGTTGTGTGGGTACGAAACACGGCATACTCTGTAGTATTTTTTATCTTTAAAGTAAAATAGTATTGTTTATGAAATACGGTATACTTTGTAGTATTTTTCATCGTGAAAATAAAGCAGTATTGTTTATGAAATACGGCATTCTTTATAGTATTTTTTATCCTCAAAATAAAACAGTATTGTTTATGAAATACGACATACTTTGTAGTATTTTTGATCTTAAAGATAAAACAGTATTATTTTTTAAATACGGTAAACCTACTTTATAGTATTTTCCATCCTAAAAATAAAACAGTATTATTTTTTAAATACAGCATACGCTGTTTTATTTTTCAACCTGCCATTTCATCCGTACATACCTTTCTCAACTAACATTCATTAGCTGTCCACGCCTCGCTTCCATACATCAGTGTTGAAAAATCAAACTCAAGTTAACTGTGGAAATAAAACAATGTTTTTATGAAATAAAATAAAAACATTTGATAATGTACCTTAAAACGAAGTTTCACGCCCGTTGTAACGCCATAAGAAAAGCTTACAGGCAACGCAAGAATTTCCTAAATAAACCCGGCATGCTGGCGCTATATTATATCATATATTATATTAGGTCTCTCTATCTCATAGTCAGTACAAAGCAGCTTCCTTCTTTGCTGCGCCAAATGAAGAAAAACTCTTTTGTTAGAGAAAAATCCGAGCACAAAGCACAAGTAACGCAATCATCTTATAATGAACATTTTCAGCGTAGTTCTACGTATAAGAGACTGCAAGTGTGTACAGACAGTGTACCGGGATCAGATTTTCTGCTCTTACGGTGCTATTCTTAGACATTTTAGTCGTCCGTTGAGCCCACGCTTTGACAAACTAATGATGCATTTGTATGAAGACCTGTCAATCCAACATGGCCGCAAGTGAACAGCTGATTTGTCTTCATACAAATATTATCAAAATTCGGTAGGTAAGAATGACCGTGGGGATGAGACTTCCAGCCCAGGCATCATAAGTTTGTCAAAGCTTGAGCTCAGCGGACTACCAAAATGTCAAGAATAGCACTGTTAGCATAAAACATCACAGTTGGTAGAGTGCTTGCATTCCATGCCGTGAGAGCTCAGGTTCGAATCCCACCGAGGTTGTATGAAATGATTTCCCTAGTTTATTTCAAAACCCGAAATATAATACCGGCAAGGTTTACTCATCCTTCACAAGAAATGAGTACCAGCTGGAAAATCTTCACTTCGACTGAAGTAGTTGGCGTAAGGCTGTCTCCCTTACCTGTAAAAATAAATGAGGTCCACTCGCCACATGCCTACTAATGGTTTAAATGCTGTGCACGTCCCTGCATACTACGTTATTTATTGAAACCCGATGCCATCGTACAGGACATTAAGAAAATTTAACTTAACCTAAAAATCTTTTCATTTATAATGTAGGTACTCACTAATCTTTTCAACCGATTCTCTGATTCCATTAAATAAAACATTGTGTAAATAGAAGAAAAACTATGAAAACTCACTAGGGGTGTGGTTGTATCTCACATACGTTTTTCTATTTGCATGCTTGAAAATATACGTTTTATACTACGGGTATTTCAGGCATTAAACCTAACACAATAGGGAAGTATCACATATTTTTTTCATTGTATAAAATGGTAGAATACATTTTTAAAAATACATCTGCGTTTTCCAAAAAAAAAAATCTTGCTTAGTTTTTAAACTAAAGCTCTTTAAAATTAGCGTATTCTCAATTTTCGGAAAAAAGGTCATTTTGTTTATTTAGGCAGATATGACGCCGATGCATTTTCGGAGAGTAGACATCGGCGGACCCAGTGGCGAATCTTGACGTCATTTTGACGTCAAGATTCGCGAAGTCGAACGCGCTGCGTTTTGGCGCGACTAAAATTCTACGCATTTTATTTTTTTAAATTATCAATGATATTTTTATTTTTACTACACAAAAAATATATGGTTGTGATCCTTGAAATGTACTCTACAGAACCATATTATTTTCAACCGTTTTCCCTACCACTGCAACTACCCTATTATAAAGAAAATTTTAATTAAAAAATCCAGCTGGAGCGCAGAAGTAACAAAAAAAGCATAATAATAAAAAAAGTAAATTAATCCCAACCCTCCCCCACCCTCCCCACCACCCACACAACTTCCAAGTCAACTAACAAACGTAATCATACCCCTTCTCGCTCTAACTCGCATTCTGTGTCTCTGTCGTGGCAATCAGGGGAGCCCGTTAAATAATCCCAAGAAGTTTCCCCCCCCCACACTTTCTTGACCCCCCGCAAGATTCTCCCACCCCCCAGAAAGTTCTACCCCCTCCGAGACACTCCCCCCTTGGTTCCTCTTGCTCGCAAAGATCCGGGCTCTCGGCCAATCACCGTCCGGGGTAATGGAGCCCGGGATTAATTAAGGAAACAACGCCCAGCTTTCCCTCCCCCGTCCCGGCCCCTAAACGCCCCCACCCCTAAACTCCCCCGGCAGCCTTACACCTACATATACAGAGAGTGGACACTCACACACAGACGATTCTTCTCTTGTGTCCACTCGGATTTATACATTAAGAACTTTCAGGATTCGTTAGCTAATAAGTAACATACATCTGTGAAACATTTCATGTTGATTTAATAATGAAATAGTGTTCTAATCTTATCTAATCTAAGTTTCTAAGATATTATGTAACATTGGGCATTCATATTATATGCATTCTCACAAACAGACATGTATAGGTAAGTTCGCGCTTGTACATGCCGCATGTGGACTTATAATATAAAAACCCAAACCCTTGCTGACCTTTCCTGGAACAGGGGTGCCATTGGCAAAGTGAACAACTTTCTACAGCATGGGTGGTTAGCCGCATACTGTTACATCATAAAATCTAGTATATATTCAATGACTTATAGGTTGGTATGAAGCTGACCACACTCATACTGTAGAAAATTGTTCACTTTTCCAATGTCCCTTCTGTTTCAGGAAAGCTCGGCAAAAGATGCAGGGGGTATGTGTTATTATGGTTATAAATCACAACTGTTATGAGAAGCTATTCAAAGGAAAAAAAACGAAAATGAAAATTAGTGGACCGGTCCGTAGTCTAGTGGTAACACTTCGGACTCATAAATGGAAGGTTGTGGGTTCGAATCACGGCGGAGCACAAAAAAGTTACAATTATATTTTCAAATATGCTCTTCGCTGGGTTGAAAAATTTATAAACCTTTACCAAAGACCAAATAGCTCAGTTGGTAGATTGCTTGCATTCCATGTCGAGCGCAAAGGGTTAGATCCCAGCCAAGACTGCCAGAAATAGTTTCCCATTTCGGTGTTTATTTCAAACCCAAAATAAACACCGGCAAGGTGCACTCAGCCTTCACAATAAGCGAGAACCAGTCCCCCCGGGAGCTGGGAAACCCCCACTTCAACTGAAAGTGTTTGGGGTGAGCGTGGTCCCTTTACCCGTCAAAATAAAAAGGTCCCAAATCGCCATATGCGACCCTTTGTGGGATAACACATGAAAAAAGTTACACTATATGTGTAGCTTAGTTGTGTAAGTGGAGCTAAAACCGTGGGTTCTCAATTACCAAGCGGACTCTCTAATCGCTGAGCTATCGACCGCTTTTCAGGGGCGTAATGGTGTTAGAGTGAATTACCCACTAAAAGCTTTTCAGGCTCCGCCCTCTCCGGGTCTGTAATATTCATTTTAATTGGAGGCGAGTCAATAATTTACTGAAAGAAAAATATAACGAGGTTTTATGATACTTTAGCAGGAAAATCTGCTGAAACATTATCCTGTAGGGGGTGATTTATTTAAATTGGCTAATTAATTAGAAATATGATGATGCTTCACTTTTGTATAATTTTAAAAAATAAACTTCTATAATTGGTTTCAGGAATTCTGAAACGTTTATTTTTAACTGTCAAATTCCATCTTCAATTTACAATAATTATTTTACATAGTATGAGGCTGATCTTTCATGCTCTAAAAACTTAGTTCACTTTTGCCAATGCCACCCTGGTTTCAGGGAAAGGCGGCAGCAGTTGCAAGGTTCATGTGAGATTTGGTTTATTTTGTATGTACACATGCAGCATGTGTTAGCGCTAACTTACACGTGCCTGATTGTGGGCATGAGTCTTAAATGTCAATATACCTTTGAAACTCAGATTACAGATTATAGAAAGATAGATTTTATACATGAGTCCAATCCTTCGTAATTTTAATTGAAAAAGTATGATTTCGTGCAAACGCCGTCATCTCCAACTGGTGTTGTCGTTTTACAAGTTTACAAGTTTATTTTTCTCAAAATCATCGCGTAAGGAGTTGACGGCGTTTGCACTTAAACGACTCACATCTAGTAGGTTGGCATTTTCTAATATGTGTTAGGTTGATCACCTCAAATTTCAAAACATAGAAATTCGCAAGTAGGTACCTAAAATCTATAAAATTTATGTTTTAGTAGTTCACAAAGTTCAAGTCGTTTTTACCCAAGATAAATATAATTAATCAACCATTTTCTAGTTTCCTTCAACACATTGTACTTCTTCAAGTTACGCTATATGTGTAGTTTAGTTGCGATGCGTTGCATATTTTGCCTACCTTACAGGTATATATGCCTGTATGGAATGCACGCCCCTATATAACCTGAATACTTTTACTATGAAATAAAAACGTAAATATTGATGTGAGCTATTCCCAGTCACTTCTGAAATTAATAACAACCCTTTAAGCCATGATTATCCTATCAATTTATATAAACACATTCGTTTCTAATTCAAGAATAAATTAATATTGTATAAACGTTCTTTGTGAAGTCAGTTTAGGGATGAAATTGTCTTGATGTCGTACAGATTTTAGTTTTTAATATTTTTCTTGAATAAGGGTGGTTGTATCTGATACATAAGTATCTGATATTGCAAACGCTGTAACCCAGATAGGGGTAATATTAAAGTTGATTCTTGTTTATGTGTTTAATACTGTTTATTTAAGAGAATCTTCCAGAAGAAAACGCACACCATATTAAATGTATCGCATGAGGAAAAATCTAGAATCATATTAAAATCCTAACGTTTATTATGCTTTCGTTTAAACCTAGCAGTTCATTTTATAACAAAGATTATAAAATATGCTGCAAATATATTATTCGTTTGATTATCAGTTTTTGTTCCTTCATTAATAGGTTGGTATTGAGCTGATCAACCATACTGTAAAAAACGGTTCACTTTGTCAATGACCTTCCCTGTTTCAGGGAAGGTCGGCAGGAGCCCTTATGTACATTTGCGATTGGCTTTTTTATGTTTAAGTCATACACATCTGCTTGTGGGCATGCACTTAATGTGAATCTTAAGCGCAATTTTTGCATGGAAATTTGGAGTGACCATGCCAAAGCTCTCATATGGAAAATAAAAATGCAGTGAAATTTTCAGTTAAAGAATTGTGCAAAAGTATCTTACCTCAGTTACAACTTGTATACTTAATCAAAAATCTCTTTTTCTCTCTCCTTCTTTTCTATGTTCTTATGTTTTATTTTCAAATTCAAATTTAAATTTTTATTTTCCATTCTACCTAACCAATTCATCTCGCTTTCAGTCAAAAATGACATGCAAAAGACGTCACCTTTAATCAAAGACATGTATTGATATTAGTAATCACTCAAAAATGTCATACATGGCTGTATCGTTTTAATACTTTACATCATTAGAAGCAAATAAATTAAAAAATATATTTATACATATATTTATTTATTTTAAGAAATCCTGTGCGGGAGACTCCCTAGATTCTAGAGACTCTAGGGGTCTATGACACTTGTTGTAGTGCCGCAGAGGTGTACGAGCTTGGTCGTCGCTACAAAGCGCCAATACTCAAGCAAGACCCAGTTGCTGTAAGGCTGGATGGACCTTTGGTGACCGATCATTTGTAAAGGTGTATGAATTTTTCAACCCAGCGAAAAGCAAATTTGAAAATATAAATGGTATATTTTTTGTGCTCCGCTGGGACTCGAGCCCACAATCTTCCCATTCAGAGTACGCAGTGTTACCACTGAGCTACGGACCGGTCAGTATATTTCCTTTCATGTGAATACTTTATACCTATGTATGTATATTATGTTAAAATTTGTACACGAGCAAAAAGCGTAGCACATACTTTTTTATATATATTACAACCGATTTAAAAACATTAAACTTTTCCATCATTACAACGTTCGTAAGTAAACTCATTTGCTCTGCTAATTTGTTCAGCATTTACTTTATATTTTGCGTTTCTTTATTATCGAATAAAGCATTGAGCGAGCAAAGCGCTCTTTGTGTCGGCCGCTACTTCCTCCGGGACTTTGCTTCATTATAATTTTAACTACACAACATTCCTCTCTGCTTCTCAATTTTCATTATAAATTAATCCATTTGAATGTGTATACCTAATTACGGCGTCCTTTTGAAATTTCCTTTTTTCCGAGAAAATCTCGTCGCGAAAAAGAAATTAGCTCGTGTTCTCGTTTCCACGATGATTATGCCTCACACCCATCGAGTAATGACGTAGAGGAGCAGAAACCAACTCGCTGCATTGATACACACCAGTGGCGAAGAGTGCCATACAAGCCGGTTCCCATCGGCTTCCCTTTTAAAATGATACAACAAGTTCCTTTACTTATAGGTTGGTATGCGGCTGACGTGCGGCACGTCCTGTGGGATTGCCCTCTGCTGCACTCTCAACGAGAGCTCCTCATCGACGCAGTCCGGCCGGCCGGTTCCGGACCGGTCGGCTACGCGGACCTCGTTGCCAGTAGAGCCAACTACCTTGCATTCCGCCGCTTCTGCCAGTCCTGGCACGAGTTCGCAGCCGCGGGCTCAAGACTGGGCAGAGGTGACCATTAGCCCTCAGTCAGTCCTCGCGACACCCATACATATTGACGTATGTACACCCATAACTTACTGCGCTCAGCGCGGATGGCAACTCGTTCGATACACGTCAATGAAGGGCTCCCGTCAGGCACATTAGCTTCAGTAACCTCGACGTTCTGGGGAGGGTGGGACTTCTTAGAGTCATGCGTTAGCCCCTGATTTGAGGATCCTCTTTTTCCTTTCTTGAGTAGAGTAACTTTAGCTGATTAACTTCAACGGGAAGGCCTTCCGCCGCCAAAAAAACATTGCAAGTGAAGTATCACCAAGTGAAGCGACTCCGCATGAGTTGTATGAACTTGGTGGGTGGAGGTGGGTAAAGTGCCTGACCACCCAGCGATCGAGGAGCGCATGGCTGCGCGGTGGCTCGTCCCGGACCACTTCACCAGCCAGTTCCTTACTGGTCACGGGAAATTTGCGCACTACCTTTTAGAACGGGGCGTCATCTCTCAGGGTGGAGGGGAGTGTTTGTGCGGACCCATTGCCCAGGACGTGCGGCACGTCCTGTGGGATTGCCCTCTGCTGCACTCTCAACGAGAGCTCCTCATCGACGCAGTCCGGCCGGCCGGTTCCGGACCGGTCGGCTACGCGGACCTCGTTGCCAGTAGAGCCAACTACCTTGCATTCCGCCGCTTCTGCCAGTCCTGGCACGAGTTCGCAGCCGCGGGCTCAAGACTGGGCAGAGGTGACCATTAGCCCTCAGTCAGTCCTCGCGACACCCATACATATTGACGTATGTACACCCATAACTTACTGCGCCCAGCGCGGATGGCAACTCGTTCGATACACGTCAATGAAGGGCTCCCGTCAGGCACATTAGCTTCAGTAACCTCGACGTTCTGGGGAGGGTGGGACTTCTTAGAGTCATGCGTTAGCCCCTGATTTGAGGATCCTCTTTTTCCTTTCTTGAGTAGAGTAACTTTAGCTGATTAACTTCAACGGGAAGGCCTTCCGCCGCCAAAAAAACATTGCAAGTGAAGTATCACCAAGTGAAGCGACTCCGCATGAGTTGTATGAACTTGGTGGGTGGAGGTGGGTAAAGTGCCTGACCACCCAGCGATCGAGGAGCGCATGGCTGCGCGGTGGCTCGTCCCGGACCACTTCACCAGCCAGTTCCTTACTGGTCACGGGAAATTTGCGCACTACCTTTTAGAACGGGGCGTCATCTCTCAGGGTGGAGGGGAGTGTTTGTGCGGACCCATTGCCCAGGACGTGCGGCACGTCCTGTGGGATTGCCCTCTGCTGCACTCTCAACGAGAGCTCCTCATCGACGCAGTCCGGCCGGCCGGTTCCGGACCGGTCGGCTACGCGGACCTCGTTGCCAGTAGAGCCAACTACCTTGCATTCCGCCGCTTCTGCCAGTCCTGGCACGAGTTCGCAGCCGCGGGCTCAAGACTGGGCAGAGGTGACCATTAGCCCTCAGTCAGTCCTCGCGACACCCATACATATTGACGTATGTACACCCATAACTTACTGCGCCCAGCGCGGATGGCAACTCGTTCGATACACGTCAATGAAGGGCTCCCGTCAGGCACATTAGCTTCAGTAACCTCGACGTTCTGGGGAGGGTGGGACTTCTTAGAGTCATGCGTTAGCCCCTGATTTGAGGATCCTCTTTTTCCTTTCTTGAGTAGAGTAACTTTAGCTGATTAACTTCAACGGGAAGGCCTTCCGCCGCCAAAAAAACATTGCAAGTGAAGTATCACCAAGTGAAGCGACTCCGCATGAGTTGTATGAACTTGGTGGGTGGAGGTGGGTAAAGTGCCTGACCATCCATGCTGTAAAAATGGTTCACTTTGGCAATGTGACCCCTGTCTCGGGGAAGGACGGCAAGAGTTGCAGGGTGTATGTCCATTTGAGATTTGGTTTTTATGTCGTAGGTTCACATGAGGCATATGCAAGCGCGAACTTGTACGTGTCTGGTTGTGAGAATGCATGTAATGTGAATCTCCAATGTCACATATATTTGCAACTTAGATTAGATTAGATTAACAAAGTTGTTGAAAAATATAGGCACAAAGTAAAAAAAATACGTTTAAAACCAAAGCAACAATACGTACTTTTCCCCCATTGAAACCATGCAGTCTACTTAATTATCATTTTTGCCTCATTTTAAACCGGAAACCGATGAGAATCGGCTTGTATGGCACCTTTGGTCACTGATACACACTATAGTCACATTTGTCTCAGTCCTGTCAAACGTTGCAGTGGTGTAGTCACATGACACATGGTTTAACGTGTCAAATTCTATGTTTCCTTGCTTTAGTTCGACACCCACCTATAACACATGCCATCTATCTATCTATAATCTAAGCTGCAAAGATATGTTAACATTTAAGGCTCATAAATTAAATGCATGCCCACAGACAGGCACATGCCGGTTTGCGTCTACACAGTCTGCATGTGTGCATACAAATAAAACAAATAAAAAACCTCATGTGAACGTAAAACTTGCAACTTCTGCCGGGTGGCATTGGCAAAAGTGAACTATTTTTTACAGCACGGGGGTCAGCCTCATACTAACCTATCAGTCAAGGAGCACTTATATGTATATGAGCACCATAATGTCTTAAAATAATGCATTTTTCCTTTAGAATCCGTCAAACTTATCGATCACAAGATTTGTAACGCCCGCGTACTATGTTCGAACTGGTTTGGCTTTAGTACGCACGCGGCAATGCTGCCAGCTTTCTAGAAACATTTTTAAATTCGCCCGGGTTTATTTATACACATGGAAATACAACTGTGAAATTTATTGTTCTCTTTCTTATTAAGGATCATTTTCGTAAGTAAGTTGCAACATAATGTCTATTTTTGTTAAAATAATTTCTAGCCCACAGACATCATAAGTCAATGCCTACACCCGTACAAGGCACACACACACCAGCAGGCTCTCGACACACACACACGCACACACACCCCCACACACACACACACACTAGGGGGAGAAGGGGGCAACAAACTCCATAAACACGGCGAGAAAAATCTCATCAGACCCCTTATTGGAGCGGCCTTCTCTCTCTAGGAACATTTCATACACACCCTCACACATATACTCTCTCTCTATTAACAGTTTTTCCTTCTAGACAAAGAGAGCGAACGAGATGAAAGCAGCGAAAGCGCGTTTGCGGGAAAGAGAAGCGTGAGAATCTAACGAATGTTGGCTCATTTACTAATGTGTCGTGGCCCTGATAGTTTGCACGGAACGCGGGGGGGGGGTGAGTTTGCCCGTTTCTCTGTGTTTATGTATCTGGGACTCCCCTCGCTGAGTGACCAATGGGAGGTCTCACCCCCCGGCCACCACCTCGGGGGTTGCTGAGGGTGTTCGGGGGTTCTCGGGTGTTTCCGTTTATTGGGCGGCTCGGCCTTATCTTTGATTAATATTTTTCTAAGTGAATGATAACTTTTTTTGCCTCCCACGGGGGCGCTGATAAATTGGAGTTTCTCCCAAAAAATAAACGTACCACGTACGCATCCGCATACCTATACATATATATTTGTACATAGGTATCACTAATTCCACCACATGAGAAATGTTCTCTTCATTTTTAATCTTCCTGAAAGATGTACTTCATGGTCTAATCTAATCTAATCTAATATAAGTTGCAAAGATAATATGTTACATTGGAGATTCACATTACATGCATTCTCACAACCAGACACATACAAGTTCGCGCTTGCACATGCCTCATGTGAACCTACAACATAAAAACCATATCTCAAATGGACATACACCCTGCAACTCTTGCCGTCCTTCCTTGAGACAGAGGTGACATTGGCAAAGTGAACCATTTTTACAGCATGGGTGGTCAGCCGCATACCAACCTATAAGTCAAGGAACTTGTCAATGGTTTTTCTCTATATTTTCATGATTCTCATGCCGGATGGGATATTGAGGGTTTCATAGTAAGTATTTCAAGTTCTTACCGTGTTATTCTCAAACAGCAAAGCTATGGCTCGTGCACAGCTTACAGTAAATTTTCCATACAAAAAATCGATGATCCGTAGATCACCTTTGGATTGAATGTTTGTGAATAGCATGTCAGTCTTAAAAGCGTTAATAAGTACAAAATAATGTGATGAGATGGTTTGGGCATGTGGAAAGAATGAATGATGATAGACTGACAAAGTATGTAGGTATACAAAGAAAGTGTAAAAGGAAAAAGAGAGAAGGGACGACCGAGAAAAGTATGGAGTGATCAGATTGAGGAGATTGTGAAAGAATGGGATATACAAAGTGAGCGTAAAAGAAGAAAATGCATGAAAAAGGTGATGGATATGAATGAATTGAAAGAGATATGTAAAGATAGGAAAAAATGGAGGCAGCTCTGCAGAGGCTCTGGCCACCCCTAGCGGAATGGCGACAGAGTCACAGTTACAGTATCTTTAATCTAAGTTGGAAAGAGATGTACTAACATTCATAACAAAATTCGTATTAAATGCATGATCACAAACAGGCACGTCTAAGTTCGCGCCTACACATGCTACATGTGGATACATGAAAACTCAATCTCAATGAATAAAAGCCCTGCAACTCTTGTCGATCTTCTTTGAAACAGGGGTGACATTGTACCAACCTATAAGTCAAGGTAAAAGGTATATTATAATTCTTAATATGCTTTCACCCCTATCAATTTCCATCCTTATCCACCGCTCGGTAGCTCAAATAGAAGAATGGTTGCACTGGATTGATATCCACCAAGGATGTCAGAAATGATTTCTCGTTTCTGTGTCTATTTCAAACCCAAAAATAAAATTAAAAAACTTGCAAGGTTTACTCTGTTTTCACAGGAGATGAGAACCTCGGGAGCAGGGAAACCACCGCTTCTAGTGAATGGTTTGCCTTGCCTGTTAAAATAAATATGTTTCACTCGTTACATGCAAAGTTACAAGTGTGTAAATTAGTTGTGGCAGCTCTGCAGAGGGTCTGGCCACCTCTAGTGGAATGGCGACAGAGCTACAGTTACAGTTTAGGCATGTACCTATCATTGTTTTTCTATCACGTTAGAAGTTTTTGATGCAACTTGTCAAAGAGGAATGCTATTCAGTAAAATATTTCGTACTGAAATTATGTTATGACTCTGGAGGTAATGAAAGAAGTGTGTAAGGACAGAAAGAAATGGCGGTTAGTCTGTGATTTTGGCGGCTAGGATTTTTTAAATTAAAATTTGTTTTCTGTTAGTTTTTGATATACACATTATAATTTGTTGATTTAAAAAATGTAATTAGTTGTGTATGTTCCTTGACTTATAGGTTGGTATGCGGCTGACCACCCATGCTGTAGAAAATGGTTCACTTTGCCAATGTCACCCCTGTTTCAGGGGTGACAACCTTTAAAGCTCTATTTCCACACTTTCCATGTCTTTACACAGGCATGCTTAAAAATATTATTCGCGAAAAAACACAGGTAATTTATTCGCATACCCAACGAGCATTACAATATTCAACAAAATCGCGAAACTGCGCAAAAAATATATTCTCAAATAATAAAGACACACTTCAGTGGTGCATTAGCATAGTGAAAATATCCATGTACTGTGTTGTTCTATCATTCCCTGATGATTTCCATGCATACTTTCCGCGTGTGCGTGCGTGCGTGCGTGCGTGCGTGCGTGTGTGTGTGTGTGTGTGTGTGTGTGTGTGTGTGTGTATGTGTGTGTGTGTGTGTGTGCGTGTGTGTGTGTGTGTGTGTGTGTGTGTGTATGTGTGTGTGTGTGTGCGTGCGTGCGTGTGTGTGTGTGTGTGTGTGTGTGTGTGTGCGTGTGTGTGTGTGTGTGTGTGTGTGTGTGTGTGTGTGTGTGTGTGTGTGTGCGCGTGTGTGTGTGTGTGTGTGTGTGTGTGTGTGTGTGTGTGTGTGTGTGTGTGTGTGTGTGTGTGTATGAAGTAGGAATGTATTCCACAGAATGAAAAATACAATTTCGTATTCCCGTATGGCATTAACATAAATTTCCTCTCGTGTTTTCAATTGCTAAAGAGTGACTAAAGCAGCGCGGGTCCACCTTGCAATGAAAACTGCCAACACTGCAGTTCTATCTCCCTAAATTCTTATCAAAATATTGGCCCAAGTGGTGGACCTTTAAATTTAATTTGATATTTTTTCAGCGCGAGCTGGTCGATAGCTTAGTGGGTAGAGTGCTTGCATTCCATTCCGAGAGCTCGGGTGCGAATCCCACAGAGGGTGTCAGAAATGATTTCCGGTTTAGGTGTTTTTTTTAATTTCATTTTTATTTTAATAGGACAACAAACAGCGTTACATAAGAAATATAATAATACGAGTAACAATGACAAAAAATATGGCCAATTATATGTTGCTACGAATATCAAGTTTAGATTATTTTATTCATAAAATAAAATACCGGAAAGGTTTACTCACTTATTGGAAATCAGTTCATCCTCAGTCGTCGTGCAGAGAAGTTGTCTCCCGAAGACGTTAGCTACGTCACTAACGAAACTTCAAAAATAATTAAAGGTCTCTTATAACGGTTGGTCTAGTATCTGAGTATTTTTTTTAACTGTATAGTTTTTATTATTGTAAATTAGGTGTTTATTTATTTATTTATTTAACAAATATATACATGACTGACAGTGAGACACCAAAACGTCACAATACATATAACATGGTAGACATACGAGAACAATATACAGATCCACAGATACATAATTCTACGCATCCATACGTCGTTCTAATATAGGTACATACAGACTCAGATAGGAAGCGATCCACACCAGTTGTAAATATATCCAGGTGTGGGGCTGAGGAGGCCAGAGTATTGAGCAGCGACTATGTTCTCAGCTTTCACGAGAAATGAGTACCAGCCCTGTCAAGAGCTGGGAAACCCCCACTTCAATTTAACTGGGTGGTGTAAGGCTGGCCCCCTAACCTGTAAAAATAATCAGGTTCCACTCGCCACATCGAGGAAATGCGACAAGAAGTTACACTATATTATGTATAGTGAGTGTACCTTATGTGTATCGTTTATAGTCTGAGAATGATCTTAGGACCAAAAACGTTACTAAATTTTACTCAAGTAAAGAAAATGTTTAAAATAAAAGAAATATTGTTATTATTTTTTAAACACTACCGGTTTCGGGAAAAGCAATACCTTCCATCTTCAGGTGTAAATATAAACTTTTTTATTGAAATATTGTTACATCAAAGAATGAGGTCGGAATATTTTTCGGAACTCTAGGAAATATATCAACTCGTGAAGAACAACGTGAGTATTTTTACAAGATTAATTCAAAAAGAAATGGATAGAAATACATAAACCAACTTCAATTTAATCAATGAAAAAAAACACTCTACTTCAAGTTCATACTAGGGAACCAACTGAACATTCGTAGTTGTTTTATTATTTCTAGGAGAGAGGACTTCTAAACCATCCAGAGTCCATTCTTGCTTCGGATAATATCCGCTTTTCCATTCCCAATCACAACATTGTCGTAAAGGCAATCTCACAGACCGTATCCCAGTGCGGGGTTCCGGCGTCCCAAGTTTAAGGCCGGCCGTAAGTGTTCTGCTTAAATAAGGCACAGTTTAACTGTCGGGCTTAAGTAGTGCACCCTGCAGACGATCACTTAGCAAGCAACATTCGTCATTCAATAAAGGGACGACCGAGAAAAGTATGGAGTGATCAGATTGAGGAGATTGTGAAAGAATGGGATATACAAAGCGAGCGTAAAAGAAGAAAATGCATGAAAAAGAGGATTGATATGAATGAATTGAACGAAGTATATAAGGGTAGGAAGAAATGGAGGCAACTCTGCAGAAAATCTAGCCACCCCTAGCGGAATGGCGGCAGAGTTACATTTACAGTATTAAATATTCTCATAGTCACATCGTGTAAATGTGTGGCGAGTGGAAACTATTTGTTTTACAGGTAAAGGGGCCTGCCTTACGTCAACCGCTTCAGTTGAAGTGAGGGTTTTCCAGCTCCTGAGGTGGTTGGTACTCATTTCTTGTGAAGGTTGAGTAAACCTGCCGGCATTATATTTTGTTTTTGTAACAAACACCGAAATGGAAAATCATTTCTGACACCCTCGTTGGGGATCGAACCCTTGCTCTCGGCATGGAATCCAATCACTCTACCAACAGAACTATCAACCGGAAGTTCTTTCTAATAATATTCATGCATTAAAAAAAACACCTTTTAAATTGGTATACAAATAGAAGGCGCAGCAGTTGTAGTCAACAACGCAACTAAGATACACATGAAGTGTAACTTTCTGCTGCGTTATCATATCCTATGTTTCGCATGCGACGAGTGGAGCTTATTTATTTTTACAAGTAAGTGAGTCGGCCTCGCCCAACCACTTCAGTTGCAGTCGTCTCTAGCACTTTTTTCGTAAGCTGAATAAATCAGCGTCGACTGTTTCATGCAAGGATAAATATATGGGATAGCGCGATTGCTCTTGATGTTTATCACCCAAGACTGTTGAAGGTCCAGCGTTCGCCTGCACGCGGTATGCTGCTAAATTTAAGAGTCCTCCTTAAGTAATGTCGGTTTTTAGTGCGAACAACAGCGCCGTAAATCTCTCTGCATCTTTATGCGGCAGCCCAGGTGTTGAGGCGAGATGAGTCACAGCATGAGGGATATCTGACGCAGTGAAGTCTCCTGACACATGGAGTTTCCTGACACATGGAGTCTCCTTACACACAGAATCTCCTGACACACGGAGTCTCCTGACACATGGAGTCTCCTGACACATGGAGTCTTGTGCCTTTTTCTCAGTCTTAACCAGAAACGCTTTTCTGCTAAATTCTGGACACTTTGGATATCAATCCAAGTCGGAGCTCACCGGCGCTTGCGAAAGAACTCCGTAGATAAAAAAATCTCATTACTGACGCTTAGTACGAGTGCGAAACTTGAGTAAAGTAAAGATTACGGAAAGTATTAAAGAGTGATTTTCCCCAAAATCTGCCGTTTTTGTTTCTTACACTTTATGGTCTTAGCAAAAGAGTTACAGTGATGAAGAAAATCAAGTTCAAACAAACAAATACGGCAGATTTTGGGGAAAATCACTATTTAATACTTTCCGTAAACTTTACTTTACACAAGTTTTCAACTCGTACCTACGCAGGACACGAATCGCTATAAAGTCGTAATAAATTTAGCAGAATAGCGTCGCAATAGGCTCGCAAGCCTTGAAGTCTCAGTATGCTCAAACCCTCCTCATACCCGTCCTATATGTATGTGTCAGAAGAACCCACAGCACATGGACGCTCATGCAAAGCTTTATAATTTCTCAAGTGGCGGAAGGCCTTCCCGTGAAATAAAAGCTACGACACGACAAAACAAGAACCTCTGTAGAGGCCTACCCAAGACTCTAAAAATAAATTGGTTCGATGTTACTGAAGCTAGTAGCATACCTCGGGTGGCACTCTTTGTGGGATTGTTGCTAGATCACGGGTTGCGGGTAGAATATTATAAAAATATTGATAAGAAGAAAAAAAAAACACAAAAGGCTTATTTTCAAATGTGCTCTTTGCCGATTTGAAAAATTGCCACAGTTAGTCCATCCTTTCAGCAACTGGGCATTGCTTGAATAATTAGTTCTTCTCAACCAAACTCGCAGAGGTAGTAAGGTTTTATACTCGGTGTGCCAATAAATAAAACGTAACCAAGCTACACATATCGTGTAACTTCTTGCCTTCGTTATCCCCAAAGGGGTCGCATGTGGCGATTCGGGACCTATTTATTTTTACGTGTATGGGGGCCGGCCTCGCACCAACCACTTTCAGTTGAAGTGGAGGTTTCTCATTTCTTGGGAAGGCTGAGTAAACCTTGAGATCGAACCCTTGCTCTCGGCATGGAATGCAAGCATTCTACCAATTGAGCTATCGACATTTTTACGAGCTTGGTCGTCGTCGCTACAAAGCGCCAATTCTCAAGCAAGACCCAGTTGCTGTAAGGCTGGATGGACCTTTGGTGACCGGTCATTGGTAAAGGTTTATGATTTTTTCAATTTGAAAATATAAATGGTAGATTTTTTGTGCTCCGTCGGGATTCGAACCCACAACCTTCCATTCAGAGTCCGAAGTGTTACCACTGAACTACGGACCGGTCTAAGAGACCTATGTGATTCCATTACATGTTGAAGTGGAATGTTCAAACACTCCAAGCAATAATTAAAAATACGCAGACGCGAATTTGAAAAAAAAATTAAACCCTAAAATAAATGACACCACACGCAAAAGCATAAAAGGCGTCAATCACACCGGCAGTAAAAATCAAATCGCTTGTGGGCATAATTAACTGGGTTCCACAACTGCCCAAAAACGGCGAGACTAACCCCTGAGACGAAGGCTGGCTCGTAAAGTGTGAACTCTCCGTGCAGGGCCATTTGCATGCTGACCTCGCAGCCAATAAACAACGTCCACCGGACGGTAGTAAACTTGCCCACCCCTGACGCCACGCTCACACCAGGACAGCAGCGGCGAAGGGTGCCATACAAGCCTCACGGTACACAAAGCGCTGCATGGAGTGGCGCCACAGTACTTGCAGGAGCTTATACTACCGAGGAGTCTGAGCGAGAGGGGGCTCACTCTGCGATCTGCCGACAGTGCTCTTACATCTGTCAGCACTCAACACAGAAAAAGATGTACAGTGTTCGGAGACCGCGCTTTCGCCGTTGCGGGACCGACCACTTGGAACCAGCTGCCTCCTGAAGTGCGCGCCAAGGAAGGGATCGAGAGCTTCAAGAAGGGAATGAAGACCCACTTCTTTACCGCCGCGTCAAGCGTGAAAGCGCCCTTGCAGTGACAGTAGTCACGAAACGACGCTATAAAAATCATCATCATCATCACCGATTCCTATCGGTTTCCCGTTTGAAATGAGGCAAAAATGATAATAAAGTAGACTGCATTGTTTCAATGGGGAAAAAATACGTATGGTTTCTTTGGTTTTAAATGTGTTTTTTTTTACTTGCGTCTTTATTTTTTAACTACTTTGTTACATCATTTTAAAAGGGAAGCCGATGGGAACCGGCTTGTATGACACCCTTCGCCACTGCAAGACAGTCATCAGTGGAAGTCGAAACGGAGCTTCAGATATGACTTTTTTCTTGTCGGGCAAACGCCACAGGTCTGTGATTAGGGTCTTAAACAACCAAGAACAAGATATTCATCATTATGAGCTCGACTTTTTGCCTAGCTGCACCCGGAGCGGATTCGCAGTAATCCTGTCCTTCGTCTTATTCATAAATGGCGACGCAAGAATACATTCAGAGGAGAATGAGTGAATATTATTCAACATTTAATATACAATAAACAACATACAACAATACGTTTCTTCAATCTGCAACTGAAGTTGGAGAAAATATTTGATTTTTAATTTCCACTGTTCCTTGACTTATAGGTTGGTATGAGGCTGACCACCCTTACTGTAAAAAATGGTTCACTTTGACAATGCAAATCACCCGTGTTTCAGGGAATGTCAGCACGAATTGCAGGGTTTATGTTCATTTGAGATTGGGTTTTATGTTGTAAGTCCACATGTGGCATGTGTAAGCGCGAACTTACATGCGTCAGCTTATGGGAAGTCAAAATTCTCGAGGGCCGTCGGTAGATCTTTCCGTACCTATTTGAAGATAGGACGGAAAAAAACATGTCAGCTCCTGAACAACTGATTGTTGTTCCATATAAAATGGATCAGCTGTTGATACGCCGCCATGTTTTATTCCTTTCTATCGTCAAATAGATACGGTAAAATCTATCGACGGTCGTCGAGACTTCCTCCCCAGCATAACGGAATTTTGCCCATTTCTCACTTTCTTTTGATGTCCTTTCCTTTTTCTACTTATCTTCTGTCCTCGTGTGCACCGCCCAGCCCGCGATTCGTTTGTTTCGCGCCTCTTTTGTTTGCGCCATTTTTTCGCGTCCCCCCCCCCCGCTTCCTCTTCTGCTTCCTCCACCCCGCAGCCGCGCGGGCGGGTATCTCCCCGCTTGATTTATTGCCAGCTCTTAAAATATCGCGCGCGCGAAGGGAAAATTTGATTTCTAATGGAATTTAATATTAGCCAATCTGAGTGGAAAGGTTTACGGCCTGGCAGCTCACAAGTACAAGTAGGAACATGCCTTACGCATGGCAATAATCATGGACACAGAAGCGCTATTCTGCTAAATTCCTTACGACCTCAAAGCGACGAGATAGCGATTTGTGGCGAAAAATAAGGTGTACTGTGATTTTTTGTTATCTATGGAGTTCTTTCGCAAGCGCTAGCAAGCTCCGACTTGTATTGATATCTGGGGAGGGAAGGATTTCTTAGAGTCATGCGTTAGCCTCTGATTTGAGGATTTTCTTTTCCTTTCTTGAGTAGAGTAACTTTAGCTGATTAATATATATATACAAGGATAATTTATTTATAAGGTACACATAATTGAAGAGCGCCGTTTTTGTGTGTGTCACACCTCAAGGGCCCTCTCAAATCACGGATAAGATTTTTTGTAAAGATGCGTCTTTAGTGCTCCTTTAAAGACACCAACAGTTTCTGCCTTCCTCACATTAGGTGGTAGTCTGTTCCACTCCATTGGGCCCGCAAACCGGAAAGCACGGTCCCCAAAATTAGTGCGTGTCTGACGTGACGGCTGGACTAAGTCAACCACCCCACACCCTGCAGATCTGAGAGTTTGGCGTCTCAAATCTATCTCAATAGGTGAGAACATGTCAGACAGGTATGAAGGAGCCGTACCATTGACAGCTTTGTAAACCATCAAACAAACACGGTAGACCACCCTCTCCGGAAAACGAAGCCAATGCAGTTCTTTCAACAATGGAGTAATATGATTAAATTTGGACATCCCGAAAATGAGTCTTGCTGCAGAGTTCAGCACAGATTGTAGTCGGCTGAACTGTTTTTTCGGCTGACCTATATACAGCGTTGAGCAATAGTCAACCCGAGACATCACAAAAGCGTTAACCAGGGTCCTGACCGCCCCTGATGGTAAACATCTCCTGATTGCCTTAATCTGGCGAAGTTCAAAAAACGAGGAGGATACCGTGTTATTCAACTGCTCTCCCATTGTGAGGTTCCGATCCAGTGTGACTCCTAGAAGTCTCACTGAATCTGACGGCTGAATCAGCTGTCCCCCAATGGAGAGTGGTACGCGAGTTGTCAGGAGATGATCACGCCTGGACGTAGCCGCCCACATAATTAACTTCAACGGGAAGGCCTTCCGCCACCAAAAAACATTGCAAGTGAAGATCACCGAGTGAAGCGACTCCGCATGAGTTGCATGAACTTGGTGGGTGGAGGTGGGTCGAGTGCCATATCCAAAGTGTACAGAATTTAGAAAAATAACGCTTCATTTGAAAGTTATTGTTTGATTTAGTTTGGTTTGATTTTAATTGAGATTCTCCTGATTTAGATAGATTTCTCGAGAGCAACAGCGCGGGAAAATGAACAAACTCACATTTTTTTGTGTCACTGTCGAGGTAGTGTTTTATTTAATTTTATTGCATCTATGTTTCGAACTGCCAACCTTATACACCTACATGTATCTTTAAGCTCTTTTGCAATATTTAACAGTTAACAGCTGTTTTTTTTTTCAATTAAATTCAAATATCCGTTCCGGTCGATATCTGCTCAGTTGGTAGAGTGCTCGCATTCCATGCCGTGAGGTCGAGTTCGAATCCCACCGAGGATGTCAGAAATGATTTCTTGTTTTGGTGCTTATTTCAAACCACAAATTAAAATACCTGCAAGGTGTACTTAGTCTTCACAAAAAATGAGCACCAGCCCCCTCGGGAACTGGGAAACTCCCACTTCAAATGAAGTGGTTGGCGTAATGCCGACCCCCTTACCTGTAAAAATAAATAGGTTCCATTCGCCACATGCGAAACCCTTCGGATATAACGTGGCAAGACGTTACACTATATGTGTAGCTTAGTTGCGTAGTTGCGTAACCCATAAATCATTACAATATCTTTTCATTGAATTTAGGAAGCAGCCTTTAGGTTCACAAGAAATGAGTACCAGCCTCCTTACCTGTAAAAATAAATAGGTTCCCCTCGCCACATGCGAAATCCTTCAGGGATAACGCTGCAAAAAGTTACACTACATGTGTAGCTTAGTTGCGTTTATCAGTAGAATTAAAGTGTTTTTGTTTTCGTAATAATTAATATGTTATTAAATGGAGTTCTACAAAGCTTCCCCTGAAACATTTCATAAATTGTTAAAATATTTACTCTTTTATTGCTGTTGTAGACTTATAGGTTGGTATGCGGCTGACCACCCATGCTGTAAAAATGGTACACTTTGCCATTGTCACCCCTGTCTCAAGGAAGGACGGCAAGAGTTGCAGGGTGTATGTCCATTTGAGATTTGATTTTTATGTTGTAGGTTCACATGCGGCATATGTGCAAGCGCGAACTTGTACGTGTCTGGTTGTGAGAATGCATGTAATGGGAATCTCCAATGTAACATACCTTTGCAACTTACTCGTAGATTAGGTAGATTAGATTAGATATACCTACTATTCACTAAATGATTACATCGGTACTAAGTTCACAAAATGCGTTCTTCTCTCCTTTTACACGAACTGAAAACAATTCATAAACACTTGAATGAATATGAACACTACAAGTCACGACGCCTTTTCCTGAAAAAGGGGTGACACTGGCAAAAGTGAAGAAATTTTTACCGTATAGTTGGCCTTCTGTCAATTTTATGCATCTATAATCTAAGTTGCAAAGATATTTCAACATTCATAACTCGTATCAAATGCATGCTCACAAACAGAAACGTGTAAGTTCTATCTATAATCTAAGTTGCAAAGATATGTTAACATTTGAGGCTCATATCAAATCAACCGCCATTTCATCATTATCTTTTTCATGCACTCTCTTTTTTGTTATGACTCTGAATATCCCATTCATTCGCTGTTTCATAAATTTGATCCATCCATACTTTTCTCGGTCTTTCTCTACCACGGCTTCCATTCATACTTGCAGCGTACACTCTCTTCGTCAGTCTTTCGTCATTTATTCTTTCCATGTGCCCAAACCATTTTCGCGCTTACAAATGCTGAATGTGTACTTACAAAAAAAAAAAACGTAAACCCTGCAACTTTTGCCAACCTTCCCTGAAACAGGGGTGACATTGGTGAAGTGAATCATTTTTTACAGCATAGGTTGTCAGCCGCATTTCAACCTATAAGTCAAGGAACAATGGAGATTGAAAATCAAATGTTGGCTCCAACTTCAGTTGCAGATTGAAGAAACGCATTGTTAAATGTTGTTTCTTAAATAATATATTCAAGTGTTGAATAACATTCACTCACATTCTCCTCTGAATGTATTCTTGCGCCGCCATTGTGTCTTGTCAACATTGTAAGCGCTTTGGCGCGCAATTATCGCGCGGCCAGCACTAAATAATATTTTTATTATCTCGGGAAAATTTAATTTACGTCTGGTAACACTTTTAATGCCAGCCTCGCCCACACCCGCGCGCCATTTTTATTTTTTCGCGCACGGCAACATTATTATGGCGTCGCTACACCACCGGCAACTAGTCATTACTGCTAGCAACACATGTGTGGCACATCATTGTCCCATGCCCTGTAGGTATCTTAATCCCATTTGATCTATCTATAAACTATGTCTAATCTAATCTAAGTTGCAAGGATATGTTACATTGGAGATTCACATTACATGCATTCTCACAACCAGACACATACAAGTTCGCGCTTGCACATGCCTCATGTGAACCTACTACATAAAAACCAAATCTCAAATGGATATACACTCTGCCACTCTTACCGTCCTTCCCTGAAACAGGGGTGATATTGGCAAAGTGAACCATTTTTACAGCATGGGTGGTCAGCCGCATACCAACCTATAAGTCAAGGAACCAAAAATATATCAACATTAAAGATTCATACTAAATGTATATCCAAAGCAGACACGTAAGAGTTTGCGTTTGCATATGCCGCATGTGTGCTTACGAAATACTAAATCGCCTAATCCAATCTAAAGGCTAGTTCGCACGAGGCCACTGATTTAGTCAAGTAGCGAGTAATTTAGTAGTGGGCGGGGCGCTACTCGCCCGTGAAGCGTTCGCATTACGGTCCAGTACAGTACACAAGTGCGAAGTTGGCTGCAGAAAGCCCTTTCTATAATGGCGGAAAATTTGAATTGGCTGCAGTTTGAAAATATTAATTGAGTATTAAAATCATGTTATTATAAAGCCCTTTAAATTGGCTATAGTTTGGTAATATTAACTGATTTATGCCCGGCCACCTAGCTAGGAGCCTGTTTAGCAAACAACTTCGAAACTCGACTTTTGTAAATTCGAAATGTATTTTATGGTTTATAAAATAATATACACATTTTAAATAAAAACAACACATGACTATTTGATGTTTAAAATAATATCTACCATTTACGCTGCAAACATTATTTTTTAATTGAATTTTTATCTTTTCAATGATGTGTACAAAGTATATTTTGTATGCACACACTATAATACGGCTCGTAGTCTGCAGCTGCATTCAGATGCATTTCTCTGTTGCGTTTTTCGTTGTTGACAATTAACATCAATATTCGACATGTAAAATCGGCATTTTCAAATACACGGCGGTCACCAATCAATTATCAAGTTAAAGAAGAAACATGGTTCAACTTTTCAGAGGCTGAGCGCGAGAAACTTGTTCAATCCTGCTACATACGCCTCTCACGTCTGTCACAGATACCAGCTGATGGCTTACAGTGGCATAAAATTGTAATGCCTCTAATTAGTTATCCCCGTGTGTCACTGAATTGTTTCTGTACAAAACAACAAGTAACAATCCATCTGAAGGATATCATAAGGCCTGTGATATGACAAATTTATGGTAGGTACCTATAAACATCGATCAATGTAAAAGATCGATGTTTTTAATTACGTAATAAATTCATGGACGATAATAGTTATTTCCACAACATCTTTACCAAAACTATATTTGTACAGCTCTATTGTCAGCAAGGAGCTACATGATTGTATTTTTGACAGCTGATATCCGCACCAAAAATCGATGTCATACTATTCTTATCGAAAAAAAAATACCTTTCTCAAAACTTTTTGGACGTAGATAAGTCCTAGCAACTTCTATATTCTCAAGAGTTTCTAAAAAAACAAGGATATCGGTGTGCATATCCACTTATTTACAGTTTAAACATGACATAACCTCACTGACAGGTCGCTAAGTTTAGGGAGCGGAACATCGGGCTCGCAAATATAAGAAGTTCTTAAGTACTTAAATATTTTTAAACAGCACTTTATCTTTAAATATTCTTGCTGAAAACGGGCATTATCTTTTCAAACTGCAGCCAATTTAAATTGCCGCCATTCTTGCATTTCCGTTTCCCCGCCAAGAGTGAGCGGCCAATGGCGCGGCCGCTAATAAACTCGACTCGGACTCGGGCTTTTCCGTGGCTCTTCGGACTCGGACTTTTCCGTGGCTTCTCGGCAACACTCGCCCACGGACGGTGGGCGGGGCCGCTACTTGCCCGAAAAAATAGAATGAAATGGATCGGCTTGACTAAACCATTGACTTAACTACTGGACTAAATTGTTGGGGTTCGCACACGTTTAGCCACTAAATTACTCGTTACTTGACTAAATTACTCGCCTTGTCCGAACCAGCCTTAAGCTACAAAGTCTCCTTTATAGGTAAAACGGATTAAGTTCTGATTCATTGATTCGAGAACTCATGGATTAAATATTTTATTGGGAGTAACTTATCATAATAAATGAACTCATTATGAACTATTACTCATGACAAACTCCTTAACTACAGGATTTTCACACATTTGTGTAATGTTTTTCCTCGTAGAAAATAGCAAAAAAGGTGTATGTGTCTGAAAAACCATTGTTGGCTTAATATGTCACTTATTCAGTTTTACCTTTAATGTATCAAAAAGCAAATAAATATAAGCCCTGCAACTCTTGCCAACTTCCTTTGCCGATGACTTCTTCCCTGAAACCCATTTGAAACCGGGAAAACACTGGCAAAGTGAACCATTTTTTGCAGTATGTGTGATCAGCTTTCCGTTTTTTCCTAGACTTACATCAAACAGTGGTCGACAGCCATCAGTAGATCTTACCGTACATATTTGAGGATAGGACGGAAAAAAGCATGGCGGTCCCCGAACAGCTGATTATTGTTCCAAATGAAATGAATCAGCTGTTGATACGCTGCCATGTTGTATTTCGCCTTATCTTCAAAAAGAAACGGTGAGACCTATCAACGGCCGTCGAGATTTCCACCGCAGAACAAATAGTTTAAAAATAATGCACATAAAAGTGACACCTACATACAACACAAATACAATAACTTTTGTGAAAAGATCACAATTATCATCAGATTTGAATGACCGTTAACTTGATCGACGCAATGACCGCTGCAGATGTGTGTGTAGGGTTTTATACTTTTTTTATTGGAGGGAAATGTCTGTAAGAATACTTTCTGCGGTCGCCAACTAATTACAAACTTCAATAGTATATTTTGTTATACGACCCGGTCCAGCAATAAAACGAACGTTACTTTTTTAAATACCTACCTACCATTCTGAATACAATGAATACTTTTTCGAGGAACCACATTTTTAAAGATCTCTATTTTCACTTTATGTAGGTATAATTTGCAGTTTCAATAGTTGTAACTTTAGTATAAGTTATTAATCCGGTCGATAACTCGGTTGGTAGAGTGCTTGCATTCCATGCAGAGAGCTCAGATTCGAATCAGTCCGAGGGTGTCAGAAATGATTTCCCGTTTCTTGGCTTATTTCAAAGCCAAAATGAATACCTAGTCTTTACAAGAAATGAGCACCAGTCCCCTTGGGAGGTGGGAAACCCCCAATTCAACCGAAGTGGTTGGCGTAAGGTAAGGCGGGACCCCTTACCTGTAGAAGTAAATAGGTTCACTCGCCACGTGCGAATCCTTTGGGGAGAACGCGGCAAGAAGTTACACTGTATGTGTAGCTTAATAGTATTTTTATTTTACCGGCATTTTCTGTTGGAAGCATTTAATTAGCACCGTTAAAAAAAGAAAGAAAAATTGATGCCTAGCTTGCCTCGCTGTTCAATTGCGTTCGAAGTTTTTTTTTTGAGTTTTTGTATGAGTTGATTTTGTTAAAAAATATTAATCAATTTGAGTCGTAGCTAGAACTTAGTTTAATTTCTTAAAACGTTCTTCAAAACGCGTTTGATCCGTAGTTGATCCATTGATCATTGTTTGTACGGTAAATTCACGTCAAGTGGCGGCTGAACCATGAATTTGCTGTATGTGAATAACATTCTAAAGGCAAAGTAAAGAATATTTAATATGACGGTATTTGCCTCTACCGAGCGCACGCGTCTACCATCACATACGGGTATCCTTCCCGCCAAGCAGTCTACCGAGAACAAGGCGAGCTTTATTATTATTATAGAGGACGCATAAAAACTCCGAGCCTTGGGACGACACGGCTTGATGGGGCATGTAACCTTGGATGGATGGTAATCAAAGTGGAGGTATGCAGGCTCGAGTCCTTGTTGCTGTGAAATGGGTAATGCAAGAGAAATAAATAATAACAACGACTTTAATATCGTTTTGTATCATTGGGAAAAATAAAACCTCTCTCATACAATCTCTTCAGTCAAGGCGAATTATGTGTGATCTTAAATCTATAATCTAAGTTGCGAATAAGAATCTTCTGCTCGAGACGGTTCTGGCATAATAATAATAATAATATTAGGAAGATTTATTTGGTGAGCGCTGTTTTTGTGTGTATCACACCTCAAGAGTTTTGTCGTTGCTGTAGAAAGCGCCAATTCTCAAGCAAGACCCAATTGTTGTAAAGTTGGATGGACCTTTCCGTGACCGGTCTTTTGTAAAGGTTTATGAATTTTTCAACCCAGCGAAGAGCACATTTAGAAATATAAATGGTATTTTTTTATGCTCCGCCGGGATTCGAATCCACAACCTTACATTTACGATTCCGAAGTGTTGCCACTGGACTACGGACCGGTCCAAGAAATGCCAACAACACGCGGTGTACCTGAGCGGTCACCCATCCAAGTAGCATCCGCGCCCAATGTTGCTTAACTTCGGTGATACGAGTTGCAAAACTTGAGAAAAGTAAAGTTTACGGAAAATATCTCCCAAAATCTGCCGTTTTTGTTTCTTACACTTTATGGTCTTGGCAGAAGAGTTACAGTGATGAAGAAAATCAAGTTCAAACAAACAAAAACGGCAGATTTTGGGGGAAATCACTCTTTAATAATTGCCGTAAACTTTACATTACTCAAGTTTTGCCACTCGTACTAAGGGTACTGACGAGAACCTGTGCTTTCAACATGGTATCATCGTTGACGTCGTTGGCATGGGCTGGTGTATACCTTTAGTCACCTTTAAATACGGATTGCAGTGCTTTGAAAGGCATTATTAGTACCCGAGCCGTTAAGCGAGTAGTGCAAATATTCAAACTGTGAGCAAATTCCTAAAATAAATTTAATCGAACCCAAGTAAATCGTACAACATTGTTATCTTGGTTATAGTCGCAGCAACAATTGGTGTAACACCATTTAATAGCCTCGATACCCCACCTGCAATAAAGCATTGTGCATCGTGCACTGCTCTGCTAGCCTCTAATCCACCTGGAATAATCTGCGTCCCGCCAAACAGCTCTCATCTCCTACACTGAGAACAACTATCTCTCAAGTATTAAACGAGAAGCTTCAACTCAAGCAAAAACGTATGGAAACTGAAAAGGCGCGGTTATATGTAGCGGCTGAACCGTTGACTTGTAATATTGATGGAGACGAAACTAGCTTATGGCATTGTAACATACGAGTACTATGAGACTTACATGTCAACCACAGAGCTGTCAAACCCTACAAAATAATGAATAAACGTTTTCTTGCTTATTGCGTTTTGACACCCAAGAATTACACATGCCGTTTTGTTTTGTTTTTTTTTTTTGTTTTAAATCCTGTGCGGGAGAGTCCCTAAATTCTAGAGACTCTAGGGGTCTATGACACTTGTTGTAGTGCCGCAGAGGTGTACCTACGAGCTTGGTCGTCGCTACAAAGCGCCAATACTCAAGCAAGACCCAGTTGCTGTAAGGCTGGATGGACCTTTGTTTTTTATGATAATGTAATTTTTCTAACAATGTTGTCAAATTCACCGACCATAGCAGTCGTAACGCGTGCGCACGATTTCCGCAAAGTTGTCATTTTTGTAATATAGCAAAGTAGTAAAAAATAACATCTGTACCTTTTGCTTGTTAACAGTGTCGAGACACTCGGAGTACCATTTTTCTCTTTCTAACTGACGAAGATATGTGTCGCGGTAGGTTGAAACGGGTATAGCGTCTATTCTTCCTTATTCATCAGCCTTTCTCAGTCAACTCCTGGACGTAGGCCTCCTCCAATCTTCTTCGTGTTTCTCTATCGGCTGCTGTGCTCAGTCATATTGTGCATACAGTTCCCTTGATGTCGTCCAGCCACCTCAGTTACGGTCTCCCCACTCCTTGCTTGAGCATCTTGGGTCGCCACTGGACGATCCTTTTCAGCCACCTGTATTGATCCCACCTTGCGACGTGACCTGCCCATCGCCACTTTAAGCAGGCCACTCGCTGTATGACATCAGTGACACCAGTAGGTACGTCTACGGATCTTCTGGTTTGGAACCCTGTCTCTGAAGTTGATTCACAGTATCCTCCTTTCAATTGCTCTTTGGTACCTCCTCAGTCTGTTGGCGCTATACTGAGTGAGCCTTTTTGTTTTCAAACCATAGGTCGCAACTAAAACGCAACTAAGCTACACATATAGTGTAACTTCTGCCGCGTTATCCCCGAAGGGGTCGCATGTGGCGAGTTGAACCTATTTATTTTTACAGGTAAGGGGGCCGGCCTTACGCCAACCACTTCAGTTGAAGTGGGGGTTTTCCAGCTCCCGAAAGGGCTGGTACTCATTTCTTGTGAAGGCTGAGTAAACCTTGCCGGTTTTTTTTTATTTTGGGGTTTGAAATAAACACCGAAACGGGAAATCATTTCTGACACCCTCGGTGGGATTCGAACCCGAGCCCACGGCATGGAATGCAAGCACTCTACCAACTGAGCTATCAAGGATAGGTGGATATAGGTGGATACTGTAAAGGCGCATTACTCATAGACCCTACATCTCATACACAAATCAGACACGAAAATCAGGGTTTGTATAGCGTTTGCTTGGGTCTATGCAGCGTCTGTTTGCATCTAAATAGTTTCAACTCCACTTTATTATAACTGAACGTTCTGATAAAACGCTGACGTAGAGTTGAATGCCTGGGGTACTGGAGTAATCACAAAACGCTGAGTCTTATTAGCACTCGGGGTCATCCCGACCTCATAACACTAATTACCTGCCGAGACACGAAGCCAGGGCTCAGGGTGTCAGACAGACCCTACATTCTAGGCGCATTCATTTCATATTATTAGCATTTCACAAAATCTTACTTTATGGAAAAGTAAAGTCCGGTCGATAGCTCAGTTGGTAGAGTGCTTACATTGTATACCGAGAGCTCTGATTCTAATCCTACCAAGGGTGTCAGAAATGATTTCCCGTTTCGGTGTTTATTTCAAACCCGAAATAAAATCCCGGCTAGGTTTTTTTCATTCAATTGTGTGTAATTTGTCATAGTAAGTGAACGAATCGTATTTTATTACGACAAACTTCAAAACTACAGGATTTTCACACTTTTTTAGTATTTTATCTCACAGGAAACAGGGGAAAGGTGCAATTATCTGAGAAACCCATAAACTTAGTTAATGTGTGGATTACCTGCCATGTTTTTGCCACACTGAGTGCGTCTATAGTGGTGCACAACCCTGTAGTGTTTGCTCGCCCTGCCCGGGGGCCGCGACGTCAGATTACCCCAATCACTTGTCTGCTCCACCCGCACTATCCCGGTCTTCCCCTTCCAGTGCTGCTCCGCGTGGGAACCCGCCAGACCTTGCGGCGCCGCTGGCGGGACCGAACCCTGATCTCCCGCTCACACAACGTCACGATCATCCCGCGACTATGGAGCTAGGTGGTGACAGGCTAGAACGCCACAGTGACAAAACGACACATGATATAACGACACATGACAGAGCGACACATGACATAACAACACATGACAAAACGACACATTGTATAACGACACATGACAGAGCGACACATGACAGAGCGACACATGACATAATAACACATGACATAACGACACTTGATATCACGACACATGACATAACGACACATGACATAACGACACATGACATAACAGGGGTGTGCATCCCATACAGCCACATGCGCCTGATAGGATTTTTAAAAAACATTTAAACTTTATGACTTCAGATTGAAATTCCAAATTTAAGTTCGATTGGAGCCATCGTTAGCACTTCAGTCAATTTCAAATGAATTATTTTAAAGGAATATTTATTCTGAAATGTATTTTCATATACCTTATGCACGCGCCTGTGGCATAACGACACATGACAGACATCACAATGACAGAACGACACATGACAGTACACCACAAGACAAAAACATCACTATGACAAAACAACACATAAAATAAATCATTATGGCTAAACATCACATACGAAAAAACAGAACATACCATAAACGTTACATGTAACGGTTTTGCCTTGTGACGTATTTTCCTGTGATTTTTTTTTGTCATTTTTTGTCATAGTTATGTTTTGTCATGTGATGTTCTGTCATGTTTCGTTCTGTCATGTGCCGTTCTGTCATGTGTCGTTCTGTCATGTGGTGTCGTTCTTTCATGTGTCGTTTTGTCACTGTGTTGTTTTATCATGGAACCGAAGCTAGATTAATACACAAGCTAACCGCATAGGAGTACCTCTCGAGGCATGCACACTGACGATTACTCCATACCGACTTGTAAAGGCAGCGTGTAAGGTATTATTTGGCAAGCGCCGTTATTGTATGCAACACACGCCAAGGGCCCTCTAACTTAAGCGAGACCCTGTTTAATTTATCAAGTTATCCTATGCGAGAAATTGCTCAGATTTCAGGTCCGGTCGATAGCTCAGGTGGTAGAGTGCTTGCATTCCATGCCGAAAGCTCGGGTTCGAATCCCTCCGAGGGTGTCAGAAATGATTTCCCGTTTCGGTGTTTATTTCAAACCCCAAAATAAAATACCGGCAAGGTTTACTCAGCCTTCACAAGAAATGAGTACCAGCACTCTCGGGAGCTGGGAAACCTCCACTTCAACTGAAGTGGTTGGCGTGAGGCCGGCCCCCTTACCTGTAAAAATAAATAGGTTCAACTCGCCACATGCGACCCCTTCGGGGATAACGCGGCAAGAAGTTACACTATATGTGTAGCTTAGTTGCGTTTTTTTTTTTTTTGCGTTGCGTTTCAGGAAATACAGAGGCATTACGATGGTTTGCTTGGGTTCAATTTAATGAAACTTCGATTAAAATTTATTTGACATAATCTATTGTAGGAATTTTCTCACATTTGGTTCACTTTTTTTTTCTATATTACACGTTTCTGCTTGTGGACATGCTTTGGGTTTTTATATTGTATGTAGGTTCACATGCGGCAGTGCAAGTGCGAACTTGTAAGAATGCATATAATGTGAATCCCCAATTTTACATACCTTTGCATCTTAGATTAGATTAGATTGGACATGAATTTAAAATATGTAAATATATCCTTACGATTTAAATTATAGATTATATATGCCTCTTTCTAGGACACGTCTCCGTATCTACCCACATCTCTTTTTCCAACTTTAAACAATGAAGTGTATTCTTTTGTTGGGTTGCATCTAACGATTGCACCCTAACGATTATCGATGTATCAGCGGTGCTATAACGGCCGCTACCCCCACCGTAACGGCGCTACCCCCGTTACATAACGAGCCTCGTTATCGGCTCCAACTCCTGGAGGGGTGGGAGGGAGACAGGAGAATGTTCCAGGAGAAAAGTAAATGTCTCACTCTGCCACCATTTGCATTTAGGATTCTCTGTTACGTAAAATAAATGTAGAAAATAAATAATTGAAGCATATTATTGTACTCGTATGTCTACGTATCAGTGGCGAAAGGTGCCATACAAGCCAGTTTCCATCGGCTTCCCTTTTAAAATGATGTAACAAAGTAGTTTAAAAATATAGGCTCAAAGTAAAAATATACATTTAAACCCAAAGAAACAATACGTATTTTTCCCCCATTGAAACCATGCAATCTACATTATTATCATTTCTGCCTCATTTTAAACGGGAAACCGATGGAAGCCGGCTTGTATGGCACCCTTCGCCACTGCTACGTATACTGAACTATCCTAACGTATTATCTTCGAAAGACAAAAAAGAGGTCGCTCAAGACTTCATACTTCCAGGATTTGAAGCGGCTCATGGATGTCTCCTCCTATCAGCAGCTCAAGAGGATGACAACCAACAGAGACAGGTGGCTGGCACAAGGCACTGCCTTTAGAAGATGATTATGTACCTAAGAGAAATAAGGGTAGAACAGTACCCTTAGTAAAAAACATAACATTAAAACTTACCCTTAGTATTCAGTAATATTTTGGACTCGTAGTACCTATTCAGTGTTTTTTTTTTTAAAAATACATGGAAATAAGAACGCTCTGGAAAGGTGTTTATTTTAGTTGTATAAATTTTCGAATTACTGCTTCCTTAATCCGGCTCATAAGCCTTGAAGGCTCAGGGTCTTCCGCACCACAATCCTCCAGGACTCTCTGTCTTGTGCTGCTTCCCTCCATGGTCCCCTCACTCCCAGGACTTCCGTGTCAGCCTTGGCATTGTCTGCCCACCGCATCCTGGGACGTCCGAGTGGGTTGACACCTGAGGGGGCACCATCCAAGACAGTTCTAATGATCCTGGAGCCCTCTGCACATGCTACATGTCCGACCAACTAAAGTATTTTTGATTTAATTACCGATACTATGTTTTACTCTTTAATTATATAAGTACGAATGCGCCACCTGTCGCCCTTAGTTACAGGTCCGAGAATACTTTCAGAAATTTATTTTTATTTTTCTATGACTATTTATTGACTCCAGGCTTCACATCCGTACAACACAACTGGACGAACAATGGAAACATAAACATGAATTTATACATACATACTTTTCTTGGATTATTAAAATTATTTAGTTTGTTTTATTTACACAACAAACACGAAATAATTTTATTCCTCCCATAATACATACACACACTTCTCGAAAAATTTCGTAAACAAATTATCATAATAAACGTGTTATTCGCTAAGGCCTAATATGAATAATAATAACAATAATAGGAAGCACAATATTTTATTCGATCGTAATAATAAAAAATCTTTTCAGCGAAAGCAAAAAAAAATGGAAAATTGCGGACTCTGAGGAAACGTAATATTTTCATTTTTCTCGCATTTCCACGTGTTGTGAGTATAAAACTTACTCGATACATATTGCGTGTGTAGGTACTGGTGTGTACGTTTAGATATACATATGTATGTGTACCTACTCATTTTGTTTACATGTGTGTGTGTGTGTAGCGAAAGGATGATGTACCCTTAGTACGAGTTGCAAAACTTGAGTAATGTAAAGTTTACGGCAATTATTAAAGAATTATTTCCCCCAAAATCTACCGTTTTTGTTGGTTTGAACTTGATTTTATTCATCACTGCAACTCTTTTGCTAAGACCATAAATTATAAGAAACAGAAACGGCAGATTTTGGGAGAAATCACGCTTTAATATTTTTCGTACACTTTACTTTTCTCAAGTTTTGCAACTCGTACTAAGGGTACAGATTCCCAAGTAAAGAACTGAGCGTTTCACCAAAAATATACAGAAACTAAAACCTTCACTAATTGTGCTATTTAAGTTTTGATACATTTTTGTTAAAGCCGTATATTTGAATTTATACGTAATGTTGTATACTTGGGGTATTACGGAACAAATTGTAATAACTTTGACGACACAAAGACGTTATGGGGTATAAAAAATTTTTGTTCAAAAATTTATAGCGGCGCTATTCAATTTTCATACTGTTTTTCAAACTATGACTTTGTGTGTACATTTGCCTAAGCACGCTAGTGTGTTTCGAACAATCTGACTCTAGTATGATCCATTATGGGAGTGTTGGTACGTGAGCCTAAGCACGCTGGGTGTGTGTGTGTGGAATAATCCACAATAGAAGAATCCTGAGTACACGAGAAACGTCCATACAAACGGTATGAATAGTCTGCGGAGAACCAGTGTCGCCTGAAGCATTGAGACGTGAAGTCAATAAGCTAGAGCTAGAAAATTAATCAGTACATTGTAAACCAATATTGTGGAAAGTAAATCGTGTAAAATAAATAAATAGCAGTTGAATTAAAAGAACCTATTTTTTTTTATTTTTTTTCAGTCTTGATAATAAACTTGATAACTCTCGATAATGACCTGAATCTTGAAGGTTGAAAGTGCTTGAGGCGGATAAAATTATTGTGAAAATAAAACTACGTTTTGAAAAAAAAAAAAAAAATTAAAATGAATTTTCACTGTGTGAATACACAAACCCTACAAAGTTCAAAAGAACCTAACTAATAAAAAATTGTTGGTTGGCGCGACGATGTTCAGAGAAGTGCGGGACTTGCCTGGATGCGGATCGCTCAGGATAGAAATTAATGGAAAATGCGAGAGGAGGCCTACGTCCAGGAGTGGACGATCAATACAGGCTGAAGAAGAAGAAGAATAATACAAAATTTGGAATACGCAATGACTTGCTTGCGACGTAAATGTTTGTAAAAGTTGATACTGCGGGCTGTGAGCAAATCAGTGAAGCCCCACAACAATTCCAATAAGCATTCCACGGCGGGAATATAAGAATCATTTTCGCGAAAATTACAAACTTACACACTCGGAGCAATTCCAGCTCGGGCCGCGTGTGTGTATTACACATATTATTATGATGATGTGAGCATGTGTGTGTGTGTGTGTGTGTGTGTGTGTAGTGTGTGTGTAGTGTGTGAATGTGTGGGTGGCTACCTAATACCTATGTAGTTACAGATCATATTCAACGACAACGCGTCCGCAATGGGGGTTATAAATGTCTAATCTAATCTAATCTAATCTAAGTAGCAAAGATATATATTACATTTGAGATTCACATTACATGTATTCCTATAACCAGACACGTACAAGTTCGCGCTTGCAAATGCCTCATGTGAACCTACAACATGAAAACCAAATCTCAAATGGACATAGGTACACCCTGCAACTCTTGCCGTCTTTCCCTAAAACAGGGTTGACATTTGCAAAGTGAACCATTTTTATAGCATGGGTGGTCAGCCGCATACCAACCTATAAGTCAAGGAACTTGTTGTTGAAAAAAAAACACATGACAAAAAAAAAACATTCGATTGTATGGAAATTCTGTCTAATCCACCGCTTTTTCTTCTTCGTCTTTTTCTTGTGCGTCCTAAGGGAAGATTGTTGATCATCATAGATTGGTGATGATCATTCTTGGATTCTTAGACTGGTCCGTAGTCCAGTGGCAACACTTCGGACTCGTAAATGAATGGTTGTGGATTCGAATCCCGGCGGAACACAAAAATATACCATTTATTTTTCCAAATGTGTTCTTCGCTGGGTTGAGAAATTCATAAACTTTTACCAAAAACAAGTCACTGAAAGGTCCATCCAACCTTACAACAACTGGGTCTGGCTTGAGAATTGGCGCTTTCTACAGCGACGACCAAGCTTGCAGAGGGCTCTTGAGGTGTGATACACACAAAAACAGCGCTCAGCAAATAAATCATCCTAATATTATTATTAATATCTAGTCACTGATTTTCCTTGACTTATAGGTTGGTATGCGGCTGACCACCCATGCTGTACAAATCGTTCACTTTGCCAATGTCACCCCAGTCTCAGGGAAGGACGGCAAGAGTTGTAGGGTGTATGTCCATTTGAGATTCGGGTTTTTATATTGTAGGACTACATGCGGCATGTTTAAGCGCGAACTTAAATATGTCTGTTTTGTGAGAATGCGTATAATGTGAATCTCTAATGTCACTTATATTTTGCAACTTAGATTAGATTAGATCATACAGGGTAAGATTGAGGGGAGTAGAACTCAGGGACGGTGAATGACATCGTGGCTGAAGAACCTGCGACAATGGTTCCAACCATAGCACTAAGTCCCTATTTCGAGCCGCAGCATTTAAGGTAAATATAGCCATGATGATCGCCAATCTTCGATAGAAGCGTCCCTAGTAAACATTTTTACGAGGAAAAAAACATGTTTTTTCTAATTATTAAAACTTCATATTTTTAACCACATTCACGTCGCCGGGCAACTTCATCCCGTATCGCAAGCGCGCGAGAAAAGAGAGAATATTAGCTGCGCCACCCCGCGGCCCCCTGGGGGGTGGGGGAGGGTGGGTGGTGGGTGGATAGGAGGAGGCGTCTGGGGCTAAAAAATCACCCCCTCCCACCCACCCCGGGGCAGTTTGTCCGTGCTGCGTGTCTTTTTGTAATGTCTCACGAATCCCGACAGCAAACGCTGCAGCTTTTGATAATCTCGACATATAGAAATTATTTGACGTTGCTTAAATCTCAATTTTAAAATTGTGTTAAAATACATATAATGTTTAATTATCTATAACTAGTTTTATCAGAATAATAATATATCGCTGATTTAATCAAACTCGTCGCCCTTGGCAAAAAAAGCCTCCCACTAGGCTCGGCAGAAACCGGAACTAAGAGCCGATACTAAGAGTTAACATAGTGTTTGGAGATCGTGCATTTGCAGTTGGTGGTCTTCTGGCCTAGAATCCCCTACTTCATCATGTGACAGAGCTAGAGGACCATGGAAAGTTCCGGAATGCACTGAGAAAGCAAATATCTGGCATCACATGCACAAGCGCCCTTGGAGTGACTACATCACGAAACGACGCTATAAAGAACTCTTTATATAACTCGCTATAATAATCTTTGATCAATGCCCATTTTATTACAGATCAAACGTAACTAAGCTACACATACAGTGTAACTTCATGTGGTGATTCGGAACCTATTTAAGATAATTGATTTAAAACAAGAAGATAAAGACGGTCTATGGATAAGTGTGATTAATCAATGTATGAAATGCTTTGAAGATTGTAGCAAAATAATAATAAAATAGATTACATTTTTTTTGTGTAGAATTAAAGTAAGCTTTTACGAACCGTGTTGAAGAGAAGGCCTCTTACACGATGCTCAGATGATATTAAAAGAGTTGCTGGTGACTGGATGCAGAGAGCCCAGGACAGAGACGCCTGGAGAGATATGGGGGAGGCCTATGTCCAGCAGTGGACAAGAAGTGGCTGACTAAGTAGTAGTAGGTAATTGAAGAAAAGAGCGGGTTTCTAAAACTTACATTGACGGCATATATTTATTTACCATTACATTTTATATGGACATTAACAACATTTTTAATTTTCATACTAACTGTCTAATAACGTTACTAATTAGAAACATTAGTTTGCTAGAATATAAACAAAAATAGTTTTGGTAAATTAATGAGATAACAAGTTTTGTTTATTTTTCATTAATTTTATCCATTATCTATTTCAGGCTGTAGACCTCTGATGATGATGACTTCTTAGAAATGTGAATTAACTTTCCTGAAAATAGCGTCTCGTGTTTTCTTACAGGACCTTAAGTTATTTTGCTGTGAATTTGTTTATCTCTCATACCTTTCACATGAATTAATGAAAGACACTTTTACACGAGTTTTACATATTCTAGTGAATATTATACTTTTCTTTGTGTTCTACACGTTCTAGAAAATGCTTTTACTTTCAAAGCTAAAACTTTCAGCCATCAAAAGTGCAATCAATATAAAACACTTCTAATGCTTATTCTTTCACATCCTTGGGATGGGCTTTTCAACTGGTAATAATAATAATAATACAGCATCCATATGTATGAGAAGGTGGGAGTGAAGGGGGGGGTGAGATAAGGGGGTGGGCATCCCCCCAAAACTCGGGCACAAGAAAATGAGAATGAAACGACTAGGAGGAAAGCGGGGGGGAGCAAAACGTAGAAGAAGAAGGAAGCGGGGGGAGAAGTTGTTCGGGCGCGAGCAAGTTGCTTTGCGCCGTTGAAAAATAACATAGAGGAGCAGAAACTAACTCACTGCATTGATTCATACTATCTACCAAATTTGTCTCAGTCCTGTCAAACGTTGCAGTTGCGTAGTTATACAAAACATGTTTTTACACGTCAAATTTCATCTTTTCTTGCTTTCTTCAATATATGTTGTGACACCCAATCACAACACATGCCATAATGTCTTAAAATAATTCATTTTTCCATGAAAAATTATCAATATTATCCATCACAAGATTTAAACCGCATGCCTCTATGTTCGGACTGCTCCGGGCGTAGTACGCACGCGGCAATGCTGCCATCTATAATAATCTTTTATCTAAGTTGCAAGGATATATTAACATTCAAAGCTCATATCAAATGTCCACAAACAAACACGTGTAAGTTCGCGCTTACAAATGCTGAATGTGTACTTACAAATTAAAATCCAAACCTCAAATGAACATAAGCCCTGCAACTTTAGCTGACTTTCCCTGGAACAGGGTGATATTGGCAAAGTCAACCATTTTTTACAGTATCTATGTGCGGTCAGCCTCATACCAACCTATAAGACAAGGAATCACCAACTTTCTAGAAACATTTTTACATTAGCCCGTGTTTTTTTGTACACATGAAAATGCGACTGTGATGTTAAATGTTCTCTTTCTTACTAATCACCATATTCGTAAGTAGGCTGAAACAGATATTTATTGTGTATTTTCGTTAAAATTATTTCTAGTCCACAGATATCATCATTCGATGCTCTGCGCTGTGTGGGGGGGAGGGGGAGGGTCGAAATCATATTAAACATCCCCCCCAAGGCGCCCCCTCCCCCCACACGTCATCTCGAGGCGCGGGTAGCCATGGCAACGGTCCGGGACAACCTTGCATGATATTACGTATGTACGGGTGGCGGGTTTTCTCGCGCGCGCGACTCCCCCCTCCCCCTCCCAGTTTTGGGGGACGCGTTTCACCCCCCTCCCCACTCCCCCTAGTTGGGGGGGGGGGAGGTGTTTTACCTCCTTCCCCCCCCCGCCTTTAACTCATATGGTGGGAGAGTCGACTCGTATGTGTAAAAAGTAAAAACCTGCTGGAATCATTATTGAAAATTTCGTATTACTCAAGATGTTTCCAAATAATGAACCTTTTAATTGTACATTGTTATAACTACAATTTGTCAACTAGGGAGACTTGATTGCAACCCTATTCATCAACTTTTAATATCTGTGCTTGATTTTCTGGTTCCGGGTCTGGCGTGATTTAATATCTCTATTATCCAAAACTGTCTCGAGTTCAACCCCTTGGCTCATCACTAATCCGATGCTACTTAAAAATGCTACTAAGCTACACATATAGTGCAACTTCTTGCCGCGTTTTCCCTAAAGGTGACGCATGTGACACCTGTGAGTGGAACCTGTTATTTTTTAAAGGCAAGCGGGGCGGCTTTCCGTCAACCACTTCAGTTGAAGAGGGTGTTTCTCAGGTGTCCTGAGGAGGCTGAGTAAACCCTATCGGTATTTTTTTTTGCAGTTACAGAAACGGGAATTCATTTTGTAGAAGGGACACTTTCGGTGGGGATAGAACCTGAGCTCTTGGCATAGAATGCAAGCTTTAACCAACTGAGCTATCAACCGGACATCCAAAATATGTCAAGTTAACTTTTGTCAAATTAAGCAAAGATTTAACAAATGACCAAACATACTTGAAAAATTACATCGCTTACTGCAATTTAACCCCTGTTTCTGGCAAAGTCGGCAAGAGTTGCAGGGCTCATTTTCATTTGAGGTTATATATTTTTATTATTCAAACACTCGTGCAGCATGTGTAAGCAAACATACACGTGATGCTTGTGAGCGTGCATGTAATATTAAAAAAACTGTTAATAAAATTTGGCTCCATTATATTTTCCGACAAATCATTTTCAGTGCAACAGAGGGTACAGTGACAATTTCAAAGATAAAAACTGCGGGTCCTCTGTCGACTTTTCCCTCCTGAAACCCAGCCCCTCCCCACATCTCGGGACGTGTGAGCTCTCCCCTAATTATACAGCCTCCCACCCACATTGCTCTGGCACATCAGGAAAAGGAAGCTTCGCTTGCTAGGGCTAATGTACGTTATGTGTCAGGCTAGACCGGTACGTAGTTCAGTGGTAACACTTCAGACTCTGAATGGAAGGTTGTGGGTTCGAATCCAGGCGGAGCACAAAAAATATACCATTTATATTTTCAAATTTGCTCTTCGCTAGGTTGAAAATTTCATAAAACTTTACCAATGACCGGTCACCAAAGGTCCATCCAGCCTTACAGCAACTGGATCTTGTTTGAGAATTGGCGCTTTGTAGTGACGACGACCAAGCTCGTAAAAAAGGTTTATAGCTCAATTGGTAGAGTGCTTGCATTCCATGCCGAGAGCAAGAGTTCGATGTTAAGGTTAACTCAGCCTTCACAAGAAATGAGAACCAGCCCCCCCGGGGGCTGGGAAACCCCACTTCAACAATATACGAAAAAATGGAGGCTCTGGTGACCTCTAGCGGAATGGCGACAGAGTAACAGTGACAGTTACATTTGTACATAAACCAGCAGATATATGAAGGTGGTGCGTGTGACCAAATAAAACGCAACTAAGCTACACATATAGTGTAACTTCTTACCTGCATGGGGCGATTCGGGACCTATTTATTTTTACGGGTAAGGGGGCCGGCCTCACACCAACCATACTATAAGACATACCATAATAGAAGAAGAATAATAATTTATGGTAGATAGAATTAATTTCTTAGTTTGTAAAATGTTCACAATGTCATCCCTTAGTTCAAAGACTACTTCCCAGCATAGTAATATAACCTTCACATTGGCAGCTCTATCTGGAAATCAAAGTCATTTCTACATCATTGTCTGGATTACTATTTCACTCATAAAAGTTCTATCGGCATTTAACCCCCATCTCACCACCCCCTTATACGAGAGAAACTTTTATTATTTATGTACAAGGCTGGGAGGGGGTGGTACCCTCCCCCCACATGGTAGTACCACATCACTACCATGGTAGTCCCACATCAATGTTATGCTAATGATATTTTGAATCGTCTCTAGCGGGTTCATACAGAGCCACTCTGCCGAGAAAATATCTGACTTGAGTGAAAAACTATCATTTATCTGACTGTTATAATATATATAACTAGTAGTAATCCGAATCACAATAGGAGCCGTATTGAACCTGTAACTGTGACTGTAACTCTGGCGCCATTCCACTAGAAGTGACCAAAGCCTCTGCAGATCTGCCTCTATTTCTTCCTATCCTTACATACCTTTTTCAATACATCCATATCCACCACCGTTTAAATACATTTTCTTCTTTTACATTCAGTTTTTATATCCCATTCATTCACAATCTGATCACTTCATACTTTTTTCGGTCGTTCCCTTACCTCTTATTCCTTTCACACTTCCTCTGTATATAATAGTGTAGTGTTTTTGGTTCAAAATGTCTCTAAATTAAAACATACAGGCCTTCTTTCAGGATCTTTATTTGCACTTAATTAATTTTACAAATTTACATTTATTTTTAACACTTTTGGTAACACAAATTTATTTTCACAGTTCAGTATCGCTTACACTCTTCAAATCAAAGGCAACTATCACACTGGCTTAACGCACTCAATTCTACGCCTTATATACTTCACAGACAGTACTTTCCAGTGACTAATTTGGCCAGCACATTCGCGAACATTCTACCAAGTTCAAGACTACAAAAGGATCATTTAATTTCTAGATTTCTTTGGTCTATAATTATTTATTGCTACCTACGGTGTACACCTATATTAACCTACTTTTGACATAATGCTATAATAACTATTACTACCTACGATGTACACCTATATTAATCTACTATTTACATTACAATATATTTTGTCAGTCTTTTTCATTTTGTCTTCTTCTTCATATTTAATGCATGCACATATAAATTCGCGCTTGCACGTGCTGCATGTGTACATGCAAAATAAACCAAACCTCTCATTTACTTACTACTCTTGCCGCCTTTCCCTGAAACAGGCGTGGCATTGATGAAAGTGAACCAAGCTCATACCGACCGTATTAGTTAAAGGAGCACACAATTTTGGAAAGTAAAATAATTCGAAAACTAAAAATTGAATGAAAATTTAACTAAATTAACTTAAATTAAAATTTATGAATCTAAACCTCAATGTATTTTTGTAACTTAGATAAGACATAATAGACGGTAAAAACTGGTTGCCTTTATTAATGTTTCACCACTGCTTTCCAATTTATTCACCTCTCTTTTTTTTTTTATTTTTGTCAATTTTATGTTACAAAAATTGGACATTGGTCGTAGCAAACAAAACCAAAAAAAAAAAAGCATTTGTAAGGAAATGCAAGAAGTTCGATGCTTTTTCTTTAATTTCTGGAATGTTCCGTACAATTGTCGGGCATAAAGAAGCCCCTTTAGATGAGCTTAAGCGGGGATAATGCGTCCGTAATGAAGAATGAATGGGCACATTAAATGACAGTCATCGTTGACGGTCATCGGGATTGAATCAGCTGCAATCTCGGGTACTTTCAATTAAAACACACTGGATACATCAGATGTAGCGAGATTTAAGGCTTTCATAATGTCGATAAATTTATTTTAAATTGAATTGTAAAAAATCTTTTTTACTTTATAAAATTAGAATAGGTAATTATAAAAAATTCAGTAGTTTTAACACCTCATAATGGAACAAAAAATGGGTACAAGCACCTTCGGGAATCGGGAAATTCCCACTTCAACTAAAGCGGTGGGCATAAAGCCTTCGCTCTCACCTGTAAAAATAAATAGGTTCACTCGCCACATGTGAACCCTTCGGAGAAAATGCGACAAGAAGCTGCACTATTTGTGTAGCTTATTGCCGTTTTAGTTACGTGCCCTGGCATGTATAAAGAACCAAACTGTAGACTTCTTTTGAAATTTATTATTTTGTCGCCTATTCGTCCCCTTTGTGCTTGTTTGTCTTATGTCCGTCAGAGGTAATTTCACAAGAGCAATTTTTGTGTGTGTACTGGACCAATGTGTCTTATCAAAACTGTAAATTGATATTAAAAATATTTAAAACAACTCTCACATTATCGAGCTTTAAGTTTTCTTTTTAGCTCAGATTGTGTAGAATGTGATTCTTAAGACAATTTCATTGAAAGGTCAACTTTGAATCAACGCAACTAAGCTACACATATAGTGCAACTTCTTGCCGCGTAATCTCCGAAGGGTTTCGCATGTGGCTAGGGGAGCCTATTTATTTTTACAGATACGGGGGCCGGCCTTACACCAACCACTTCAGTTGAAGTGTGAGTTTCCCAGCGCCCGAGAAGCCTGGTACTCATTTCTTGTGAAGGCTCAGTACACCTTGCCGATACTTTATTTTAGTTTTTGAAATAAACACCGAAACAAGAAATCATTTCTGACCCGCTTAGTGGGATTCGAACAAGAGCTCTTGGCATGGAATGCATGCACTCCAACTGAGCTATCGACTGGACTCAAATGTTGGATAAGCCAAACAAGCACTGGGGGGGACGTATAGTGCCCTCGTTTAAATCTACCATTCATGATGTAAAATCTTACACTTCCAGTTTACTGTATATAATAACATGTAAGAGACAACAAGGTAACACTTTTCAGATCAGATGCGTTATTAGATCGCCCGTCTTCTGCACATTTTGGTGGTCCTCTGGGACTGATGCAGAATGCAATAATCCTTCCAGGATATCACCAACCAGATCCTGTATCGTCCTGGCCCATAGCAGACCCTGGAAAGTCTACACGAAGACTGTACCTTAAGTGTAGAAACTAAATTAGTGCCTCTAGTAAGCGTTTCAGTTTACATATATTTTCGGTAAAAATTTCATTTCAGTTTAAATTTTGTTTTGTACTTGGAGTAGATGCTTATAAGCATTTTACATAAAAGAGACTTTTATAATCTATAATCTAAGTTGCAAGGATATATTCATTCAAAGCTCTCAGATGTATGCCCACAAACAAACACGGGTAGTTCGCGCTTACAAATACTGAATGTGTACTTACAAATAAAATCCAAACCTCAAATGAACATAAACCCTACAACTTTTGCCGACCTTCCCTGACACAGGGGTGACATTGGCCAAGTGAACCATTTTTTACAGTATGGGTGGTCAGCCGCATACCAACCTATTAGTCAAGGTGAGTCATTAGACAATGTGAAATATAGGGTCAGTTTTGTAACGGCAGGGCTCCGTAAACTGTCATGAAAGACTCCTTAATAATTTGCTATGTAATCCGTATTATTTTATACGGCTGGTCACGTATTGCACCCCCTGCGTGACGACACTCGATTAAAAGTTGATTTTTTTTAACGTTCTTACGCGATATTTACCTGTGAGCGATCAGTGGTCTAGTGGCTAACACTACGGACCTAATGGAAGGTCTTGAGTTCGTTTCCATGTCTCAACAGTCACCTAACGTGAATTTCGATACAAAAAATACTAGGATACATGGATTAGCTACGAATCAAACATGTCAATAACTCTGCTAGTATTTTTTTGAACCCATCAATAAATCAAGGGATGAAAGAAAGGTTTTTTATTTAATTTAACATTATTTATTTGATCGTTTACGACATCAAGAGAACTGCAGGCAGAGGATGGCTGAACACAGCAGCCGATAGACTAACATGGAGAGGATTGGAGGAGACTTACGTCCAGGAGTGAACTGAGAAAGACTGAGGAAGAAGGAAGAAGCAGAAATGAAGATTAATTATAAAAGAAAAAGAAGAAGACCGATAATGATACGGTATCGAAACCAGAGCCGACACCACGAGAACGAAGAGTCTCCTACGAACCACCGAAATGAAAACTCTCCGCCCTATCGCAGGATTAACCATGCGAGACAGAATACGAAATTCCGAAATTCGGAGGATCTGTGATGTCGAGGATGTCGTGCGATGGGGTAGAAACAGAAGACGTTACTGGAGAGATCACGTCGAAAGAATGGATCCGGTGAGAATGGTGAAAATAGCGGCAGACGAGATACCATCAACCAGCAGACCCCCTGGACGACCACCAAAGAGGTGGAAGGACAGCTGGACATCCGCGTCCCAGGAGTGAACCCGAGAATAAACAGGACCTAGTCCTAAAACAAGCTGAAGAAGAAGAAGAAAAAGAAGAAGCGTAACGATAAAAATGCAGGGAGAATAAACGGCACATCTTGTCACTGATTAGTTTTCATACATTTTCTTTATTTAACGGTCGATAGCTCAGTTGGTAGAGTGCTTGCATTCCATTCCGTGAGCTCGGGTTCGAATCCCACCAAGGGTGTCAGAAATGATTTTCCCGATTCGGTGTTTATTTCAAACCCCAAAATAAAAATACCGGCAAGGTTTACTCAGCCTTCACAAGAAATGAATACCAGCCCTCTCGGGAGCTGGGAAAATCCCCACTTCAACTGAAGTGGTTGGCGTAAGGCCGGCCCCCTTACCTGTAAAAATAAATAGGTTCAACTCGCCCTTCGGGGATAACGCGGCAAGAAGTTACACTATGTGTAGCTTAGTGGCTTTGCTTGCTTTGCGTATGGAAAATGGAATGTATGGTAATTTACTTTTTTATATACTCGGGGTGCATGAAGCATTATGGAGTAGGTTCGCGTCTGATTCCATGAGACGCGCATACAAAGCTATATTCGTCACAATGTCAGCGTTATTTTTTGTCAGGAGTTAGAGGATCTCCTTAATGGGGCTGGAGGGAGACCAGCAGCGTGCTGGAGAGCTGTCCCCGTGCTGCATTGTACGGCGGATTATTGCGCGGGAAACTTGCATCCCGAAGTGAATCGATCTCGCCGGCTAGCAGTGCATTTAGCCTGAGGAGGTGCCGCGTCCCTCTCGCACTTGACGAAGCAGAGCCAAGATGAAGTAGCTGTGTCTCGCTCTAAATCAACACAATCGTGGCAAAGTAAACCGAAAAGAACCGCGAAAGAATCGTCTTGGCTTAGACCAGCTGGGTTGGGATTTCGATAAGTGTCTTTAAACGTCCACCAGGCCAATTACCCATTAGATGGAAGAGCAGCTGGTCTTCTGCATTACAGGAGGGAGTTCGGAGTAGACAGATCATACATATAAAATAAGAAGAAAAAAAGAGCTCTTGCGCTCAAAACCAGAAGCTATAGGGTTTGAAACCCACCAAGAGTGTCATACATTTCGTAGTTTCCCCACTTCTAGTTAGATAGTTAGTCGGCTCAAAGTTAGCCCCTAGATCTGTTTAAAAAAAAATTAGGTACACGCGTTACCACTTGAAAGGCAACGCGATAAAGTGAGCCATTTAAAGTCTTGCCAATAATTGGGAAATCAAGCCTTATCTTGATAACGCAACGCAACTTAGCTACACATATAGTGTAACTTTTTGCCTGTGCTAATCCCGAAGAGGTTGCATGTGGCAATTCAGGACCTATTTATTTTTACGGGTAAGGACCCGTTGAATGAAGAATAAAAATAAATCGCCGGCCTCATGTCTAACTTCAGTTCAAGTGGGGCTTTCCCATCTATCGAGCGGGCAGGTTTTCATTTCTTGTGAAGGCTGAGTACACTTTGCCGGTATTTATTTTGAAATTGAAATAAACACAAAAACGGGAAATCATTTCTGACACCCTTGGTGGGGATCGAACCCTTGCCTGGAATGGCATGGAATGCCAGCATTGTACTAACTGAGCTATCGACCGGACTTTTTACGAGCTTGATCGCCGCTACAAAGCGCCTATTCTCAAAAAAGACTCAATTGCTGTACTGTAAGTCACTTTACCCACCTCCACCCACCAAGTTCATACAACTCATGCGGAGTCGCTTCACTTGGTGATACTTCACTTGCAATGTTTTTTTGGCGGCGGAAGGCCTTCCCGTTGAAGTTAATCAGCTCAAGTTACTCTACTCAAGAAAGGAAAAAGAGGATCCTCAAATCAGGGGCTAACGCATGACTCTAAGAAGTCCCACCCTCCCCAGAACGTCGAGGTTACTGAAGCTAATGTGCCTGACGGGAGCCCTTCATCGACGTGTATCGAACGAGTTGCCATCCGCGCTGAGCGCAGTAAGTTATGGGTGTACAATGTACATACGTCAATATGTATGGGTGTCGCGGGGACTTACTCAGTTTCTGTAAGGCTGGATGGACCTTTTGTGAAATTTTCAACCCAGCGAAAGGCTTATTTTAAAATGTACGAGTAAATGGGATATTCTTTGTGCTCCGCCGGAAGTGAAATCCACAACCTTCCATTTACGAGTCCGAAGTGTTAACGCTGGAGGTTGTTACAAATATATTTGTGTTTTTTGTATTTTAACCGTAACACATATTTTCCAGTAGCGCATCCCGTTTTCCCGCTCTGTACATCTGCGCGAGGCATGATTTAGCGTGCTTAGGTACTGCCGCCTCCCTACACACTCGGTACTCCAAGCCACGTGTACACTAAAAAATAGCGTCTCTCAAAAATGTAAGGAAACCAAAACACTCAATTTGAGCGCTGTTTCTCATTCCATACATTAGTGCTTAAACACTGAACTTGAGTTAAAATTTAAAGCTGGATATTTTTGGTTCTGTACTCTGCATACTATACATCGATGTACCTGAGCTTTCTTATTCTCCAACATTACGTATTTTGTGTTCTATATTAAATTCGCTTAGACCTACTTGAGTCCGTGGGCTGACTCTGGAGAGGACGTAGTGGAAACGATGTTAACGCCACAGCGTCGCAAAAAAAAAACGCAACTAAGCTACACATATAGTGTAACTTCTTGCCGCGTTATCCACAAAAGGTTTCACATGTGGCGGGTGAAACCTATTCGGCCTTTCACAACCGCTTCAGTTGAAATGCCAGCTCTCGAGGAAGCTGGTACTCATTTCTTGTGAAGGCTGAGTAAATGTTGTCAGTTTTTTATTTTATATTTGGGTTTTTGAAATAAACACCGAAACGGAAAATCATTCCTTTCACACTCGGTGGGATTCGAACCCGGGATCTCCGCATGGAATCCAAGCACTCTACCAACAGAGCTATCAACCGGACAGCTTCAACCGAAAATATTTATATTTAAACATAATTAACCTATAACTCCATGACTTTTAGGTTGGTATGAAGCTGACCTCCCATACTGTAAAAAATATTTACTTTGCAAATGTCACCCCTGGTTCAGGGAAGGTCAGAAAAATTTGCAGGGCTTATGTTCATTTGAGATGGGTTCTTATAATGTAGGTGCACATGCGGCATGTGTTAGCGCGAAATTATACATGTCTGCTTGTGGGAATGCATTTGATATAAATCTTAAATGGTATATATCCTTGCAGCTTAGATTAGATTAGACGTTCATTTGTGGTTTGAATTTTAATTTGTAAGTTGCAAAAATATATTAATATTTAAAAATCATATTAACTGCATGCTCACTAGCAGACATAAGCTCAAGCTCACAAATGCTGCATGTGTACTTAGAAATGAAAATCTAGTGTTATTAGATATTCTCATAGCATTGTTTGTGAATAAGTCATTACGTCCTCACAGCAATAATTAAGTCGGCGAGATTGTAAATAATTAAAGTTTCCGCAGGTGTAATCTAGGTAATTTATTGATCTATTCACCAGCACTGTGAATGGGCCGCAGCGCTGAGGGCACTGCCTTTGTGCAGTTAAGGTAGTAATTCTATGAAGTGGCTCTGAATGTGATTTAGTTCCAAATGGCATGATGCACCAGTCTTTGAGGCCATACATTGTTGATACTTCTGTCTCGCTCACATGTGATTTTTTTGTCATTTTCTATGTAAGCAGCAACGTGTGTCTACCTCGTCTTCAATCTATATACATATCACCATAGAAACCTTTGAAATCACCATAGCAACGGTATTTGTTATGAATACGCCTCTAGTGTTGTCGAAAGTATGAAAATATCTGATAAATTCCGAATTCAAAAATGTTCCGACCTCATTATGACTACGAAGTGATTTTCGCAAGTATCTATTACAGCGAGCATAGTAGCTGCATACTGGAACATGACTAGTATCACTAGTTTTTTCACTTTCGCGAAAAAAATATTTCGACAAATAAATTTTATGTGATTAGGTATGATATAAAATAGTTTTTTGAGTGAAACATTGCACATTTTATACAACATTTATTTTGTTTTATTAGCACGATTAGAAAATACCCACTTTGGCATGTTTATGATTTTTTCCCACACCTGTGGATAGTCGGAAGGTTATGGATGACAGAATGTTGATTTTTTGTATAACGCGCGCGGTTAGCGCATTCCTAATTCTCCAATGATTGCTTTCTTAGCCCATCTAGCACTCAGATATCGATGCTTTGTGTGAACAGACGCGGAAACGCAACGAGAGTAATTATTATCAATTTTCGCTGAGAAAGTGGACGAAGGAAGCCTTGCATCTCGCCGACCAGGTGTTGAATGGTGATGGAGGTAGTATTGGAAATATGCAACTGCGTAGGCTGTGAATAAGTTAGTGGGAACTAAAAAAATGCTAGTACAAACATATTTTTTGGAAAGAGAACCTGCGCTGACAAGACCAGAAGCACTTTTCTGGTAAATTCCGTACATTTATATATCTCTGCCTTAGTTCTTGTTTACCGTATACGTCATTGTGAAAATTTTGTACTGGACCAATGTGTCTTATGAAAACAAGAAATTTATTTAAAAAATATTTAAAAGAACTTTCACATTTCGAGTTTTACGGTTTTTCTTAGCTCAGATTGTGTAGAATTTGATTCATAAGACAACTGCATGAAAAAGTCATATCTGACAAGATTGGCGTATACGGTAAACAAGAACTGGGGGAGCGATATATAGATATCAATCCAAGTCGGAGCTTGCTAGCGCTTGCGAAAAAACTCCATACAAAAAAAACACACTTATTTTTGGACACGAATCGCTATCTCTTCGCCTTAAGGTCGAAAGGAATTTAGCAGAATAGCACTTCAGGAAAACCCCACATTAAATGAAATGGTTGTCGTAATGCTGGCTCCAAAGTTGCACTGTATATGAAACTTAGTTGCATTCATTTTGGTGACGATACATCCGGATTTGTGCAAAATGCAAAAAATAGAGTCGTAGTATCCACGGTCATAAAAGCCATTCCATTGGCTTATAGGTTGGTGTGAGGCTGACCACCTATACAGTAAAAACTGGTTCACTTTGCCAATGTCACCCCTGTTTCAGAGAAGGTCGGTAAATGTTGCAGGGTTTATAGTCATTGGAAATTTGGATTTTAATTTGCAAGTACACATGTAAAATTTCAAATTACATGCATCTGTTTGTGGACAGGCATTTCATATGAATGTGAAATGGGGCCGTCCATAAATTACGTCATCGATTTTGGCTGATGACCCCCCCCCCCCCCCTCCCCCCCTACAATCATCCTATAGTCATTATCTAATGACCCCCCCCCTCCCCCTCTTGCTGTAATAATGGATGAGCTTAATAATTAATAATGTTATATTACTTACATAATATTTTAAATATTTTGTAGAAATTGGTATTTACAAGAACGACGTCACTTTTGGTACTCGTACATCATTTGCCATCATCCGCAGACCAGACCCCCCCCCCCTTAATGCAAATGACGTAATATATGAACAGCCCCAATGTTAATTTATCTTTGCAAATTAGATTATAGAGTATGGAGATTATTATATGATTGCAGTCTAGCATGAAACAAATGAAACGCAGAACAGGAACATTGCAAGGCTTATAGAATAGTATCTCTCAGTGTCTCTGTCATTCACAATCCTCTCATTCATATGGACGCTGTTCCACGCAAAGCTGGTGTCAGCATAATATTCAATTAAATACCAGCCCGCGCAAATGGTACTCACACTCTGTTTCGAGGAAATGTCGTATCTGCATTTTGTAGTAAATCACTGAAAGATCCGAAACAGTAAATAACATAACTTGAATTTGAATTAAAATTAATTTGCAAAGGTATCTATACTGTAAATGTAACTGTAACTCAGTCGCCATTCCGCTAGGGGTGGCCAGAGCCTCTGCAGAGTTGCCTCCATTTTTTCCTATTCTGACATACCTCTTTCAATTCCTTCATACCCATCACCTTTTTCATGCATTTTCTTCTTTTACGCTCACTTTGTATATCCCATTTTTTCACAATCTCCTCAATCTGATCACTCCATACTTTTCTCGGTCGTCCCTTCCCTCTTTTTCCTTTCACACTTTCTTTATATACATACTTTTTGACCGGTCCAGGTGGTAACACTTCGGACTCGTAACTGGAAGGTCGTGGGTTCGAATCCCGGCGGGGCACATAAAATATACCATTTCTATTTTTAAATTTGCTCTTCGCTGGGTTGAAAAAATCATAAGCCTTTACCAAAGACCGGTCATCAAAAGGTCCATCCAGCCTTACAACAACTGGGTCTTGCTTGACAATTGGCGCTTTCAACAGCGACGACCAATCTCGCAGAGGGCTCTTGAGGTGTGATACACACGAAAACGGCGCTCACCAAATAAATCAGACTAATTTAATTTTAATTTAATACTTTGTCAGTCTATCATCATTCATTCTTTCCACATGCCCAAACCATCTCATCACATTCTTTTGTACTTTAACTTCCACATTCTCTTTCAGCTTACATTCTTTCTTTACCCATTCATTCCTAACTTTATCCTTCAGAGTTTTTCCTGTCATGCTTCTCAAATACTTTATTTCCACCGTACATACTTTACTCATTTTGCTATCATTCACTGTCCATGCTTCACTTCCATGCATCAAAGTCGGTAACAATATGCCATCGTGTACCGCCATTATCAAATAAGTTCAAACAATTAGTTATTTCAAACATTGGATTAATGAATGCAAGTACAATATCGCACAACCCTAGTCTCTGCATGATTACAAAGCTCTGCACACACCTCTGGCGTCACAGCAATCACGATCACTTAATTTAGCATTGTTGATCCGAGCAGCGGTCTTGTGTTGAGCTCTGAACTCGCGAGACCAAATAATTGCCGGCGATTTGTTCCCGACAAGACGTCTTGAGGTGGGATACGCCACAGCATTCTCTGGAATGCACAGCATGCACAGTTCAGACGGGCTGATCTTTTTTAGTGAAGCGCAACGAGACTACGCTACACATATAGTGTAACTTCTTACCGCGTATCGACCGACCATAGTTAATGATATCAAGTATCTAGGCATGGAATTCAGGCAAAAAAACTACCGTCTATGATTGGTACTTTCAGTTTGACAAAATTCATCGAAACTCCTGAAAGAATGTTTAATAATAGTCCATGAAAAGCATTCAGTAATGGGCACGTGAATAGATACAGACAGAATTGTGACGTTACACTGCCAGACGTTGCAAAGATATGTAACATTGGGGATTCACATTATATTCACAACATTTACTCAGCCTTCAAAAGAAATGAGTACCAGCCCCGTCGGGAGCTGGGAAACCCAGCTGAAGTGGTTGGTATAAGGCCTTACCTGTAAAAATTAATAGGTTCCACTCACCACATGCGAAACCTTCGGAATAACGCGGCAACGAGTTGCACAATATGTGTAGCTTAGTTGCATTTTTTTTCCACACCCACCTACTAATGCAGTTTCACTACACCCGTGTAAACGTGGCTTAAATGCCGCATAGTGCTGGGCCGACATTGCTGTTTTAACGACACCAATTAATCCCTTTATCAGAGTTATATTAGCTGTTTAAAAAATGATTGTGGACATCCCTAGTCGCCAAGTGAAGTCATGTACGTGTAGGCTGAATAAATATGGAATTAATTTTTATTACCACTCATTAATATCACTAATTGAATGTGATTAGTTTTCTTTATTATTTTGCAGCTATTTTATTGATGTAAATTTCTCTTACATATTTTGTGGCACTCTTTTTTCGCATGTCGACGACAAAAAAAAATTATGAGTCTTCCTGAAAAACAGTGTTTTAATAAGATCTCCTTCCCCTACCTATTTAAAGTGTTTGACTAGGACACAAGAAAATTGTTCGTCAAAAAAAATTCTACCACAGACTCCGATATATATGGTTTGATTAACACCTCAATTTATTTATTTAACAAATATATACAGGACTGACAGTGAAACACCAAAACGTCACAATACATATAACAATGCAGACATAATAGAACAATACACAGATACATTAATATACGCATCCATACGTCGTTCTAATATACATACAGACTCTGATAGTAAGCGATCCACACCAGTTGTAAATATATCCAGGTGTGGGGCTGAGGAGGCCAGAGTGTTGAGCAGCGACAGCGCACGAACTACCCAAGACTGACGGAGAACATTGGTTCGGCAGGCGGGGATCATGACTTCTTCCTCTGCTATAATTGCTGGGGGCGTAAAGCTGTAGAATCCGTCCCAGCAGTGGCGAGCAATCAATTTTTCCACGAAGTAAGTTAATTATAAATTTGAGAAGGGCCATATCTCGCCTTAACTCTAGTGAATAGAATCCGAGGTGACCCTGAAGAAATGACTACAGATAGTTGGTTTTATAATTCTGATTATCATTTTTTTGCTTTTCACGTTGAAACAAGGGGAACTCATAAAACGACTCACATTCATCCCTTTGCAGTCGATGTCAAATCCATTAGAACTTCACGCTTCCTCGACTCATATCTTTGCCCAACTGCCCGTTAAAGACTAAAATGACGAATTGGTATATGCGTTCCCATCCTTTGTTATTTAATCCTGATTTAATCAAATAAAAACAATATCAGGAAGCACTTTCTCTCAGTGTCTCAAAACAAAGAACACAACACTACGCAACTAACACTCTTGCTACAAAGAATCAAGACATCAGCCGCCACCTCACAAATACCAACACCTCTGTGGACACAGACATTTAGATTATCTTGAATCAGAAGCGTTATTCTGCTAAATTCCTTACACTTTGGTTATCAATCCTAGTCGGAACTTGCTAGCGCTTGCGAAAGAACTCCATAGATAAATAAATCACAGTACATCTTATCTCTGTACACGAATGCTCCTTGACTGATAGGTTGGTATGAGGCTGACCCCCTGTGTTGTGAAAATTGGTTCACTTTTGCCAATAGTACCCCCTTTCAAGGAAAGGCGTCAGGATTTGCGAGGTCTATGTTCATGTGAGGTTTTGTTTATTTGTATGTACACATGGTGAATGTGTAGGCGCGAACCTACATGTTCCTGTATGTGGGCATGCATTAATATGAGCCTTAAATGTTAACATATCTTTGCTGCTAAGATTATAGATTATAGATAGATACCAGTGGCGAAGCGTGCCAAACAAGCCGGTTCCCATCGGCTTCCCTTTTAAAATGATGTAACAAAGTAGTTAAAAAATATAGGCACAAAGTAAAAAAATACATTTAAAACCAAAGAAACAGTACGTATTTTTTCCCCATTGAAACCATTCAGTCTACTTTATTATCATTTCTGCCTCATTTTAAAAGGGAAACCGATGGGAATCGAGTTGTATGGCACCCTTCGCCACTGTTAGAGACACAGGTGGTCAGCCTCATCCCAACCTATAAGTCAAGGAAAAGGATTCCTTACAACAAAAAAGTTCTCATTCCCTTCTCTGTTTAAGGATGAGGTAAGCCGCAAGACGCCGGCTTATATAGAGCGCTTAATGACCGGATTAATGAGCACCGCAGGCGATTATTTTAATAACCCATGTACCCAGCAGCGTACCCAAGAAACCCACGGGCACAGCCTGCTGGGTATTCTGGGTATTCTGGGTATGGGAAATCGGGAGCCTCGTGGGTAATCACGGTTTGTAATCTGCGGTTAGGAGGGAAATCAGTACCGGAAATCGGCCCGGTTATAATCAGAGTCCGACAGGTCAGCGAGGCCCAAAAGTTGGAAAGCATTTTTTCGTCAACAATATAAAATAACATCAATAATAAACTTCAAGTGAGATAGAATATTAAATTCAATCAGTGCTCAATCCATACTGCAACTGTAACTCTGTCGCCATTTCGCTAGGGGTGGCCAGAGCCTCTGCAGAGTTGCCTCCATTTTTTTCTATCCTGACATACCTCTCTCAATTCCTTCATATCCATCACCTTTTTCATGCATTTTCTTTTTTTACGCAAGATTGTTTTTTGTGTAAAATCATCTGTAATATTATACCTGTATGTTGCAAAGTTATATTAAATGCGCTCTCATAAGCAGACACGTATAAGTTTGCTCTTGCGCATGCGGCATGTGGACCTGCAACATAAAAACCCTATCTCAAATGAACATAGGCTCTGCAACTTATGCCGGCCTGCCCTGAAACAGACATTGGCAAAGTGAACCATTTTTACAGTATGGGTCAGCCTCATACTAACTTATTAGTCAAGGAACACAAATGATATTATTAATTGAATAATTTTATTAAATAATTACTAAGTATAGCAATGAAATTACAATAAACAAAATATCAATAACAAAATGAGAATTGAACAATTAAAAGCTTTGCCGTAGCTGCCAACATTACAAAACAACTGCCATGTTTGTGTTCCTTATAACTTTTTTACTATCAGATTATTTTTAATCTGATTTTCATAGAAACAAAACAATAAAGATACCGTGAACGAATATTTTACATATTATGTAGGTGAAAGATGCATTTTTTTTTCATATTGTATAATCAAATAAATTATTTAAAAAATAATAAAAATTTGTGACCACAGAGGAAGAAAACAACATAAGTAATGAAGATGGGAGGTATTGCTTCTCCCGAAACCGGTAGTGTTTAAAGAATAAAAACTCATGTGAATTAAAACAAAGAATATTTTATTTTAATCTATTTTAATCTAATAAGTAATGCATATTTAAAAAAGACAAACTTCCATCTCACCTTTTAACTTCATGATTATTGAAAAATTATCCCGCTTAAACAAGTCTTGAATTTTTAAATTATTAAAAACTCACGTAGGTTATTTAAAAAGCCATCGATCCGTAATTGTCGTGAGGGGAAAAACACGAAAGATAAGTCCTACTTAAATTAAGTATCGATCGCGCTTTAAGCAGTACTTAATGCAATGTAAATCAATTTGCGAAAAATTAAAAAATAAATAAGTACTTTCTTCGCCTGGTTCTCCGTTCTGGGAAGCTTCCCGCCAAATGCAGTAATTATTCTGTAAAAATGCGCGGTGTGTGTCCGGACAGAGAACGAAGATTACGCGTATTTGAATGAGTCAACAAAATTATATGGTTCTTTATTACAAGCATTCTTACGGGGCTATTCTTAGACATTTTATTCGTCCTTTAAGCACACGCTTTGACAAACTAATGATGCATTTGTATGAAGACCTGTCAATCCAAGATGGCCGCTAGTGAACAGCTGATTAGTCTTCATACACATATTACCGAAATTCGGTAGAATGACCGTGGTGATGAGACTTTCAGCCCAGGCATCATTGGTTTGTCAAATTCAACGGTTAAAAGCTATTTCATGAAATTAACACGTTTTTTGTAAGTCAATAACATGCTGACTATACCATATGCTGCCGTCGTTCGTCTCCGCAGATGCGTCTCCACTTTTTCTGTCCTTGCATATCTCTTTCATCTCTTCCACATTCATCACTTTTCTCATACACATTCTTCTCTTATTCTCGCTTTGCAGGTTCTATTCTTTTTCAATCTCACATATTTGGTCCATCCATTCCTTCTTTGGTCTTCCCCTTCACGCTTTCTTCTGACATTTCCTCTGTACACTTTCTTCGTTAGTCGTATAGATAGATACGGTAAAAAAAAAAAACAGTTTTTGAGCCATTCTTTCTTACCAAGGGAAAGCTGCGGAAAAACGGCTTGAAAGCCGAAAATGTTTGTGTCATTTTTTTTCATTTATCAAAATGAAATCACATCTTCCAGCTCTGCCTGTCGCATTACAATGTGTCCATTGGCGCTAAGTGTTACTTTTGGCAATGAGTGAGAATTACAGGTTCGGTGGTCGCGCCCGCAACCAGCAGCCTCATCATCATCATCATCACCCGGGGGCCAATTTCATTAACGACACTTTCATACAAATTACACGCTCCGAGGCTCATAAACGGCTTAGCCTTCAAGCACTGCACGCATAGCAATTAACCTTAAAATGTAACGACACTTTTTGAAATGTATTGTCTTTAAAATAATAAATTAATTTTGAAAAATAAATGCACATATTACCTACAAGCGGAAGAAAAATATTGTTTTCGACAAATGCAGAGGATCAACAAATTACTGCATTTTTTTGCAAAATAAAATAAAATATTGTTTTACTATTTTAGGCGGCAATGCTTTATTTTATCTTCCACATATTATAATCAAATATACATAGGTTAGATTTACGGTCGTCAGACATTTTTGTAAAATTAAATAAATAACCGAATATTTATACTAACTGTTAGTTAGAGAATTTTTGTATTCTTGACGTTTCGTTGGCTACTTATCCAACATCATCAGGAGACACATCCTTGCTCGGCGGAGGGCAATGAATGAAGTACATCCTAGCCATCCTTGTCAACCTAAATAATCTAGTCAACCTAAGTAACGGCTCGTATTATATACTGGTATTTATTAATATCCATTTATTTATTTTATTTTAAGTATAGTATTTTTAAATAGTTTTTTGAAAAAAAATCCTCTTGCTTAAATAACAACAAAAATAGGTATGTAAGATAAGACTTCAATGGCACAAAAAATAAGTTTCTTAAATGGTCATAATTAATGTGTCTAAATTTAAAATGTCTTGATTAATTTTTAATCTGGAAATGAAGAGCTTTTTGGATCTGAAGCGCTATTCTGCTAAATTCCTTGCACTTTAGATATCAATCCAAGTCAGAGCTTGCTAGCGCTTTCGAAAGAACTCCTTAGGTAAATATAATCACAGCACACGTTATTTTTGGACATGAATCGCTATCCCGTCGCTTTAAGTTTATAAGAAATTTAGCAGAACAGCGCTTCAGGACTCCAATATGTCTTAAAATTTCGTGGTGAATTTTAAGTATTTCTTCGGATGACTGTTTTAAAATACTGAAAGTATCTTTTGTAAGAGCACGGCGGCCATTTAAAGCATCACTTCTTTTCTCGGTCTCCACTCGTCATTTAACTTCCCTTGCCGCCATAAAAGCCGTCGTAAATAAAGGTTGTCCATCGCTGAGCGAGCAGGAGCTCACCGTACAAAGTCAGGGTCTCCGAGCCATCGCAGCTTCTGGAATTCCTTAACCCGATGGCTGCGGTAGCGTCTTCCAACAGTTAATTCATATGCAATCATTCACCGGACTTTCTAGGGGAGGTGGTTGAATTAAGCATTCCTGTAAGCATGACTGTAATTTTAACTCTGTCACCATTCCGCTGGGGTGGCAAGAGCCTCAGAGCAAATTTTCCTCCAATTTTTCCTATCCTTGCATAACTCTTTTAGTTCGTTCATATCCATCACCTTTTTCATAGATTTCCTTCTTTTGCATTAGCTTATTTTACATTCACATAGACAAAATAAGAAATGGCCGCCAGTATTCAGGAGAGAGAAAGGCAGTTAAAGAAAAAAGAATTAAAGCCTTATTCCATATGAATGAAACAACAAATCAAGTTATAAGGAGAAACGCTTCTAAGCTACACGTATTGCGTAACTTATTGCCGTGTTTTTTTTTCTGTAGGGGTCGCATGTGGCGATTGGAACCTATTTATTTTTACAGGTAAGGGAGCCAGTCTTACGCCAACCACTAGTTTCTAAGCTCCCGAGCGGGCTGGTACTTATTTCTTGTGAAGGCTGGGCCATGCTGTAAATTTTTTTTCGCTTTTGCCAATGCCAACCCGGTTTCAGGGCAAAGCGGCAGGTGTTATTTTGTATGAACACATGCAGCATGTGTAAGACCAAATTACATGTGCCTGCTTGTGGGCCTGAATTACACATTTGCCTTAAATGTCAATATATCTTTGCAACTTATATTATAGAGTATAGTAGGGTAGACCGGGGCTGAAAGTTCCGATTTTCAAATAACATGAAATTTTATGATAAAAATGATAAGATTTCAATTTTGATATATGATTTTATTAAAAAGTCTGTATCGGTCTATGTAATCGTTAAGTCATTTCTGCTAGTTTCTTAATATCTTTTTTTGTACAGGCATATTTTTGCAAAATTTCGGAAGGGAACATTCAACCCCACTTTGGGGCGAGTTGTTCCATGTGTGGGGCAAATTGTGCCACTTGGATAGTATAAATGAAGTTTAAGGATAATGTATAGTTTCTTTGAAATAAAACAATAATTTCTATAGTTACATTTATTTCGTTGTTATGCAATGTTATAAACTTTAAAAAACAATGAAAAAACATTACTACCTACATCTAAATTAACATTTTGTATTGGTTAACAAAAATTGAGATCTATTAGCTTATAAATCTTACTACCTACATACCTACTCAAGGATACAAAAAATCTTAATGAAAAGGATACTTGAGATAAACACTTTTTTATAACTAAGATATATTGGCACTTCCATAACAACAGGTAACCTTCTTGCAAACGTTTCATTAATAATTTAATGGAAAGTGAGATCAAAACTTACAATTATAATCAAACAACAAAACGAAACTCCTAACGTCAATATTATTTATCATCTTGAAGTTATCAAATTATTTTTATTAAGTGAAATAAAATTACAATGAAAACAAATCATCAGACTCGTTAAATTCTTCATCTGACTCACAGTTGGGACACACATAAGTAATATTATCAGTTTCATTTTTACATTTAACATGTGCCCAATTTTTACACATGCTACATTCTATCCACTGTTCTCTTGGAAGTGAATTTGAATATGAATCACAACAAATTATGCAGTACCATTCCAGATCCTGATCATCACTATCACTCTCGCTTTCTTGTAATACTCTTCGTTTAGCTTTTTCTTGAGCTTTTCCCTTTCCTTTTCCTTTTCCTTTTCCCTTGCCTTTACCTTTTCCTTTATTATTGTTGTTTTCTTTCCCCATGTTTCTTATGGCTTCGTCTTTCCTTGCTTTCTTCTTTACCTGTTCTTCAGCTAATGCATTTTTTTCTGGCGTGTCGGTCAAAACAGCTGTCTTTCTTGTACGGCGTTTTGTAGCCGTCTGCAATCTTGGGGGTGCCTTTGGTAAAGGCTTTACAATTTCAGGATTAAACACAGCTGAAGCATTTATTTTTACTGGTGTAAATTGAAGTTGTTGGTCACTATTAATGGTCACAGAGGCAGCCTGAGATACATCACGTTGATCTGTTGCAGATTGTTGAGGTGGTTCACCAATCTGACCCGATGTTGAAGTGTTTATGGTAATAGATTCGAGCTGCAAATTAATCTGAGGTAATATTTGAATATTAGATGGTCCTGGCTGGTCATCTATTTCAATCGTAACTGAACTGCTAGAAGGCTGGAGAGGTTCCTCATTTGATTCAGCTTGAGACGACACAGCTTGTAGCAGTGACCGATCTGTCACGAAAGATGGTGCATAATCCTCCTCTGTAAAAACGCCAGGGTTAAAAGGACATATTCCAGCCTTTCTAAAAGCGTTCATTATTGTTACTGGTGTTGCTGCTAAAGGCCATGCCGATTTAACAATTCCAGGAATTTCATAAATTGATATTGTTTTTCCCGGGTGATTTCGTAGCCAGTTGTCTTGAGCTTTAGCGCAATACGATTTAAAAGGCCCATTGATGCCCACATCCAGTGGCTGTAGCCTGTGTGTGCAGTGAGGTGGGAACGACAGCATTATTATTGAGTTTTCTTTAGCTTTCTCAACTACGTTGATGTCTATGTGTGACGAATGGTTGTCTAATAATAGTAACACTGGTTCTTCTGGAGTGGGTTTCGTGAACTTGATAAAGTGATCCATATATGTGAGGAATTCAGTGGCAGTCATCCATCCTGATTTATTCCCAGCTCCGATTGACTCAGAGGGCCCATCTCTTAAAAACAAGTCTTTAAATTTTAAACGGGGAAACACAAACATTGGTGGAATCGTGTTTCCTGCGGCGCTTGCTGCTAGCTCTACGGTAACTAAAGTCCCACGCTCAGCAGAAACTATAGCACCAACCTGTTTTGTGCCTTTTTGAGCTATAATCTTCTTCGGCTTTAAAACAGTCGTGACTCCAGTCTCGTCCAGGTTCCATATTCTGGAAGGTGATAACTCATATTTGAGTAGAATATCGCCGAGCTTTGTGAAAAAATCATCTACATTATGTTTGTTAAATGCAGATGCACGTCCTGCACTGATCGCTTCTGGTGTTCGTATAGACAAAACTGGGTTCTTTTTTATAAAGCCAGTGAACCAATCCGCCCCAGCTTCTCGTTTTTCATGCCACGAAGGAGGAATGTTTCCCAAAGAAAATTTAACTGCACATTCATACGCAAGTTTTCGCACCTCTCCTGGCAGCAAACCGAAGTATATTGACGAACACTTTAAACTGTAGTTAACTAGCTCTTTTTCCTGTTCCGTGGTAAACACTGATCTGTTTTTATAACCTACGGTAAGATCTTGACCAGCTCTCATTTTTTTTACAAATCGATGTAATGTCATGTGGCAAATTTCCAGTTCTCTGGCTACCGTTTTTACTTTTCTTCCATCTTGTATGACAGCATTGGCAGCTTGGCGTAATAACGTTTCGGATGTTTTCCCTCTCTCAGTTTTCCGTTTGTAGGTACGTACCATCCTAAAAAAAATGAAAAATATATCGTAAAAATGTATAGAAAATTTAAGGATCGATTGGGGTAAGTTGTTCCGGGGAACAACCAGCCCCTTTGGGAGGGAACTTGTAGCCCCAAATTATATTTTTTATAAAAACTGTCATGCTAGCAACTTAACAAATTCAATCGAAAAAACATTCAAGCTATAAAATACCTCACTAATGCCACTCTAAAATTGGAAAGATGCACATAAATCGGTCAATAATAAAGGAAAATAGACCAAAAAGTTTAAATACAAAAAAATTTACTCACGTGGTGTTCTATGGAGCGTTGCACACAGCCACTCGTCTGCCGCCGACGAAGCAACTAAGATGGCCGCCAAATTGGCGCGTCACCTGATGCTTCAACGACGCACTTCACGTGTATTGCTATCTCTTTTCTGTATAAAGTTATTACTGTCGGAACAACGTGCCCCGGGAACTTTCAGCCCCGGCCTCCCCTACTCTTTTTCACCATTATTTGATTGCAGTTCGATCGCATCCCGTATGCATATTTCTCTATCGGTGTAGCAGGTAAAGAACATGTTTGTTGTGTGGCAGGAAAAGGGTTAAACATCAGTCAATAAATTATCTCGTGCAACACACGGACAATGGTTTCCAACGCGCACAATTACTCGTAATGAACAACGAGGCTGTGGAGGGATTAGCGCTTAAAGATGGAAGCTACAAAGAAAGTCAGACCCCTGAGGGGGAGGCAGATCATACTTTAAAGGGTGTAAAGAAAACGCACACGGTTTCAGGGTTTGGGCGCCTGAGGCATTCGCTATCAAAATTGGAATATAGTGTAACTTCTTGCCTGCGTTATCCCCGAAGGAGTCGCATGCGGCGATTCGGGACCTATTTTTTTTACGGGTAAGGGGGCCGGCCTCACACCAACCACATTCAGTTGAAGAGAAGGGTTTCCCAGTTCCCGGGGGGGAGATCGAACCCTTGCTCTCGGCATGGAATGCAAGCATTCCACCAATTGAGCTATCGACCTTTATACGAGCTTGGTCGTTGACGCTACAAAGCGCCAATTCTCAAGCAAGACCCAGTTGCTGTAAAGGTTTATGAATTTTTCAACCCAGCGAAGAGCAAATTTGAAAATATATTTTTAGTGCTCCGCCGGGATTCGAACCCACAACCTTCCATTCAGAGTCCGAAGTGTTACCACTGAACTACGGACCGGTCAAACTAAAAGATAAGTATACGAAAATAGGGCCTTTGGCAATTAATGTTATTGCTAGCAACACCTGAAGCCGTCCACGTGATCGGTAACAATGGTAAATTAAGTACCTGTAACTAAAACGTGAAGCAATGCGGCCACTGAGGTTTAGTGGTCATAACCTCGTCTGGGGTAGGGCTACGCCCTATACCACCCTACGGGCTGTACCACCCGTGTGGTCACACTCACAGCAATACCAGGAATACACATCAAGCCATTCACTTATCCTGGATCTGTTACCAACCACAGTATCATTCATAAACTAACCAACCCACCTGAAATCAATAATCTATAATCTAAAGTATATCAACTAATACATTGTAATAATTTTAACAGTTGTAGGGTTTATGTTCCTTTTAGGTTTGGGTTTTATTTGTAAGTACACATTCAGCATTTGTAAGCGCGAACTACACGTGTTTGTTTGTGGACATGCATTTGATATGAGCTTGAAATGTTAATATATCTTTGCAACTTATTATTTAATTATTTACAAAAACTTCGGGTGATTTAGCTCACACAATTTATTTAAAGATTCCGCTCATGACTCTGGAGGAAATGAAAGAAGTATGTAAGGATAGAAAGAAATGGCGGTTGATCTGTGATGTTGGCGGCTAGGGTTTGTTAAAGTAAAATTGGTTTTTATGATTTAGTTTTTTATGTCCATGTATATATTATAATTTATTGATTTTAAAAATGTAATTTGTCATGTATGTTCCTTGACTTATAGGTTGTTATGTGTCTGACCACCCATACTGTAAAAAATTGGTTCACTTTGCCAATGTCACCCCTGTTTCAGGGAAGGACGGCAAGAGTTGCAAGGCTTATGTTCATTTGAGATTGGGTTTTTATATTGTAGGTCCACATGCGGCATGTGTTAGCGCGAAATTATACATGTCTGCTTGTGGGAATGCATTTAATATAAATCTTAAATGATATATATCTTTGCAGCTTAGATTAGATTAGATTAGATTAGCTCACATTTGGTTCGTTGACAGAGAGTACTGCATTGCATTTTTGTAGTGTATTGCTCGCCAGCTCCGATACAAGTCTAACGCTACAGACAGCTTTGCCCCTTTTTGAAGCATGTTTGCTCAATAAATATAATAAAAAATGGATGGTTATTGAAACATTGGAAACTGGAACATGCATGATTTTGCCAGAATTTTCTATTTAGAATATTCGAGCGAATACTCTCACCATCCAAGTATAGTTATTTAAGCACCTACATCTAAAAACACACACACTTACACGAGTAAAAACACACAGACACACATTCGTAACAATATATTATCGTTCCATCCATATACAAACCTTAGATGAACATAAACCGTGCAACTACCTTAGACAAAATCTGGCGTAGATAAAGATTGTCCCTTTTTCTGAAACGGAAGATACATTGGTAAGAAACCACATGTTTTTGTACACTTTTGTCGATATTTCAGGGAAAGGCAGCAAGATTTTAAGCGCTTTTGACTACATTTTGTGGAGTAGCTTTTATTTTTGGATTACGCTTGAATGTATTAATTGCTTGTATTCCTTGACTGATAGTTTGGTATGCGGCTGACCACCCATACTGTAAAAAATGGTTCACTTTGCCAATGTCACCCCTGCTTCAGGGAAGGTCGGCAAGAGTTGCAAGGCTTATGTTCATTTGAGATTGGGTTTTTTTTATATTGTAGGTCCACATGCGGCATGTGTAAGCTCAAAATTATGCGTGTCTGCTTGTGAGAATGCATTTAATATGAATCTCAAATGATACATATCTTTGCAGCTTAGATTTAGATTTAGACGCTTGCAGCATATGTGAATGGAATGTAAAACCTCAAATGTAAATATGTCCAATCGGTTCCATGTTCCAAGGGCATGGAACTGATTGCCACCTGTGGTTCGAGAGATTACCGAAAGCAGTCACTTCAAGAGACGTCGCGAGACCGATCTGTTCACTGAATCTTTTGGGGCGCCCTTGGAGTGGCAATGTCGTTAATCCATGCCAATGAATAAAGTCAACTTAGTCATCACTATCATCAATTCATAGGGTGATTTAGGCTGACCACACATATTGTAAAAAATGGTTCGCTTTGCCAATTTCACCCTGTTTCAGGGAAGGTTGGCAAAAGTTAGTTAAAAAAAGCAGGGTTTATGTTCATTCTAGAAGTCAAAATGCAGCATTTGTAAGCGCGAACTTATACGTGCCTGTTTGTGGGCTTGCATTTACCTAATACGAATTTTAAATGTTAATACATCTCTTTGCAACTTAGATTATAGATCATGTCTACGACTTTGATGACATACAGGATTATTCACAACACGTTTGATCCGTAGCTGATTCATAGATCATCGTTTTGTTTGCAAGGAAAATTCACGTTGGGTGGCGGTTGAGCCATGGATTTGTCGTGTGTGAATAACACCAATATACTACACTGCATTTAAAACATTGTTTTTTTTCTGTTTATGTCATTTATTTCATTGAATGTATCCAGACGTTTGGATTTTTATTCTTCGTTTTATGTCTGCTAGCATTCCTATAAAACTTCACTTTTAAACTCAACCAAAAGTGTATCAAAGCTCAAACGCTCACAGGAGTTGCTGTTTTATTTCCATAGAATTTCTTTCGCAGCTTTATGTTTCAGTATAATCTTCAGGTTTAAGCTTTGGATCCTGCTTGAGGTTTGATTTACGAGTAGCTGACACGAGTCTCTGGCTTTGACCTCAGCCCCTCAGTGAGACAATAAACAGGAACGTTCAAGCTTTCCTAGAAACACACTCCATCTAGTAATTACTACATCCCCGATCGATTATTTTATTGATTTGTTGTAGATATAAAAGTCACGTCGTCATTTTTTATTTATATATAACTAGCCTACCTACTCGTGCTACGTACGATTACGGCATTCTAGCTTAAAGTCCGGCTTCGCCAGCACACTTTACCCCTGCTCTGATGTACTCGTATGTTTTTAATTGTGAAGAGAAATGCAATTCACCAACCGATTGTACCTGGCTAGATACAGGTTGACATTATCAAGTTATAATTGATTTCTTAATATTTTAAGTGAATTATTAATTATCCAATGACATCTCGTCCACTCAGTGCTTGTTTGGCTTATCTAACATTTGATTCAAATATGATCTTTAAATGAATTTGTCTTAAGAATCACATTCTACACAATCTAACGTGATAACAAAACATTATACATGGTAAACATGGTTGTTTTTAATATTTTCAAAATCGATTTCCAGCACTCATAAGATACATAAGTACACAGTCAAACATTGCTCGTGTAAAAATTACCTCTGTTGGAGATAAAACAAACAAGCAATAAGGTGACGATCTGAAGTGGTTGGGGTAAGACTTACTTACATACCTGTAGAATTAAATATTTTTCACTTGCCACATGCGATCCCTTCGGGTAAAACGCGGCAAGGAGTTACACTATATGTGTAGCTTAGTACTAGTTTTTTTGGCGTGTTGAGCTTTCATTCCCATTTTGATTGAGGTTCAACAAATACCTGACACAAAACGCGGTAAAAAGTTACACCATATATACATATATTTACTTCTTAATGAATTCTGTGCGGGAAGTTCCTCAATTCTTGAAAGGCTTGGGGGTCTACGTCACCCTGGAAGGGTGCCGCAGAGGTGTCCTGTCGTGAGACGCTGCAAGGAAGTGCGATGCACGAAGTTTTGAATAAGACCGTGTAAATATGTGTAGCTTAGTTGCGTTATTGACTTAGCAATTTACTTTGTATTTAAATATTTGAAATCACAATCCCTCGCAATGATTACGAGTGCTAAAGTTGGTCATAAAGCATGGAAGTGCAATGTATGGAAGAGTTGTCTGATCAGTCCGCCATCGCGGCCGTATTTCATGTATTTTTATGCTCCACACAGCATTCTGTCTCTCGTGCTGTTCCATGGTAGAACGACGCAGTGACAAAACGACACATGACATAACGACACATGACAGAACAACACATGACAGAACGACATGACAAGAACAAGTCATGCTTAATATTTGTGTTGTTTGTGATGTATGTGATATTTTGTCATGTGATGTTTTTCATGTGCCGCTTATGGTATTGTTACGAACTATGAAATCAAAGTACCTACGCGCACTTGTACAGTATACATGTACGATAGTGTGGGTAGAACCATCTGGGAGTAGTCCATGATGGTGGCAGTGCATAGAACGGTGTTCTGGTGTGAGCGAAAAATCGAAGAAGTTTCTGGAATATGCTAGAAAGATCTATATTGTGCCTATATAAAGGGACTGAAATGGTGCGGAGAGCGATTAATTGCTCCAAGCATTTTGCCGTGAAGACCATTAAGCAGAGATTATATTGTAAATTGTTAACCAAACCGTGTTAAATAAATAATGTTAAAATAAATAATTGAAGTTTAATTGAAAGAGAACCCCAATAAAATCGTAACAGTGTGTTCTATTTTAGGTATGTGATTCTTTGTCATGTGATGTTTTGTCCTTGTGTCATTTTGTTATAGTGATGTATTAACTGTGTTGTTTAGTCATAGTGATGTTTTGTCATATGATTTACTGTCGTGTGATGTTCTGTCATGTGTCGTTCTGTCATCTGTCGTTCTGTCATGTGTCGTTATGTCATGTGTCGTTCTAACCCTGTCCCCTTCTGGCGCATGCGTGTACCTCCACCAGCAGACACCCCGGCATAATGGCGATTGTTTTGGCGCGTTTTATTGCGCGCGCGGCAATCGCTCTCGCCGGCCATTACTTTTAAATTTTAAATTTCGAACAGTGTTCGATAAGCATTTAAAAAGTCGCGGTATAACGCCTGCCCACTTGTGTGCATCTATGGAGTGCGGCCTCCTACACGCAACACCCACCGCCCGCCTCTGCTCTCAAGCAGTAAATGTACTCTAGACCCCAGTGGCGTACAAGACATAAGGGGCATTTTTTACATTCCTAGGGTGGAAGACTCGACGGCTATCGGTAGATCTTATAATGCAACTAAGCTACACATATAGTGTAACTTCTTGCCTGCGTTATCCCCGAAGGGGTCGCATGTGGCGATTCGGGACCTATTTATTTTTACAGGTATGGTGGCCGGCCTCACACCAACAACTTTCAGTTGAAGTAGGGGTTTCCCAGCTCCTGGGGGGCCTGGCTCTCATTTCTTGCGAAGGCTGAGTAAACCTTGAGATCGAACCCTTGCTCTCGGCATGGAATGCAAGCATTCTACCAATTGAGCTATCGACCTTTTTACGAGCTTGATCGTCGTCGCTACGAAGCGCCAATTCTCAAGCAAGACCCAGTTGCTGTTAGGCTGGATGGACCTTTGGTGACCGGTCATTGGTAAAGGTTTATGAGTTTTTTAACCCAGCGAAGAGCAAATTTGAAAATATAAATGGTATATTTTTTGTGCTCCGCCTTCCCTAACCTTCCCATTCAGAGTCCGAAGTGTTACCACTGAACTACGGGCCGGTCTTACCGTACCTATTTGAAGATAGGGCGGAACAAAACATGGCGGCGTATCAACAGCTGATATATTTTATATGGAACAACAATCAGCTGTTCAGGCACGGCCATGCTTTATTCCGTAGGTACTTTTAGCAGGTACAGTAAGATTCATCGACGATCGTCGAGACTTCCACCCCTGAAGTCTCAACGGGCGTCGGTAGATCTTTCCATATCTATTTGAAGATAGAACTGAATAAAACATGGTAGCAAGTTAACAGCTGCGGCAGTCGAAGAGACAAGATTCGCTTCTTCTCACTCGAGATTAAACAAGCCCTACACTTCACACCAGAGTGTTGTTACATGGTGAGTAGGCAGGGTGGACAAAACTTATTAATGGCAAAAAATACCAACTCACAATTTCCTCAAGCATCTAAGTTGTCACTTTTATGATAAAATAGATGGTGGGTACTCAAATATACCTATCATGTACTTGTCAGTGGCGAAGGGTGCCATACAAGCCGATTCCCATCGGTTTCCCGTTTAAAATGAGGCAACAATGATAATAAAGTAGACTGCAGGGTTTCAATGGGGAAAAAATACGTATTGTTTATTTGGTTTTAAATGTATATTTTTACTTTGTGCCTATATTTTTTAACTACTTTGTTACCTCATTTTAAAAGGGAAGCCGATGGGAATCGGCTTGTATGGCACGCTTCGCCACTGGTACTTGTACATATGTATTAAGAGATATATTCATCTACTCATGAATATTTTAGTAAGTTTACATTTCAAATGTGCTTTTAAGAATCCTTTGAGAGAAAATGATTGCCCATCAACTTCAATTTATTTTGAAATTCCATTACTTTTTGTAGATTTTCCAGATAAGTTTTTATCCCAAGGACGTGAACAACTTTCAATTTTCATTTAACTAACAGAAATTCTCTGGAAAACGGTAATGATATGTTTGCACAGGGCTGTTTTTTTTTATTAATCAAATATTGAAAGATGAGGCACGTGCTTTCTATTTCAAGTCACATTAGCTACTAGAAATGAATTGTGTGAAGTTTGATTCCGATTGGCACACTTTTTTTTTTATCCTGTTGTCTCCTCTTTTATCTGTAGAAATAAATTGATACCACATGCCCAAATGGCGTAGTGAAACACGCCGGGTACTGCTAGTTAGCTATAAAAAGTCAAAGAAATCCATACAACTAGGAATTAATTAATTTCATCCAACTTGTACGTACTCGTACCTACGTTACGAATCGTAACCATAAGCTACACATATAGTGAAACATCTTGCCGCGTTTTTCTCGAAGGGGTCCTTGACTTAATAATAATAATAATACAATATTATAAAAGAGATTTTGGTCATATCTCAAGGGTGTGCGAAATTCCAGTTCACTACCAAGAGAATTATTATTTGAGGGGCAAGTGGCCTCTGATGCTTGTAGTATGGCAAATCTGTTTTCAAAATATTTTAGATCTGTTTACACTGATTTTTCTGATATCACTGATTCATCTACTGTCGCTTGTCCTCCGTCCCTTGGTGAATTGTCTACAAATCAAAACATTGCTTGTGGACTGGCGGTTACTCCCATTATGGTTTGCAAATATTTAAACACACTTGATGCTAGCAAAGGAGCGGGTAGTGATGGCATTCCTTCGTTTTTTGCTATTAGTTGCGCTAATGAACTATCACTCCCTCTGGCAATGATTTTCAATAAGTCCCTTATTACAGGTATATTTCCTGATGCCTGGAAGAGGGCGCACATAGTTCCAATACACAAATCTGGTCCTAAAACTTCTGCAGAAAACTATCGACCTATATCCATCTTACCCGTATTTGGTAAATTGTTTGAGAAGTTGATCTATGATCAAATATATCATTTACTCGTTTCTCAGCTACCCAAATCCCAACATGGTTTCCTCAAAAAAAGATCAGTCGTCTCCAACTTAGCAGTCTTCACAGATTACGTGTTTGATGAGATGGAAAAGGGTGGCCAAATTGACGTAATCTACACGGACTACTCAAAGGCCTTTGACAGGGTAAGCCATAGCATATTATTGGATAAACTACAAACACTTGGCGTGCATGGGAATCTGCTGCGGTGGTTTGCATCATACCTGATAAAAAGATCTCAAGCGGTTGTTCTTGGTGGCTGCAAGTCGGACTTCTTTAGTATTCCGTCTGGTGTCCCCCAGGGCTCTCACCTCGGACCGCTTCTTTACAATGTATATGTCTATGACATTGAACAGTGTTTTAATTTTACAAAATGTTTATTATATGCTGATGATACTAAAATTTACTTAGGAATTAATAGCATTCAGGACTGCATGAAGCTGCAGGATAATTTGGACAACCTTACACATTATTGTATTAAAAACAAATTAGATCTTAATGTATCTAAGTGCCATAAGATATCTCTTACCCGCAAGACAAACCCCTTAAAGTTTAATTATCAACTCAAGGGTGAATACCTTGACACTGTGACTGGGGTGAGGGACCTTGGTGTTTTTATGGATGCTAAATTAATTTTTGATGCCCATATTTCCTCTACCACCGTTAAATCTTACAAAATGCTGGGATTTATTTTAAGGACCTGTGAGCCCTTCAGGGGTTCTAATGCCGTTAAGATGGCCTATTGCGCGTATGTTCGCAGTAGGCTTGAATTCGCTTCACCTATTTGGAATCCACAGTACAGTGTTTATAAGGAACAAATAGAAGCTATACAAAAGAAATTCCTAAAGCATCTAAATTACAGGGAACATTTAACTTTTAATAATTATCATGATGCTTGCCGTCATCACGGTTTTATGTCCCTAGAAGCCCGTCGAACGCTATTAGATATGGCTTTTCTGTACGATATAGTACACGGCCATATTGACTCCACCGTTCTTTGTGAGGGGCTCACTTTGCGTGTACCTACAAGGCGCACTAGGTTAAATTCACTTTTTTATACGGGAGCGCACACTACAAATTATGCCAGGAACTCGACTTTAACGAGAGCTATGTTTTGTTATAACTCAAATTTTAATCACCTGGACATTTTTTGTTTGTCCAAAAACGCATTTCTTCAAGGGGTGCGGATGTACTACTTGAGAAAATGCAAAACTGATTGAATGGCATCCTCTTCCCCTTCCATTGTCCTTTCTATCCTATTTTCCCAAATCTTCTCTGATAAAAACCTCCGCATTCATATTATTTTTCTTTTGTTCTTTTCGTTTGCTGTTACATTTGCTGTAGACAAGCTTTTATTGTAATTATTTTTATTTAAGAAAACTATTATTGGCCTTATATGTATTTATTATAAATCTTTACTTGTTTCATGTGTATGTGCTGTTGTTTTCTGTAATAAATAAAAAAAAAAAAAAAAAAAAAAAAAAAAAAAAAAAAAAATTTTTAAAGCGCCTTTTCATGACTCTTGGTCACCCCAAAGGCGCTTGCTCATATGAGCGCGCGAGAAGGTGGGTCTTCAACCCCTTTCTAGTGCTCCCCAGATCCATTTCGCGCAGGTCATCTGGGAGGCCGTTCCATATTGTTGGAGCAGCCACCTTGAAGGCTCGATCTCCAAAAACGGTCTTCTTTTCCCTTCTGACTTCTTGACTTATAGGTTGGTATGAGACTGACCACCAATACTGTAAAAATGGTTCACTTTGCCAATGTCACCTCTGTTCCAGGGAAGGTCGTAAAGTTGCAGGGTTTATGTTCATTTGAGATTTGGAATTTGATTTGTAAGTACACATTCAGCATTTGTAAGCGCGAACTACACGTGTTTGTTTGTGGTTTGATATGAGGTTTGAATGTTAATATCGACTGCTCCAAGGAAGACAGCACTAAGTCAAAAAAGATAGTTTTGCAGGAAAGCCAATTGAATGTTATTTATTCCATGGAAAACAATGCATAAACTATTTTTACATTAATTTATTAACGAATTTAAAAGAGATAGAGACACGGCTGTCATCTTGGAATGAAGATAATAATTTGTTACCTTCAGAAATGGAAATAAGTCAAAAACCTAAATTTCGGAGTTACTTCCTTCTTCCTTGGAGCAGTCGATATATCCTTGCAACTTAGATTATAAATATAGGTTCCATGTGGCCGGCTTTACGCCGACCACTTCAGTTGCACTGGGAGCTTCCCAGCTTCAGTGAGGGCTTGTAAAAGAGCCAAAGCTGTGTGTAGTGGAAGACTTGTATCAGAGCCCTCGAACGAAACAATTAAAAAGCCACTCTGTATTTGAACCAAATGTGAACAGAATCTTTACAAAAATGAACTGAAGTTTTTATTAAATTGAACCAGTAAATCTTAACAGTATTATATATCCGCGACGCCATTGTTTGAACCCCGACCCTGAGATTGTACATTATATTTTTTATTGTCTCTGCCTCGCTCCTCCTTTTGCCATCCCGACTTTGAATTGTCTGCGCTTGGTCCAGCCCAGCATCGCTTGCAGTGTGTCCACCATCGAGTAATAACATAGAAGAGCAGAAACTCACTTACTGCATTGATTCACACTATGTACCACATTTGTCTCAGTCCTGTCAACGTTGCAATGGTGTAGTCAAACAAAACACGTTTTTACGTATTAAATTCTGTGTTTTCTTACTTTCTCCATTTTGTGTGTTTGACACCCAATTATTATGCATGCCACAATGTCTTAAAATATATATATATTTTTTTTGGTGCCCAACAGGTTGCCCTAATTACAGTGCACCCTCACAGCCATCAACAAGCTGGGAGGAACTCTTTCACCATACTTTAGAAGGTGTCTAAATTATATTGAAATATGTCTTTATTCTCTAAAATATTTCAATTTCATCAATCACAAGATTTATACGCGCGCGTGCTATGTGGTGCTATGTTCGCACTGGTTCGCTCAGCCATTATATTTGCAATGCTACCAACTTTCTGTAAACATTCTTAAACATTCGCCCGAGTGTTTTTGTACACATGGCAACTGTGATGATCTTGGTTCTCTTTCTTACTAAGGACTATTTTCGTAAGTAAGTTGAAACAGATAATAAATATATTGTTACGTTTTCTGTTGGATTATTTTTTAAATTAAAATGCCAGAATTTATTTGTTACAGAATTTATTTTTTACAATTTGATATTCACAACTTGACAATCACTGTTTATAGGTTTTACTTAGCGAATTGCTCTCTTGCGACTCCCTGCCCGTACCATTTTGATCTCTTTTATAATGAACCAGAGAGGTATTTCTCGCACTTACTAGATCATTCCACCATCAGAACATGATGTACACACACATTCACTAGAACGTCATTCCAATGCACGACTACTCCTAGATGGTTCTATAGTACGTGCACAGGTGTATGCGTGTATAAGCGCACGTATTTCAAGTTCGCAACAATATCATAATATATATTTTCGTTAAAATTATTTCTAGTCTGCAGATATCATAAGCCAATGGTGTCCACTGTCCACATACCAGCCAGATACCATCTCGCCGAGCTTCCACAGCTTTTTGTCTGGCGCGCGTTTGATTTGTTGCCCCATACGACGATTGTTTTTCATGCATTACTATTCCATATTTTAATAGGTTAGGAATCGCCTTTTCGCGGCTTTTTTGCTCTCGCCTTCCTTCCAGCCGCTTGTTTTTGGGACCGCTGGATTTTTGTACTTTTTGTTTTTCCCCTCTCCGTTTATACGACGTGCTTAAATCGTTTTCTTTGTTTATTTTTACAATTTAAATTTGATGCTTGAATCGAAGGAACAGTCATGGAATTTTGTTTACTCAAATAAAAACAGAGAATCAGGGCTGTAAGAACTCTTAGCTGAAATTAGAGAGAGAAGAGACACATCCAGAAATCATTGTTATATTTTCCTTCTTTATTGAAGATATGCTATCATCATGGCCTTGACTAATAGGTTGGTATGAGGCTGACCCCCCATGCCGGTAAAACTTTGTTCACTCTTGCCAGTGGCTTCAGGCAAAGGTGTTGCAAAGTTTCTGTTTATGTGAGGTTTAGTTTATTTTATATGTACACATGCAGCATGTGTAAGCGTAAACTTACAAGTGCCTGTTTGTGGGCATGCATTTCATAAATATGATCCTTAAATGCCAATATGTCTTTGCAACTTAGATTGCACTCATTCATAACCAAGTCATTTCGTACCCTATCATTCACACCAGTCATTCCTTTTAAATGCCTAAGCCATTTCCACCGTAGGTACATACTTTACTTAGTTCGCTTTCATTCAGCGTCCATGTCTCACTTCCATGCATCAGAGCCGGTAAAATATTGCATTTTGTATTGTTAGTGTCTGTGATAAGTTCTGTGAATTCTCTGGATGTAGAGTACTTGCATAATTAGTATTAATTGCTAATTGTATTATTCGAGATTGCTCGAGTGTTTGACGTTCTGAGTGTTTGAAATTCTTAATGATTCGAGAATTATCTTAAGTCTTAGTATAAATAAATACCAAAGCTCTCTTTGGCCAGTGAAAAGCCAGGCAACGTTGTATGTTGAAGGTGTAATGTGACTCTGTATGTGAACCATATATGAAATAAATTGTGTAAAAATAAATCATACATAGATTTATGACAAGTTATTCTTAGAAATGAGCATCCCATTTCACCATCTCTTACACATTGTTCCAGCTGGTTGGGCCGTGGCTCCATGTTCGTCCTGTCTTCCCCGCAACTCCTGGACCTCCTGCAGCCGTGCCTACCTTCCCGTGGTGGGTCAGGACCTCCTCTGGGATCCCTCATGGACCTGGGCGCGGGGGACGGAGAGGTCACCCTGCGCTGGGCGGACCTCTTCTCCAGTTTACACGCCACAGAGATGAGCGCGACTATGAGGAAGCTGCTAGAAACCAAGGGATTCAAGTATGTGAATGTTTATTTGATTTTATTGTTAAAATAACAAAGTAGATAAAAATATGGATTACCTTTAACCAGATTGGTATGCGTTGGTACCATCTTTGCAGTGATAAAACCTCAGGAAGCGCTATTCTGCTAAATTCCTTACGATCTTAAGGCAACGAGATAGCGATTCGTGTCCGAAAATAAGGGATACTATGATTTTTTTATCTATGGAGTTCTTTTGCAAGCGCTAGCAAGCTCCGACTTGGGTTGATATCCAAAGTGCAATGAATTTAGCGAATAGCGCTTCAGTAAAAGCAAATAGTTCACGCCGCACGTAATTTAAAAAGCTGCAGAAATGGTACACCTTTTTACCGTGTTGTCTTCGAAGGATTTACATATCTGTAGGTATACAAATTTTAGGATGATTAATATGGTGAGCGCTGTTCTTGTGTGAATCACACCTCAATAGCCCTCTGCAAGCTCGGCACACAAGCAAGACTCAGTACCTAGCTGGATGGACCTATGACAACCGGTCTTTAGTTCAACCGTACAGACAGATTAGTTTTTCAGCCAAGCGAAGAGCATGTGTGAAAATGAAATATTTCTTTGTGCTCCGCCGGGAATCGTACTAACTACCTTCCATTCACGAGTCAGAAGTGTTGACCACGAAACTTTGGACTGGTCCTCAAACTAAATGCCGCAATCAAACCAGTCCCTTACATTCTCTCTAGCCAACATATTTCCCTTCTTTACACAAGCGGTTGACGATGGATCTAAGAATGGCGATACACAATGGCATATTGTTATTGTATTGATGCATGGAAGTGAAGCGTGGACAGTGAGTGACGTGTGTGAGTGCGTTGAGTAAAGTATATGTAGGTGGAAATGAAGCATTTGAGAAACATTACAGGAGTTAAAAATGAATGGGTAAATAAAAAATGTAAGTTAAAAGAGAATGCGAAAGTTAAAGTAAAAAAAAATGTGATGAGATGGTTTGGGCATGTGGAGAGAATGAATGATGATATACTGACAAAGTATACATACAGAGGAAGTGTGAAAGGAAAAAGAGGTAAGGGATGACCGAGAAAAGTATGGAGTGATCAGATTGAGGAGATTGTGAAAGAATGGGATAAACAAAGTGAATGTAAAAGAAAATGTATGAAAAAGGTGTTGTATATATGAATGAATTGAAAGAGGTATGTTATGATAGGAAGAAATGTAGGCAGCTCTACAGAGGCTCTGGCCACCCCTATCGGAATGGTGATCGAGTTACAGTTACACTAAGAAATTCCATACCATAATGAATGTATGTAGGAATTGACTTGTCTCCTGTTGCATTTGCAGTGTCCTGGACGCGGACAGGTGGTCCTCAGGTTCCCGCTTTGACGTGATCTGCCTGCTGAACCTGCTGGACCGCTGCTCCTCTCCCGTCTCCATGCTGAGCCAGGCCCGGGCAGCCCTGGAGGACCAGGGGGTCATCATTGTGGCGCTGGTGCTGCCCTTCAGACCCTACGATGAATGTGAGGATGACATCTGACAATTTTTCTGGTCAATTTGATATGTTATCAATGAATTTGGCAAGCAACTCAGTATAGGTTCTCCTTCCTTCCAAGAGAATGGTGATAGAGCCAAAATCACACATTTTCTTTCAGGTCTTATTTTTTTAAATAGATTTGTGAAGAGGAATTCTATTCACCAACCTATGCTCCCTGGCCAGAAACAGGTAGGTATTAAAATCATCAATTAATAATTAAATATTGTATGGTATTGTTATGGTCAAATGACCCAAGCGGGGATTGAACCAACGTTATTCTATTCCAAATACGCTAGAAAGATCAGCCCCTTGACTCCCTCGGCCAAAACACCGATGTAAGACTTTTTACGAGCTTGGTCTTCGCTACAAAGTGCCAATTCTCAAACAAGGCCCAGTTGTTGTGAAGGCTAGATGGACCTTTGGTGACCTGTCTTTGATAAAGGTTTATGAATTTTTCAACCCAGTGAAGAGCATATTTCAAAACATAAATGGTACATTCGTTGTGCTGCGCCGAGATTCAAACCCACAACCTTCCATTTACGAGTCCGAAGAGTTACCACTGGACTACAGACCGGTCATAATAGAGATTATTCTAAATTTGTTAACATAATTTGAACAATCAAAAGAATTCTTTAATATTTTCCAGATTCCAAGGATCACTCTCCACAAGAGGTCCTGCCCATCTCCGGGCATTCCTTTGAAGAGCAGGTGGAGTCCTTCATATCCTTCCTGCAGTCCCAGGAGATGGGCCTGCGGGTGGTCTCCTGGAGCAGGGTGCCGTATCTGTGTGAGGGAGACATCTCCCAGTCCTACTACTGGCTGGATGACGCCATCTTTGTCCTGAAGAAGGACCCGCAGGTCTTCCTACAGTCATGACCGTCCACTGAAGTCTTCTTCTAAGTGTTTATTTTGTATTCGTCCATGACTGACTGCGGTGGACATGGATATCTTAAATGTAAATTTATGAAGAGAAATGCAATTCACCAAATTCGTCCAGGTTGGGAAGTCTCAACCACCATCGATAGATCTTACTGCATCTATTTGAAGATAGGTTGTAATAAAACATGGCAGTGCCTGAACAGCTGATCACTTTTCTGCATAAAATGTATCAGCTGTTGATGCGCTATCATGTTTTATTCCACACTATTTTCAAACAGATAGCCGTCGAGACTCCTCACCCAGGTCATTTGAGATATCCATGTTATGCTGTAATATTTTCATATTAAGGATTTACTGGGTTATTCATAACACATCTGATCTATAGTTGATTCATGAATCATCGTTTTTTTGTGTGTGAATAACACAATCAGAGTTATAGCTTAAAGAGTTAAAGCTTATAAGCTTTCCATACATTTGACGTTGTAAACAGTAAACAGACTTTACAAAATGAAATTAAATATGACACAAAGCACAAAAAGTTCAATAAACCTTTTCTTCCAGCATGTTTTACTTTTTGGACTTGTATAAAATTACATTTATAACATACTAAACTAAAGTTTAACTTTAGATATTTAAAAAATCACAAGTTTTCAGTAAAATATTGTTGTATTTACTTACATGATTGTAATTTTTATGAAAATAAAAATATTTTGACAAAAGAAAACATTGTTATCTACCACTTTCTTGATATATTTATTTCAAAATCATTTTTAGAATTGCTAAAAGAGTAGGTATGTCAATTTGACTGATTGATCGCACTTGCTAATGCCTTACGAAAAGGCGGCAAAAATTGCAGAGCGTATATTTGTTTGTAGTTTACATTTTCTACATAGCTAACCTTGTAGCATGTGTAAGCATTGACCTACGCATGCTTGTATGTATAGATGCAAGGAGAGTAAATCCAAATGTTAATATAGATCTGCGACTTTGATAATGTAATAGGTACATAGATGGAAGCAAACTTGAAAATGTTTTTGAGACAAATACTTAAATGAATAAAATGCTATACAAGGTTTTCTTTTCCCATAATATTTGGATATTTCCCTGAAAATTGTAATATATTTTAAGTAGTTTTATACTGGTGGGGTGGTAATTAAGCAAATATTAGGTAATTTTAAGATTAAAAATCATTATTTCTAAATTCTTGCCAAATTATTTGTAAGACGTATCTTTAAGAAAAGAAAAAAATACATATATGGATGTGTCAGCCTTAAATGTACCTAAACCTGATGAGTGACGAGTGTACTCCACATAAGTTAAAATGCAATAAAACAAGCATTAGACAATTGTATTTGAAAATATACTAATTCAAAATTGAAGAAATGTCCCAATGGGAAACTATGATTTCAGATTGAGCATGTTATTTTAAAATTAATTGAATTTTTTAATGATTCTCGCCTTTATAGAGCGAAAAAATGTAAATAAGAAATTAAAATCTTTATTTTATTACTTTCATTCCAATTACAAATAGTTACTTACAAATACTTTTTTCTGTCTTTATTTTATTTTAATAAAGACCCTAAGTTTAAGGAAACCATCCAGTTATAAATAGAATAGATACTAACTTATGGCATTGATAATTCTATGGCTCACAGTTGTCCCCAGTCCTGTCATACGCAGCAGTGGTGTAGTCATACAAATCATGTTCTTACCTGTGAAATCTTATGTTCTCTTGCTTTCTTCATTTTGTGTTTCGACACCCAATAATTACACATGCCATAATGTCTGAAAATAATGCCTTTTTCCTTTTATAATGGACAACTTTACATTGACCCATCAAAATTTATAAAGTGTGCGCAGAACGTTCATGCAGGCTTGAGTTTCAAAGCTACCAACTTTTTGGGAAGATTTTGTAGTTTCACCCCTGGACTGAATAGATCCCAAATAAATGGCTTTCTGGAAAGACTAACAAAGGCGGCCATCTCAGGATCATACCACATTTGGCTACGAAGATCTGAGAGCCCAGACACCTCTGGACATGCAATGTAGTAAATCGGACTTACATATTGGAAGGAAGGATGAGTTGGGAGGAATTGGGAACGTTGTCATGACGAAAGGATCCTTAACCAACCAGAGACAGGTTGTAAGTGCTGTGACTCCCATCTCATCCTGACTCCGCGCAGGGGGCTTGAGTTTGGGTCTTAGATTTAAAAAACTAAAGACCTGACTCGGTGAGACCGTGGATGCTCAGTTCTTTCACAAATTTACAACAAAATGATACTGTGAAGATCATTGTTATCTCTCTAACTACGGTGATTTGCAGTTAAGTTGAAACGGATATAGAGTCTATTTAAACTAAAAAACAAGTCAATGAAGGAAACTATATAGGTTGTGGAGGGGAGAAATAAAATGACAATGTTTGTATCAAGTATTGGTTTATTGCACAATAAGCAGTTCTTAAAGTAGACAAAAATGTTGTATATAGGCATATCACTTTGTGACGTATCATAAAAAATATCTTAACTATGTTATTTGTGTGACCGATACCTACAACTGCACGCTTTACCCGCTCTACACGTCTCACTAACCACAAACCTAGCCTAGCTCTCCTCCCTTCCCATCCCTCTCTTATCATCTTACAAATGCCAAACTAAATATCAATTTCCGAGATCCACAAAACAGTCTATCAATTGCCAAATCAAATATTGCTTTACCAACTTATCCCAGTACCCCACCTTGAGTATAAACTTTCATGTAAATTTACTTTCCTTTCATTTGAGTACAAAAAATGTATCTAATCTAATCTAATCTAAGTTGCAAAGATATGTTACATTGGAGATTCACATTACATGCATTCTCACAACCAGACACGTACAAGTTCGCGCTTGCACATGCCTCATGTGAACCTACAACATAAAAACCAAATCTCAAATGGACATACACCCTGCAACTCTTGCCGTCCTTCCCTGAGACAGGGGTGACATTGGCAAAGTGAACAAAAAAAGTATGGAAGTTTAAATAGCACTCCTGCTGAAATGAAACACAACTAAGCTGCATATGTATAATAATATGTTATGCAACTTCTTGCTTCATTATCCGCCACAGTGGACAAAGAACTTGTTCATTTTTACAGGCACGGGGCCAGAATCATGCCAACCCATTTACTTGAAATGAGGATTTCTCTGCTCCCAAAGAAATAAAGTCAAATAGGAAAATCTGTCTGAAATGCTTGATGGGAATCACACCTTGGCCTCTCTGGTTTTGAACACAAACATTCTACCAAACCATGTTATTGACCGGACTTATGACATTTATAAAAACATCGAAACAAACATTGAGAAAAATCGACTCACAAACTCCAAAGAGAGAAAAAAATGTGGTGTCCCATGGCTGGGTTGATAGGGAAAAGGCAAAATATACTCTTGTTATTTGTTTGCTAAAAACCCTTGGCACATAAACCTGTAACGTTTGACCATAGAGAAAAAAATGGAATTCCAAATTTTTTGTTGAGTCCATTGTTAATGCATCGTGTACTCAATAATGTATTGCAAAGGAAAGTTGAGTAAATGAAAGTTTAACTGGGTACCAGGTTACAATAGTTCCTCTCCCAACTCTTTGTCTAGTATTTGTCCCCCGGGTTTTGGGTATCGGCCATGTTGAAGGAGCTCTTACATCTAACATCCAATGTAAATTATTTCTATTACGATTGATTGTTCATTCCTGATACAATGATAAAAAATTAACCAACTTATTGTTTATCGCTCGCAGGCAACGGTACTTTACAATCTAACATTATGATAATGCGTAATTTAGAAGTTTTGTCCTAAAGGAAAGCATGCAAATGAGAATATATGTTTTTCAGCCTTTTATGTCATAATATTTAAACATTTAGCTGCTAACTAAAATAAAACAATCCTTATACAATTAATCTTCAGCGAAATCACTCCTAACTTTTTTATTACTAAGATAATGGACTCTGAACATTCAAAATATCCCTTGATTATGTGACGTCATCCATAATAAATAAAAACATGGATTCCCAATAATCAGGGATTTTTTCTTGTTCACAGCACTGCCACTCCATACATTTTGCAGAAATGCTAAATGCAGGACGGTGCACTTTAGTGTAATTTCAAACTACCTACATTATATTGTATGGAGATTATGACGCTCTGTACTGTCTTTATCCCAGCTAGGTGACATCACAAATATCAAATATTCTGAATCCATTAACATTTTAGAAATCAAAAGGTGAACAATAGTTTTTTTATAAAATTGAAAATACACAATTCACAGGTAATAAAAAGATACACAAAAGTTATTGTGGAAAACTATTTGCGAGATAAGAAACAACAGATATTTTTTTAGGTTAAATAAAAATACAAAACAGCACATAGCACGCAATATTCAAATAGTAATAATAATAAAAAGAAACAAATTTTGAACATTACGTTTAGCGCTTTAGACTCTAAAGCTTACAGACAGTAAAGAGTAAAGCTATCTAATATACAGTCTTGGATACTTTAGACACTACGGAGGCGGCGAGCCACGACTAATCTCTAGCGGTCGAGGAAGCGGTGTGCGACTAACATTGGTGTTCAAATGCTAAATCATCATCCTTACACTATATCAGTCAGACTAAACACTAACTAGCTTATTCAGAGACAGTCTCATCATGAGAGATTTAAATGATGTCGCTCGAGACTTGATAGAACTGTCACTGAATAATGAAATGTATGATGCCAGTGTCACGTTGTCGCCCAAGTAGTGGTAAAGGTGGTTATACCTATTATGGCCTTAAAAAGTGGACCTACATATTATGGCCTTAAAAAGTGGACCTACATATTATGGCCTTAAAAAGTGGACCTACATATTATGGCCTTAAAAAGTGGACCTACATATTATGGCCTTAAAAAGTGGACCTACATATTATGGCCTTAAAAAATGGACCTATTTGTGTGATGATTTTAAAAACCGAAATTGTAATCTTGAAACAATGAATAGATAAGAAAACTTATTCCCTAAATTCAGGGAAAATTATTTTATTTTTCAGCTTTTTTTTTTATTTGACATAATTTTCAATGGGTATTCATTCGTTAATGGAATATTTGAATTCAGCACTTTTTTCTCAGTGGGCAAATGACACACTTGTATCAGACTACGGTCCTTAGTAACCAATAACAAAACGCAACTAAGCTACACACATAGTGTAACTTCTTGCCGCATTATCCCTGAAGGGTTTCGCGTGTGACGAGTGGAACCTATTTACTTTGCAGGAAAGGGGGCCGGCCTTACGCCAACCACTTTGGTTGAAGTGAGGGTTTCCCAGCTCCCAAGGGGGTTGGTACTCGGCTGAGTACACCTTGCCGGTATTTTATTTTTGGGTTTGAAATACCGAAACGAGAAATCATTTCTGACACCCTCGGTGGAATTCGAACCCGAGGTCTCGGCATGGAATGCAAGCACTCTACCAACTGAGCTATCGACTGGGCTTATATTAATAAATATTTTGTTATTGGTTACCTATAAAAAACACCCACGTACAGATGAAATGCCCCAATCATGGAGATTTAAGGTGTTCCACTAAAAGGTCACAAATACGTGACAACTAGTTGGGGGAAAGTGAACTGGCATATCAAACACGTAATACTGCATCATCCACGCCTCATCGAAAACTATAATTATCATTTATCTACTCGCAAATGAAACACAATAAATATTACGCTGGAAATTTCAGTAGGCAGATTCTGTGATCCACCATGTTTAATTTATCTATGTAATTCATTTAACTACAGCCAGCGGAGGTCACATGACACGCTATCAGAAATGTCAATATCTGCTTTCACGTCTAGTCACCGACTGCAACACACTTTCTCAGATAACCAACACATTTATTCAAGAAATCCTTTTTTACTCAAAGATGAAAGATATTCTTGAGAAAAGTATAATAGCTTTGACAACTTACTTTCATAAAAAAAATAGTTGAAAGTAAAGCATTAGGTTTCTAATTCATCAAGATTATTCAGAATTTATATCTCCACTGAAACTGTAACTCTGTCGCCATTCCACTAAGGGTGGCCAGAGCCTCTGCAGAGCTGCCTCCATTTCTTCTTATCCTTACATACCTCTTTCAATTCATTCATATCCATCACCTTTTTCATGTATTTTCTTCTTTTACGCTTGCTTTGTACATCCCATTCTTTCACAATCTCCTCAATCTGATCACTCCATACTTTTCTCGGTCGACCCTTACCTCTTTTTCGTTTCACACTACCTCTGTATACATACTTTGTCAGTCTATCATCATTCATTCTTTCCACATGCCTGAACCATCACATTCTTTTTTACAGAATATTCCAAAAATGCTGGAGGTGGGATACCCGAGGGTGACGGAATTTAATGTGTATTTTAAGTTTTTCTAATCATTGATGTATAACTTGTCAATTTATAAATAAGTATAAAAACAAATATGTTATAAAACCTTTAGTTAATAAATACTAAAAAAACATTTAGTATAAAATAACAAATAAAAATTCCAAATATATCCCTAATGTGAATTATTGTGATATAAACATTTACTTAAAGTGGATTGCTGTTATACTGGGTACGCTAACAATAAAGAAACAATAAAATCTCAATGAACCAATGTTGTTTTAATCATTATAGCCTAACCTAACCTTACGCCAACTTAACCTACCAAACACTCTGACATTCATTGTATGAAAAAATATATTCATTTCATCATTATACTTTATATTGCAAAGATCCCAACATCTTTCCCGCCTTAATCCCTTTCCTTTCCTCTCCCATTTTATTTTAGTTTACAAATGAATTTTGCAATGGAGTCTGCACATTTGAATCAAGGGAAAGAATGTGACCTCACCCGGCTGGGTTGCTGGGCACTTGTGCAAGGTTAAATGGTTGCTAAGAAACTTAGCTCTGAACCTGACTGCTATCGTCGTGGTACTGTTATCCATTCAAAATAAAATATTACACTAAAGACAGAACATACATACAGTTGTACTTCAATAGAAAATTATCTACGTGCATAAAGTGAAAAAGATGCTACAGCACTATATAATGTATTTGTAGCATTTATAGTTTGGCATGTGGCTGACCACCCGTGCTGAAAAAAATAGTTCACTTTGCCAATGTCACCCCTGTTTCAGGGAAGTTGATATATGCTCATTCGAGATTTTGAGTTTTTATGTTGTAGATTCACATACGGCATGTGTAAGCGCAAACTTATACGTGCCTGCAAGTGGGCAACGCAACTAAGCTACACATATAGTGTAACTTCTTGCCGCGTTATCCCCGAAGGGGTCGCATGTGGCGATTTGAACCTACTTATTTTTACAGGTAAGGGGGCCAGCCTTACGCCAACCACTTCAGTTGAAGTGGGGGTTTCCCAGCTCCCGAAAGAGCTGGTAATCATTTCCTGTGAAGGCTGAGTAAACCTTGCCGGTACTTTATTTTGGGGTTTGAAGTAAACACCGAAACGGGTAATCATTTCTGACACCCTCGGTGGGATTCGAACCCGAGCTCACGGCATGGAATGCAAGCACTCTACCAACTGAGCTATCGACCGGACACATGCACTTCATCTTTTCGTCGAGTCATCTTTTATTTATAATGACGACAAGCTGTGACATCATTTTGAATGCGCAGACTCCATTTTGTTTAGCAGGATGAACACATTGCATCGGCCTCATCATTGCTTTAGCACATCTGTCATGGCGGACATCACAATTAAAATAATGATTTTAATTCTATAATTATTTTAGACGTTCATCTGAAGGTAAAAAAATGTCTAACTGGGACTTATACAAACTATGTACAGTGATAGTCAAATTATGAAAATGTTGACACTGAAAAGCATTTGAGTCGTATAAATGCAAATGCCGTCAACTCCTTACGCGATGATTTTGAGAAAAATAAACTTGTAAACTTGTAAAACGACAACACCAGTTGGAGATGACGGCGTTTGCACGAAATCATACTTTTTCAATTAAAATTACGAAGGATTAAGTGAGGTTTACATTATATCGCACGCAACAAATGATTTGTTACAATGCGCAGAATCAAATTCAATCATTATCTCGAAAATCATCAATTTTGGAGATGATGGCGTTTGCAGTTATACGACTCATTTCTTACACTATAAGTATTATCAATAAAGTAGCTAACTAGGTAGGTATGTATAAAATATGGTTTCTACATTAATTTTACAAGAAAATAACTGCCAGAACAGGTTAATAAATAAATACACAATAGTGTGAGAAGAAAATAGTGGAGAGGTCGTAAAAACCTAAAATAATTTAGCGCTAAAGAATATAAATAAACATATTTTAATTAAATTAATATTCAGATTTGAATAAAGATAATGAGTGTAAATTTGACTGGAAACCTGAGGAAATAATCTCAAAATTATTATGCCTTTTTAGGAGTACAAATAAACTGTATTCACAGGGAAAAATTACATTTTCCTCATTCCCTGATGCCTGTTCAGATGAGTCGAGTATTAATGCATTAGTAAGAAGGTGTATGTGTGTGCTGACATGTTTTTTTTGTGCGAACACACCACTCATACACTAATACAAGCAGACTGGTGTGAGCGGGAAAACAGTCACACATACACCCTCCTACTTATGCATTGTTATTCAACCAGAACAGATTATTTCGCCACCTTGAAGGTAAAACTAAATAAGTGCTGATTCACCGATTTGACAAATTGTGGATTAAACCTTTTATTGAAAGTGAACTAATAATAAGCAAATGCTCATGAAAAACTTCTAAACTACAGGATTTTCACACATACATAGTGTTTCCTCTCGTAGAAAATAGGAAAAAACGTGCATTTATCTGAGAAACCCATGATAGCTTAATATGTGACTTATTCAGTTTGACCTTTAGGGTATCGATTTTTCTTCTGAAAGCTGAGTAAACCTTACCAGTACTAAGAGTTGAGTAAAGACAAATCATTTCTGATACCGGTAACCACAATATAAAACAATACATACACTCCCGTCAAACGCGTAAATAGAAAAACGTATGGAAGACACAACAGCACAGCTAGGGAGTGATTTATGTTTCATACATTTTTTCTATTAACACGACTGAGGAGAGATTATGTAAAAAAAATATACTCGGGTAACTGATATCAGTTAGTTTAGAACCAAGGCCTTTTATTTGACAAGTGGACACTCAACCGTTGAGCTATCCACTGGAACTTATAAGAAATCACAAGTTAAAATATATATTTCTCGTATTAGTTGTACTTAAAATTAGATTATAAAATGAGTTGGAAGTTATGAATATATTGTTCATACATAAAAGTTAAAGTTAGAAATAAGAGAACAGATTGAAAATTGCACAATGAAATAAAATAGTGAAACATAACGGGAAATAAGAGATGTAAATAAACGTACTACACAAATATAATATTATTGATGATATTTTTCTAATCATTTTAGTGAAATTCATTTTTAAATTACACTACGAGCTATCCATCTACATTTCTACAAGATATGGAGATAGGAATCTTGAAGACTGATAGATTTTCATATCAAAACGTTTTACAAAATATTGTCCTTTGACAAATCAAGATCTATGAAACATCCGTCTACATTCAACTACTTCTTTTATTTTCAAATTGATACAATACCTAAAGAAGTACTATAATCATGGACCAATGGCCAAACACATCCAAGAAGACTGTTTTTCTGACAAACATTGTGGATAGCCTGAATTTAAAGAACTCGTAATCGGAAAGCAGCGGGTTTGATTTCCGCTCAAAGACAAAATAAAAATTGTAAATATGCTCTTTGCGTATTAAAAAAATCATCTACCTTTACCAATACCTAATCAGCAAAGGTTCATCTACCCTAAGAGCAACCCTCCAAAAATCACCCATTGACCAACTCGCAACTCGTAATTGCAGCTCGCATGGGTTAAAAAAAAAACTCCAGTGAACTGTTCCTGTTCATAATTTTTAATGCCTTTAAACAATTGATGGATTCACTGGGAATGTTATAAATTGTATTATTAACTGGCAAAATGATACTTTCAGATAAAGAAAAGCACACTCCCAACCAAACAAAAGTCACTCGCAATTTGCGAGCTAGCGAGTAGAATTTTGGAGGGTTGCCTTACAGCAACTGGGTCTTGATAAGAATTGTCATTTTTTATAGCAACGACGAAGCTCACTGAGGGCTTTTGAGGTGTGATTTACACAAAGACAGCGCTCACCAAATCATTGTAATATTAATTTACTCATTTGTTTATGGGCCATTGGATCCGATGAACAGTTACACATGTTGAAACAACCCTTCCCTGCCAAATAAATAACCCGACAAACTACTACACGCACATTTTTACGCTAGACCACAAATAATAAACCAGATCATCGCTCCCCTATCCACCTAAAATCATTTACTTACTTCAAAATTTCATTTTGATTTGTTTCATTTTTTTTTTCACAATATCACAGTTGTTGCTCATAAACCAGGACGATACACCATTGTTATGTTTTCTTTACAATATTAGATCTATCATCGCTAACTAACGGAAGAGGGAAGAGTACCAAGCGCGAGGTACGCAGGCAATACCCACACACATCATCAAGAGAGTACAAATTTTGACTAGAATTTTGTGTTACGAAGATAACGGCATCGTCCATCAAGGACGCTGCTGGGAAACAACACATGCACAAACATAAATCACCGGAAAGTATTACACGAGAGATGCAGAGAGTAGAAGACGGCACAGTGACAGCATTATTGTGCCGAATGCAACGAGGAAGCTTCTGATATATTCTGGATGGCTCATCCAAACTCCTGCTGAAGTTATTCTTCAGTTTCCTGTGACAATCTTCCTAGTTTCAGCAGTGAGGTCTTCTACGCTGCCAGATCTGGAAATTCAATGGAAAATGATCAATGGACTTTGCACATTTAAAGAGGAAGAAAAAAATGTGATGACGCTTGGCCGACAGTTCCAAATCTAACTCCCGCGATTCTAGCGCTGTCATTTATACAAAGCCATTCGACACTGACAGCTCATTTGGAGGTTACAGAGATTTTATGTCATTGCTGTGGTTTTTCAATAAAAAAATAAGATAATTTCAAGTTATAAAATTGATTAAATCTACCAAATTATTAAAGGAGTATGCAATTTTACTTCGGTAAATCTAAATCTAAGTTGCAAAGATATGTATCATTTGAGATTCATATTAAATGCATTTCCACAAGCAGACACGCATAATTTCGCGCTCACACATGCCGCATGTGGATCTACAATATAAATAAAATCTAACACCCTCTAAGATTGATTCCATTTCTAAACCATTTAGTATTAATTTAACCACCTGATGATGCGAATGGATGTTTGTGAAACCGGTTTTGGAATTAAAATATACTCATAGTAATCAAAAACAAAGTTGTTTTTCTTTTTAACTACGATTTAGTTTAATGTTTAGGTTACCTGAGTTTGTCGTCATTTTTCCAAGACGTCACCTGAATGTGAGGCGGTGGCAGGTAGCTCCGTAACGACTGGACAAGCTGGATGGTGTCCATGAGAACTGAAAAATCATAAACAATCTAAGTAAGTTGTTTTAATGCAAGACCTCGGCCCGTACTCAATGCAACGGCAACACTCATGCACTGGGATAAACATACACGCATGAAAGTGATACCTACTTTTTTTTTGGGGAAATCTGTTAAGAATAATAATAATTATAATAGGACAGGGGTCGGCAACCTTTTGAGTCGGGAGATCCAAAAATTACAATTTACAAATTTTAAAGTTTGTAAAGAGCCACAAATGTTTTTTTGCTAAAAATAAATAGCGTAGACGTGGGGGGTGAAAACCGAGTAAAAGTGACAGAGATAGAATCGGTGCCTAATTTTCGTTGATCGATTCAGAATGATTTTTGTGTTTTTTTGATAATTTTTTTATATTTTCTTATGGAACTAAAAAGCCGCACCTTCACACCCAAAGAGCCGCAGGTTGCCGACCCCTGTAATAGGCTAATTTATTTGGTGAGCGCTGATTTTGTGTGTATCACACCTCAAGAGCCCACTGTGTAGCTTGTTCGTCGCTGTAGAAAGCGCTGATTCTCAAGCAAGGCCCAGTTGCTGTAAGGCTGGATGGACCTTTGGTGACCTGTCTTAGGTAAGGGGGTTTGAAGTTTTCAACCCAGCAAAGAGCATATTTGAAAATATATAGGTATGGTATTTTTTTGTGTTCCGCCGGGATCTTCTTCTTCTTCGTGTCAGCTTCACACCGTATTGGCCCAGTAACGAGCAATGTCTACAGCTCTTTGGTTTCCCGCAAAGAGATCATGAACCCACGACGTTACCACTAGGTGTAGCACGTATTTCCACTTGCAGACTTTTGATGATGATTTTGAATTCTTGAACACAGATGTCAGGGATAAGTTCAAAGTTATTGACAGCCGCACTGTATGCAAGTTTACTCTTGACGCCTATGCATGTCACCCGCAGTTGAAGGGTTAAATACGCTGCAGTCAAAGAATATAAGATGAAGCCTTCAAGGTTTCTGATGCAACTAAATGGAACAGTTTCCTAAACATGTTGCTGATAGATATGGACTATAAAAGTGTGCAGTTACTCTTCTGCAGCTGCTCGCTCTGCTTGCCGTAGGGCTTGCACATGGCGGGGCGCACGCACGGCCTCATGCGGTGCAGGTTGCGCGCCAGCTCAGCAAAGGCTCGCACCACCCTCTCCTGGCCTCCCCCGCTCCCCGCTGCCCCTCCTCCCCCAGCTGCAGACACCCCCGCGGCCGACACTCCCGCCAAACCACCGGCTGACAGGCCCTCCAGGGTCTCAAGGTTCGCTCTGCAAAACAAGACAAAGTAATTTAGATTTCAAGCTAAAACTTCTATTGGATGCCACAGTTGAGGTGTGATGATGATGAGTTGGTGATTTTTTATAGTGCCGTTTCATGATGTAGTCACTCCAAGGGCGCTTGTGCATGTGATGCCAGAAATTTACTCGTCTTCAGTGCATTTCGGAACTTTCCATGGTCCTCTAGCTCTCTCACATAATGAGGCAGGTGGTTCCAGGCCAGAAGACCAGCAACTGCAAATGCACGCTCTCCAAACACTGTGTTTACTCTTCTGATCGGCTCTTCAATACGTAACTTGGCTCCGGTTTCTGCCGAGCATAGTGTGACGCATTTTTTGTCGAGCGACAAGCTTGATTAAATCAGCGAGATATTTAGGTATATTGACGCGATGGCTAGAGAGGAGGAGAATCTTGGATTCAGTCAAGGCCCAACTGGGGCTGTCGACTTCATATTGTTGATAAATTTAACTGAGGGGGCGAGTTGTATCCAAGAGGGTAATTGCAATATGAGGAGGCGGGCTGGGGCTTGCCCTTGCCCTGCTGGGACAGTTGTGTGTGTCGTACCTGAGGAAGTCGTTGAGCTTGTGGTCGCTGGTGTCGTAGTGCGCTATGGGGTTGCTGGGCAGGGAGGCAGGCTGGGGCTTGCCCTTGCCTTGCTGGGACAGGCTCTCCATCTGCTGCTGGATGGCGCGCTGCTTCTCCAGCGTCGCCAGGCTGTACTTCTCCATGTTCTGCTGGGCGATGGCTCTGCAAACCACACAGCAAGTATGTATGAACACTTATAGATTATTCCTACAAGGTCAATCTTATCCTAATTGTACAAGCTTTGAGCATCCAAAGGAAAACCAAAGAACTCCTGGAAATTTAAATCACCAGGATCCAAAACATATTTGAAATAGATGAAATGATACACTCTCTGGAGAGAGATGCAGCTTCATTCAGAAGTGAGCTTCAAAAGATCTTGAAACGCAAAGTAGATAGATACATACTTCGGTACTAGCACAATTTTTCATGATTAATAATTACCCGCTCTTCTGGAAAATGGGAAAATCCCATATATGTCACCTGTTCTGCTGCTGTATGATGGCCTCCCGGATCTGCTGCTGCCCCTTGTCCCTCGCCCGCTGCTCTCTCTCCAGGTGGTGGGGGGAGGGGTGGTGGGCGGCGTGCGGGGGAGGGGGCACCGGCTTGCCTGCCTCCATGCCCAGCTCCATGCCACTGGCGGCTAAACAATATTAAACAAAAGTCAATAATTCAATTTTTCAAAATAAAAATGTACAACTTTGCCTTTGGTTTCAAATGAAATCTCATATTTTTTCACTGGCCTGATAACCTACCACATTTATTGGACTGATAAAAAAAAGGGTTAAGGTGGGATTTAAGCTATCTATAATCTATCTATAATCTATAATCTAAGTTGCAAGGATATATTCATTTAAAGCTCTCAGATGTATGCCCACAAACCAACAAGTGTAGTTCGCGCTTACAAATGCTGAATGTGTACTTACAAATAAAATCCAAACCTCAAATGAACATAAGCCCCACAACTTTTGCCGACCTTCCCTGAAACAGGGGTGACATTGGCAAAGTGAACCATTTTTTACAGTATGGGTGGTCAGCCTCATACCAACCTATAAGTCAAGGAATATGAATAATAAATTACATTTAAATATAAAAAAGAACAAAACTTTACAAAGAAATCTATACAAAAAAAGTCAAAAATTTCCTATGCAAAAAATGTAGCAAATGAATACACCAACATTAGAAATCAACATTGCAGATTAGCCGCCACTTCTTCCTGTCCTTGCATACTTCTTTCATTTCATCCAGAGTCATAACTTTTTTCATACAAGCTCTCCTTTTATTATGACTCTGGATATCCCATTCACTCGCTATTTCGAAAATTTGATCCATCCATACCTTTCTCGGTCTTCCTCTTCCACGACATCCATCAATTCTTGTAGCATATACTTTCTTCATCATTCTTTCCTCATTCATTCTCTCCAAATGTCCAAACCATCTAAGTATACTTCTTTTAATCTTTACTTTCACACTTTCTCTTACACCGCATTTCTCTCTAACAAAAACATTCCTCACCCTATCACTCCGACACTATCGCTATGACACCTGATATAAGATTCACACGCTCAGTAAAGTGGAAAATAAGCAGGTTATCTCCCCACGATAATTATTTCCTACCGACTATCAGTATTGTATGAAGACTAATCAGCTGTTCACCTGCGGCCATCTTGGATTGACAGGTTTTCATCCAAATATTACCGATATTCGCTAGGTAAGAATTGCCGTGGTGATGAGACTTCCAGCTCTGGTCAATAGCTCAGTTGGAAGAATGCTTGCATTCCATAACATGAGCAAAGGTTCAATTCCCATTTCGGTGTTTATTTCAAACCCAAAAGAAAATACCAACAAGATTTATTCAGTCATCACAAAAAATGAGAACCAGTCCCCTCAGGAGTTTGGAATTCCCCATTTCAATTGCAGTGGTTGACGTAAGCCTAGTTTTTTATCTATAAAAATAAATAGGTCCTACACGCCACATGGGACTCCTTCGGGAACAATTCAGCTAAAGTGGAAGCTAAAAAAATATTTGTTGAAGCTTATAATACAGCTGTTGTTACCGAGTTTCCCAAGGGCAGCGAGGTGAGGCAGCTGGAAGTCCTGGGGCAGCGGCGTGCCCCTGAGGAGGCGCTCCATGGCCTGCGTGTCCGCCAGGGAGCTGCCACCAGCTTCTGAAACAAGCCTCCGTGATACATATTTCATCATAGTCATTTCACTTGTCTGTTCAACAAAGAGCTCTATGGCATCTACAGAGAGCCCGATGTAACCAGTTCCATCAAAATAGGGCCCCTGTAGCAGGCTGGTCACATAATTAGAATAAACGATGCCAACCTCATTAAGCGCCTAGCACTCGTAATGGGTGGACAATGTGAACACAGATGCAGCCAAGGCAAGTAGGTGGGCTGCTGCCATGTGTGAGGAATACCTGGCAAGGAGGTGGGCTGCTGCTATGTGTGAGGAATACCTGGCAAGTAGGTGGGCTGCTGCGCCAGGTGCTGCTGGATGGACTTCTGCGTGAGCTCCAGCTGGCTCTTGTAGTACCTGCAGGCGGGGTTGGGGCAGTTCTGCACCACCTCCATGATGAACTCCTTCTCCATGCCAAACTGGTCGCGCCCTATCGTGTACGAGTCCACCACCTAATCCAGCAAACAGACATACAATACAATAATGTTAGCTTTTCTGCATAGAAATGTGAAATGTTACCATTTTATATGAAAGAAACTAGCAGTACCCGGTGTGTTTCACTACGCCCTTTGTGCATTTGGAATCAACTAATTTAGGTAAGGGGAGCAGCCTTGCGCAACACAAGATATAAAAAATATTTGCAGTCAGATCAGCATCTAATTTTACATGATACATTTCAAGGGTATTTTTCAACATTAAAAAAAAAAGACAAAATCTGTTGAGCGGTTTAGCTAGAAATAGGAAACACATTCAATATTTATTTATTTTTATTTATTTATTTATTTATTTATTTATTAACGGCACTTAGTGCCTTTTACATGAAATGGTTACATAGTTTAAAAAATAACACAAATACATAAAAATACCAAAAAGATGTAAAGTATATGAAAGTAAAATGAAACAAATAAACACAATAACAAAAACTATATAAAAATAAGAATAAAAATCAAAGTTACTATCTAGAGAAAAAATATAAATCAAAAAATATAAATCAAAAATCAAATGAAATATACAAGCAACAGAAATAAAAACACTATTCATCCAAAAAGTACCTCAACAGAGCAGCTCTATACCTATCAAAGTTATTGTTGGGTGGGTCAAAGTCCAGTGTACAGGTATTACCACTACGTTGAAGGCGATTTATGCAACTGTTATAATGTGCATTTGTATTGGAAGCTACAGGGCGATAAGGAACTATCTGACGAGATCCCTGTCGCGGAACAAAAAAATTAATAGTTTCAAGCAACATCGGGCAATCTATTAGACCATTCTTAATTTTATAGAGTGTGAGTAAATCAATAATTTTTCTCCTATTAGACAAACTAGTTAAATTAAGTAAGGAGTTAAGGAAGATGGGGTCAAAATTAGCAATAGGAATATTTAGTTTAAAATTAACGATTTTTAAAAATTTAGTATGAACTTTTTCAATATTGTCAATATGGACCGAGAAGTGAGGAGACCAGATGGTAGAACAGTATGTATTCTAAAACGCTACGGACCAGTGAAGTATAAAGAATTTTTATTGTTTGTAAATCACGGAAATCTTTGGTAATTCGGAAAACAAAGCCAAGCATTTTCATACTTTTAGCGCGGATATCGTTAATGTGGGCGACAAATGAGAGTTTATGATCAAACAGAACCCCCAAGTCAGAGATGACTAAAACATTATTTAATAAGTTATGATTAATAACATAATCTTTAATCAATGGGTTTTTTAATCTATACAAACGCATCACTTGACATTTGGATATATTAAGATTAAGATGATTAAGTGAACACCAGTTATTTAATCTATCAAGTGTCGATTGTAGTTTAATACAATCGTTGATTGAGTCGATCTCACGAAAAATTTTAATGTCATCCGCAAACAAAAGTACATTACAGTCCTGGACAACATTAACAATATCGTCAATGAATAATAAAAATAGCAGCGGACCAAGATGATATCCCTGTGGGACACCACTAGTTTGTGTAAAAGGATCAGACTCAGAGTTATTTATTTTCACGATCAGGGAACGATTCATAATATAACTCCTAATCCACAACAAAAAGCTACCAGATACTCCCATTGCTTCCAGTTTCGTAAGCAAGATATTGTGAGAAACTCTATCAAAAGCTTTAGCGAAATCTGTGTAATATGCAACACAATTATAACCATTTTGAAAATATTTTAGTTTCCTGAAAAATTCATTAGAATCGGATGAGCGCATACATAGATACATCCAATTTTACATATTAGTAACTGGTGACTTTTTGTAAAGATTAAATTATTCATTTCACCTCTTTCTTCTAACAAACCACTCTCTTTCTTCATCATTCATTTTCATACACTGCAAAATAATAGTCTCTTTCTTACAAAAATATATCATCTATTTTTATACGAAAGATTATAGAGTATAAATATAAATACATATATACTGAAATCTCAGTTGACTTACAGCTCTGACGGTCCCTTCGATTCCTAAATGCAGACCATGTGGTCCGTTCATATGCTTGAGCATCACAGCGTTGGCAAAGTGCTCGTACGGGAGAATAATCTTTCCATTCTCACGGAGGATCAAACGCCCCTGAGTGTCTAATGCTACACGAGACGCCATTAACCTGAAAACACACAACAAGCATTTGAAATCACATCACATTCAGTAGCAATTTTCATACTTGCATAATTTAAGAACAGAAATATAGGTTCACTGTTTTAAAAATATGGCGCTCTGTTAATATTGTGATGAATCAAGCTTTTCATCAAAAATAAAATAAAATAATTGAAGTTCCTATACATGTGGGCGTATCAAACATGTGTAGAAAGATTTTTCTTGTCCATACGTATTTTTTTCTATGGGACTATTTAAGTTCTGGAAGGGGGATGGAAGTCAGCCCTTGACGACCGGGAGAAAGGGATTCGGGTCGAGACAGTCAATCGGGAAGCACGGGTTTATATGATCTTAAATCTGAGCTAAACAAATTCGAAACAAAATATTTTAATTAAAATCGGGTTTTAATTCGGAAGATAATTTAAATAGACTAAAAAGATTTTTCTCTTAATAAAGACGCCGCGAGTCGTTCGTTCGGAATTTAAGGGAGAATAAGTATTTACGTGGTTTTTATAATAATAAGATATCTGCCGACATAATATTCCGGGAGTGTATTTTTCATGTGTCTGTCTAAAACTAAAAGTATGCTAAATAAGTAATTCCGTAAATCGCAGTGATTCTCAAACTTTCGAACGTAAAAATAACTTTTCGATTGAATTTTGGATTAAATAAAATTAACCCAGTGGTTGCTGAACGGGAAGGCGCATTTAATTATTTAATAATAAAATCCATTAATTCGCGTAAACACATAGTTTGCTGAGCTGCTCCGCAGAAGGATGAGAGATTTCAAATTATTTTCTAACACACTAAACTAATCTAATTAACTTGCGTTCTAAAATGTATTCAATCTTCACATTTTGAAAATGATTTGTTGCCTATGTTTCAGTCCGAGAGACTGCTGTCGCCGAGTACTCCGATCTTAAGGTTATACGAGAGCTTAAGAAGATTATTAATATCGGGACTAAAGAACCTCTTTAATAAGTTTTATGAAACTAAAATCGTAATTTTATGTCAAATAACTTTGACTGATCATGGCCAGATGTCGTTGCTGAAGTATATAACTTAATGTTCTTACTCAAGCATTACGTTTCATAAAAAAATAATGTAAATTATCTTGACACTCTTAGCGAGCGTTTTAGTTTTTATAAACTTGTGTTTAAACGCTATTGTTGAGTATTTACGACCGCATGGCTCATATAGTAAGTTATGCATCAAAAATTGCAAAAAGAAATGATTTGACACAAGTATTATTCTATGTTAGAATTATTTAACTTTTTTTGCATTTTGAATCGACACGAAGGACGTGTGCCCAGAGCATGTTTTGTCGTTTTAACAAAGGCATGCCAAAGTACTGTTTCGTCTATCTCACACAATATATTATGTGGATATTTTTTTTCATATATCGCACGCTTCTAATTAAAGAACAATAAGTCCAAAAATAAGAATGATGGGAAATTACGTTTCATGTTTTGCATGTTTGACTTGTTGCACTAATGTACAAAAAACCGGTAAAATGGCCTTTTTTTCTCAAAATATAAGAAATGAATCTAAAAGTAGATTTCAACCTTTAATTTCGTATAGCAATTACCATCACTTGAATTTACTTAACTTTTAGTAATAAACTCAGATTAAAGTTCTTTACAGATCACCGAAGTTAAGCTACATTGGGCGCGGATGCTACTTGGATGGGTGCCCGCTAGGTACACCGCGTGTTGTTGGCATTTCTTGGACCGGTCCGTAGTCCAGTGGCAACACTTCGGACTCGTAAATGGAAGGTTGTAGATTCGGATCCCGGCGGAGCACAAAAATATAACATTTATATTTCAAAATCTACTCTTCGCTGGGTTGAAAAATTCATAAGCCTTTACCAAAGACCAATTTTACAACAACTGGGTCGTGCTTGAGAATTGGCGCTTTCTACAGCGACGACCAAGCTCGCAGGGGGCTCTTGAGGTGTAATACACACAAAAACAACGCTTACCAAATAAATCATCCTAATATTATTTATTCTTGTTAATGTACCTATTCATATTCGTCCAAATTGAACGACTGTCACATTCCAGCTTTTCTTTTCACATTTTTATGGCGTTTCTACATCAAAATCAATTTTCCCAATTTCGGAGTTATTGCTCTTTACGATTAAGGGTGCGATGCGGATCTTTTGTATATGTACGTATTTTTTTTATATTTTCAAAGTGTAGGTCCTAGCGATAGCAAACCAGTGTATTAATAAAGTTTGGCCATAAAAATATTTTCATTTTATTTATCACTTTTTATCTTCTTTTATATCTTATCAGTCCGTAGTGCAGTAGTAACACTTCGGACTCTGAATGGAAGGTTGTGGATTCGAATGCTAGCGGAGCACACAAAATATACCATTTATCCTTGTAATTTATCCTTTGTCGGGGTTATAGCCGCGGGGGCCAAGAGGGCTGATCTTTCTAGCGTGTTTCGAATGGAACAACGTTGGTTCGATCCCCGCTTGGGTCACTTGACTTTAACTTTGACCCTGGTTCAACAGATGCTATTGGGTAATTATTATTTAATCATTCATTAATAATAAACAATAATGAATTATTAAATGATGATATTAATACCTGTTTCTGGCCAGGCAGAATAGGTTGGTGAATTGCATTCCTCTTCACAATTTTTTTTTTTAATTAAAAAAAATATATATATGTATGTATATATATAACCAGTAAATACTAAATATACCAGATCCTCGATTGATAGATTGGTTGATTTTAGGTTTTGGTTTCAATTTGTAAATACACATGCAGCATTTGTTAGTGCGATTTTACAAGTGTGTGCTTGTGAGAATGCACTTTATATGAATCTTAAATGTTAACATACCTTTTCAACTTAGATTATAGATTGTGGTTATCAAGCGCAAAACTTTGCCGGTTCACTTTGCCAATGTCACCCCTGTGTCAGGAAAGGTCGGCTAAAGTTGTAGGGCTTATATTCATTTATATATTCAATGTCTTTCAAATTTCTTCAAATACAGTAAAAAAGTACAAAAGTTCAATAATAATCTGCAATCTATAGTGCAAAGATATATTAACATTCAAAACACATATCAAATGCATGCCCACAAACAGACACTTGTAAGTTCGCACATACAAATGCTGAGTGTGTACTAGTAATTAAAAATCAAAACCTCAAATGAACATAAGCCCTGCAACTTTTGCCGACCTTCCCTGGAACAGGGGTGACATTGAGCAACTGAACTATTTTTTACAGTATGTGTGGTCAGCGCCATACCAACCTATAAGTCAAGGTATGCGTGTAATTAATAACATTCTAATCTAATCTAAGTTGTAAAGATATGCAACATTGGGGATTCACATTAGATGCATTCTCACAACACGTTTTACACGCAGAACCATTTTCTACAACATGGGTGGTCAGCCGCAAATCAACCTATAAGTCAATGAATATACACAACAAATTACATTTAAAAATAAACATCTAGATAATTTACAATCTCCAAAAAAGGTTTTCGATTTCTATAATAATTTGGAAGCTCCCATACACCCAATAGAGTAATAATAATAGTATTATTATTTGGTTTCAAAGCGACGCTAACACGGGAAAGTTAAACTCCAAGTATGAAAGTCAACGTTTTAACTGAGCCGCGGCGCATACACATAATGTATCAAGAATAAAGCAGCACCTCTCACGAGCGTCTCAATTTCTATATATTATAATAAAATGAACAATGTTTTACGTTTAAAACACGAGAACTCCTGTGTTATAGGTATATTAGAGTTATATATTATGTCAATGTCGCTATGTCTTTTCACATATGTAGTATGACATTTTACGTTTTAACTCAATCATAACGTAAACAAAAAACCTATTAGGTCTTATACAGCGCTTTAAGTTTGCGTTATAATTTTGATGTATTTTGACAAAACGATTTATTCGAGTAACAACGTTAAGTTTTATTTTCTTGAATATGAACTTTGTAAAGCCAGCGAAATAAATTTTGTTTTGCCAATGCTCCGCGAATAATTATTATTTTCTAAGGTTCCCGGAGCGGCCGCATGGCACTGAAATCAGTCAAAATTGTGTATGGAACTCTTTCTTTTTCCATTATTAAGTATTACTTGGAGGAGAAAAAATAAAACAAGTATTGCATTACAAACATAAAAAATATTACTTCAAATCCTAAAAAGAAAATATACCATTATAATGCAATTTTAGCTACACGATCGTATGCAAAATTTGGGTACTTTTTAAATAATTATAAAAAATCAATGAAAAGTTTAAAAAAATAATTTTCATCTAGAAAAAATAAAACTAATCAAAATGAATGTTTTGAAATAAAAAAAAATTAGGATTTATTCATAAGAACAGTGGAAATCTCCATTTAAGGTATCTCCGTAAATAAAATTATTTTGAATTGGTATTTTATGGAAAAAAATACCTAATTTTATGTGTTAATTTAAACTGGAGAAAAAATACTACCTTACCATTCAAAATATGGGTTATTTCGGTCATCAAAGTTGGGCGCGCTGACCTCTCAATCACCCTTAAAAATTACATTTCGTACTGTAAATAAAATGTTTGTCTTTCAGGTCAAAAGGGGTGAATTCAACATAGCTTTCAATCAAGGGGCGCAAATGTCCTGAAATGCTTATAAATTGTTGTCTTTTTCCACAGCCTTGCAGTTACTAACAAACACACCTTCTCTCTCACAAAACACCTGTGACAGAAAGAATTGAACGCTGTTTGCTTAATATCTGAAATACCTGAACCTAACGGTTCTTTGCTGCTATGAAGGAGTTCGCATTGTGTTGGAAGTGAAAGCTTTCGGCTTCCAAAACTTTCCATCAAAACTATAAATCCAATGTTGACTGACAAGGAGCCATGCTCCGGAGCACGTCCTATGTTTCCTTTGGTTCATAGCTTGACCTCTCCTTCGGCCATGGTTATCTGCGTCCTCAACATCATCACTGAACGAGGGACGAGGTTACTACCAGACTTATATCATGACTTGGATATAGCTTCCATTGTTCCTCTGTTATGGGCTGGAGTCAACTGACGTCATTCCAACATCACAACACCTAGTTCCTGCTGGATTCTGACACCAAAATACAATGCGAGCCTCGACATGGCGATCGAGTTTTAAAAAGTCTCCATTCATTGTTTTTGGCGTTCGGTTATTTCATGACGCGGAGTAAGGTTAGGGCCAGTCGCTTCTAAAATACCCTTCCCGTGGTCTGAAAGGACCAGGCCGTGGGGCCAACCTGTTAAATTCTTGGAGGAAAGAGGAAGATGAGCTTTCTTCGATTTTGGGTCTCTCTTGCTTACGAGCAAATGAGGAATCCCATTTACAAGGAAGCTGGGGTGAAGGGAGTCATCTTCTACTGGGCCGGTTTGTCGTACCAGTTATTAAAATCAATCCCTTCCTAAAACACACTAATGAAATTTCTTCCACAGCAAAGAGAATCTACAAAAGGTAAGTGATCTTGGAGCGAGAAATGTTTACAACCGCTGGTTGGATCTACGGCGCAGGGAGAGAGAGGAAGAAGAAAAGATCAAACCATATTCTCTTTAATTTTGCTAAAACAATACTAACCAAATAACTATTATTCAATTGATGTTTGATTATCTCCTGTTTAATTGAGCTGTTATTATTGTACTTGTCTTTGAAATAAATTCATCTGCATTAACTGGCGTCAAAATTAAATAAACGAATCTCGCGGAAATTTTGTCAGAAATAAAATCGAACGCGCTACTACGCGAATGCAAAATCTTGCATAATTCGGCATCGTAACCTTTGGGTTAGTTAATTAAATTCATTAAAATATGATTAAGCTAGGCACATCTGTATTCATCCTCACCATCATTAAAGAATTTGGGTCCACTACGAAGGTAGGTCTGAGACAGTAAAACAAAAAATGACACAACGTTCTGTTTCTACCTATCGCACATCGAGGGGTCATAACCGTAAAATAGACGATCACACAAATGCATAAAGATTATTGGCCATGATCTTACAATTTTTACCTAAGGGTGAATTGACTGGTTTCACTCCAGTTGAACCGTAAAGAAGGATTGTTCCTTTTTCGAAGGGAGTTTTCCAACAGGTCAGGTTTCATTTAAGCTGAGCCGTGACCATGGAGTCCTTATTTTCCTCTGGATTTAATTGAGTGAGGAGGCGGAATCTTTTCAATATGATAGCTATTTTGACTTTCTATAATTTTTTCCTTCCATTGCATTACCAGACGAATACTTTATCTGTTGAGAAAATTCCTTCTAAAAGGCTTGAAGGTTATAGGCAACGCAACGCAACTAAGCTACACATACTTCTTGCCGCGTTATCCCCGAAGGGGTCGCATGTGGCGAGTTGAACCTATTTATTTTTACAGGTAAGGGGACCGGCCTTACGCCAACCACTTCAGTTGAAGTGGAGGTTTCCCAGCTCCCGAGAGTGCTGGTACTCATTTCTTGTGAAGGCTGAGTAAACCTTGCCGGTATTTTATTTTGGGGTTTGAAATAAACACCGAAACAGGAACGCTGTTTCGTGATGTAGTCACTCCAAGGGCGCTTGGTATATAAGGTATATTGTCCGGTCGATAACTCAGTTGGTAGAGTGCTTGCATTCCATGCCGTGAGCTCGGGTTCGAATCCCACCGAGGGTGTCAGAAATGATTTCTCGTTTCGGTGTGTATTTCAAACCCCGAAATAAAATACCGGCAAGGTTTAATCAGCCTTCACAATAAATGAGTACCAGCCCTCTCGGGAGCTGGGAAACCCCCACTTCAACTGAAGTGGTTGGCGTAAGGCCGGCCCCCTTACCTGTAAAAGTAAAAAGGTTCAACTCGCCATATGCGACCCCTTCGGGGATAACGCAGCAAGAAGTTACACTATATGTGTAGCTTAGTTGTTAGTTCGTAAGTTGAAGCAGATGTATAATGTAAATAATTTCTAGTCCACAGATATCATAAGTCAATGATTAAGACTGTTGATGACGGTACCATGAATACTCACTGTAGATAGGCAGCGCTGGGCAGCATGGAGGACTCCTTGAGCTCGGTGAAGCACTGTAGGAGCTCCACGCTGGGGCTCCAGCCCTTATTCTGCAGGTACAGCTGCAGCAGCATGTACAGCTTCTCCGTCACGTAGCCCTCTGCGCCGCCGCCTCCGCCCCCTCCCCCGCCCCCCCCCACCGCCCCCGCCAGAGCCCCCGCCCCCCTTGGACAGGACGCTCTTCATCGTCTCGGCCAGGTCCATCTTGTACACGTCCAGGTATGTGCGCTTTTGGGAATCCTGCAATAATACAGATGTGAAATGATGCAATATTGAATGGACTCAAAATATTTGAAATTTGGGGAACACGCGGTGGTACCTGGCTGAGCTAAAAACAGGCCAGAGAGTTTAAGCACATGATTTGACATAGACAATATTGTGTGAAGTCACCCAGCCAAGTTGCTAGGAAAAAGGCAAACAAATATTATGTTATTGGACATTTGCGTGCCTAGAAAAATGTCTCAAATTCATTCTGTACCCCGAGTATTAAACATTATGTAAATCTCACTTCGATATGCAAGACTTAACGCACCAACCGGCGCCTTCATTATGGTCATAAAAGGTGATATAAAATGCAACCTTCATTATTCTCATTCTAAATTTGGCCACTGTGTAGAATTATAAGTATTTTGTACTTGTTTTTGAGATCATAGCTGTCTGATTGATTCATTCTGACCTATAAAAGCATATTTTGGTTTGCACCACCTAGTCCCTATTTGGATATTGAATAAATTATTGCAGACTTCACAGCGAGTACAATATGAGCATGTAATGTGTATATTTCACTTTAATTTCCACATCAATCACTTACAGAAATAATAATAACAAACAAGGTATACAATACTGTACAATATTTATGATAATGGACGATGTAGGGTTAGCTCAAAGTACACACTATCAAATATGTTTTAATACTATTACATTTATTTATAGTTCAATGTATTGAAAGAGCACAACTATCACATTCTCAAATGATTAAAAATAGCGGTTGTTGCGCTTGTGAAAAGAATTGAGATAAAAACGCTTCTTTATTCTGACAGTAATTATATACTAATTAATTCATGATGCTTTTGTACGAATCGCTGTTCCGAGAAAAGCGGCATTATTTAGGTGAGCGGTAATGAAAAAACTGAGTTTCGTGCTTTGAACTGAATATAAATAGAGAAAAGAAACCAAAAATATTTAGAAATAACCTTTATAGCTCGAATGTTAAAAATATCAATATACTTTTTTTCATGGCAACAAAACGAGCGACTCACCAGACTGATCATAGAGAGACGGGATTGTAGAAAAGTAAATTAGTTCCCAGTGATCAAGTCACATTTATGTGTGCTGTGTGATGATGCACTGTAAATATCAATAAGCGCAGGGGAGTTGATGCGCTTTGACAGAAAATTTAAGTCACGCCCCAGCGATTTGATGCAAACGAAACCTAGCAAAAAAAACTGCAAAAAACAGCTGATAAAAATGTGAAGCGTTCGCGATGCTTTTACCATAGACCAAATTTTTTGTTCGCTTAAATTATTTTCTCCAATTTTCCTTTAATTTTACAATAAACTTGTGTACTTTGTAGCCCCATTACTGTTTTAAAATATTTTATTCAAATTATTCTTTATTTTTGGGCTCGTGTAGATTTTTCACGATTTTGACACATGGCATCACCAATGAAAAAATCAATAGAGCTTGCTTGTTGTGACAACAGAGCGACAACCATGCTCAACACTAGCAAAGTGCAAACGTCAAAACTGTCGGTAAAACAGAACCCGGCATAAACTGTTCCATGTGCGAAATTTTAGTTGTCAAAATTTGTATTGAAAAATAATTTAAATAGTTGAATAGCAAGCTACATCATGGATGGATTAGAAGTGGTAGTTGGTACCTACGAAGAATTCTTGCTCGGCTACAAAGTGGAAAACACGGTAATACATCATTATTGCATTTGAGATTTCTTAACCTCCAAATGTAAACATTAAAGTTTTGTACCAAGTTGATTTCGTGTTGGGGATGATTTATATTCGATTCCAATCCTACTTACTTTTGCTTATATTTGATGTTCCAGGGTCCAGAAATGCAGTTGACGCAGAGTTTCGCTACACACGCTCACACAGGTTCAGTTCGCAGCGTCGCTTCAATGGGGAGATACCTGGCGTCCGGCGGGTCTGATGACAAGATTGTCATCCATGACATGAGGACAAGAACAGAGAGCCGTGTTCTGATGCACCACTCGGGAACAGTGAACTCCATTGCATTTGCTGAGGAAGGAGCTCATGTATTGAGTGCCAGCTCGGACGGCGCATTCACTATAACCAGAACTGGCAACTGGCAAATTGAAAAAGACTGGTCCAAGGCACACAAAGGTAATCCTCCATCAAAAAACGAAATCTAAGTAGTTTCGTAAATCTTATTTTGTTTTTTAAACTATATTCTACAACACTTCAGTTTATATCACCTATTATTACAAATAATGGCTCAATAAATGTTACTTAGTAAACATCAGCCTCTTCAAGCTCAGTCCTTGCTATTCAGTTCTAACTCGCAAGCAATAAGCAACAAGCTTGGACCGGTCCGTAGTCCGTAGTGGCAACACTTCGGACTCGTAAATGGAAGGTTGTGGAGTCGGATCCCGGCGGAGCACAAAATAATACCATTTATATTTCGAATGTGCTCTTCGCTGGGTTGAAAAATTCATACACCTTTACCAATGACCGGTCACCAAAGGTCCATCCAGCCTGACAGCAACTGGGTCTTGCTTGAGTAATGGCGCTTTGTAGCGACGACCAAGCTCGTACACCTCTGCGGCACTACAACAAGTGTCATAGACCCCTAGAGTCTTTAGAATCTAGGGAGTCTCCCGCACAGAATTTCTTAAAAAAAAAAAATAATAAACAATTGCTGCCATACTTCTGACAAATTCTGTAAAAGACAATAAAATGTTGATCCTGTGCTAATTTGAAGATTAAATAATATTCCATAAGCTCTTCCTATGATTCAAACAACCAGGAGTGGAAGTCTCGATGACCGTTGATAGGTCTTACTATACCTATTTGAAGATAGGACGGAATCAAACATGGCGACGTATGAATAGCTGATCCATTTTATATAGAACAACGATCAGTTGTTCAGGGACTGCCATGCTTTTTTCCATCCTATCTTAAAAAAACAGTAAGATCTACCGACGGCCATCGAGACTTCCACTCCAGGTACCGTTTGATAAGCACTGAAGATTAACAAGTCCTATAACCGCGGTAGAAACCACTAGAGTACAACTTGTTAAATTTTTAGTATAGATAATAAAGTCAATACAAGTGAAACATAACAGTTTCAGTAAATCTAGATAAAGCAGTCATCTACAGAGTGAATGCTTAGTTTCAAAAAGTGTAAACCCTTCTCTCGTACATATTGATACTTACTTACCTATTTGTAGATATTTCATCAGATGAACATTCGTTTATCTTTTATAATGGTATGACAACTTGCATGTGTCTGTTAGTGGGCATGCATTTGATGTGAGTTTTTAATGTTAGAATATCTTTGCAACTTACATTATAGCTTATTATAGATAGTAGGCACACTTATTGTACTAACTTTAAATTTTTTTTGTAAGTAAACTTTCTAAAATACTGATTTTCTTACAACTTTTTTCAGGGTCATCCATCACTCACATTGCCGTGCATCCCAGTAACAAGCTTGCTCTCACATTGGGCGCAGATCACACCCTCAGAACATGGAACCTGATCAAGGGAAGGCAGGCATACGCCATCAACCTGAGTAGCAAAGGTGCTGCCAACGCTCTCACGGTAGAATGGGGCCCGGAAGGAAAGCAATTCGCTTTAACTGGCTACAATGACATCACAGTTTGGGCCGTAGACAACGCCGGTGTTAAAAAAGTCTTGAAATGTCCCAGCAAATCATTGTGCTTGGTGTGGATCTCTGAGAATTTAGTCGTCGCCGGCTTGGAAAGCGGTGAAGTCATGATGTTTGATTTGGAATCTGAAAAAACAAATATTCAAAAGGTACACGAGCAAAGAGTCCGTGGTTTGGCTTACCAAGATGGGTTCTTGTACACGGCGTCCAGCTCAGGTCATATCAAAGTTTTTAAAGTTAAAATTAAAAAAATGAATTTATCGGAGAAATGCTGTGTAAGTACTGGTTGTAGGATTACTTGCATTGCTTTGGTGAAACTGAGTGATGATATGATTAAGAAAGAAGAACCTGAAGAAACACTTGATCAAGATGAAGCTGTTCTGAGTAAGGAAGCGAGGAAGAGGAAACATTCAGAAGATGTCGATGATAAACAAGAAACGGCAAGTGCGGTGAAGAAAAGTTACATGCCGTATGTGTCCATTTCTCTCGAGGATGATACGGTTGAAGGTAAAGAGGAATCGATGCCCAAGAAGATGAAGACAACTTCTAAAAATAAGAATAAAAAGAATAAGATGAAACCTAAAAAGAGGAATAAACCAAAAAAAACTGTAAAGTGATTGCTAAAAATTTAAATAATATAATAAAATGTTTATAAAACTATTTTTATTGATTTTGGTTTTTTATTTGTACCTATATTTAAACTATCTTATTATTACTTATTTTTTATGGTAATTTTCTGGGGTCTCTTGCCATAGTCCACGTAAGTTTCGCCCATACCGTTGATTTGCAATGTGTTGTTGTTTTTTACCAATATCGCATCGCTGAAGAAGCCCATCGCAGACGTAGAAACGTACCAAAGATTCAGTTCCCATGGACAGATCCCAAAAAAAACCCTCAAGAGCTGGCTATGAAAGCCTAAAACTACAATACAACTTTAATTTTATTTTGTTACCTATTGACTGTTTAGTTATTAAAAACTAAAATACTTAATTTGAGAAAGCGGATTTATTGCTTTCAGTTATGTGTATAACACAAATCTGTAAAATTCGATAAGACATGTATCTGCTTCATTTTTCAATCATTGTCATTAGCCAAATACTTTCTGAAAGAAAACCTATAAGCCTTTCCTTCAGGAAATCAATCTGTGAGGAAATCCCATATTTTGGTTTATTTTTCCTTCCTTGTTTACTTCTCAAAGTAGGAAAATGGAAAGTCGATAAGCATGGCAATACTGTCAGTCGTTGACCGATCTTGTAGAGCGCTATCTCTTTTTTGATCGCCTCTCCCCTTCTTTTGATGCGGAAGCTGCCCTGCACCGGCGGTACAGTATCTGTACACTCACAACCAAGTCGAGCAAGCGGCGTTTAGAATTGAAGCGCTATTTGCTTGGAGTAGCGTGTTGTAATGGAAAGCTGTCATTCGCGCTCGGCAAGTCCCGTGAGTTGCTCGTGCCCCTCCCACGTCCCACCCCTCGACTGTTTATCGCGTTAATTCACCGGTACGTCAGTTCTTCGACTCGATCTTTTCTCCTTTCCTTTTTTATGTTAGAAATCGACTCGCAGAAGACTTCGCGTCCGCCGAAACCGACATTTCGCTGCATTATTTTGGTGTATTGTGAATAGCGCTCGTTGCCCGACGACATTTGTCGAGTTTTCTCTCATTCTCTGGAAACGCACGCAATCTCTTGCTATCGATGTGAGTGTTCACCTTGTGTCGTAGGAAAATAAAGGAAGAATGTCTCGCGGTCAATGAGAAATGCTTCCGTGTTGTGATGTGTCTGTGTTGCCGGATTCGGCGGTGAGATTCAGTGCTTGAATATTTGCTTGTTCAGTGAAGGTGGACTGTACACATCGGCATATCTGTGAAAGGGGGATGGTACACTGAACGCGAGTGTACTACATAAGGTAAGTTTACTAACAGCTATTTCATAAGTGGAATATTATTAATTGAGTTATTAATGGTAAGCAGCTCGCTGTAATCGATATCAGTCTTGTATGAAATTAGATATTTGTGCGCTGAATCGGCCAAAGGAACGTATACTCTAGCAACAACACCGCGTTTTTGAAGGTTGTTATTTCAACTTGTTTTGGTACCTTGCACCTAGCACGCACGGAAAGTACCTACCTGCTGGATGGCTCGAATGAAGGAGAAACATTTCCTAATAATTAATATACCAAGGCTATATTCTTACAAAACAATAAAATATTAAATTTAAATGAAAACAAATCTCAGTTATTATTTTAAAACCATTTTAAGTAGCATAGGCAGGCTTTTAAAATTGGAAATGAACAAATAAATTTATTATTTAGAAAGCTTCATATTTGTTAGTAAATAGTTTAATGTGTTTTAGAAATAACATTTGCACTACAAATTTTCTGTTGAATACAGGTAAAGGTACATTAAAAATTATATATTTTGACCACATTTACTTTTGAAATGATATGAATTATATTAGGGGTGCTTTAAATATCCCAAAATATTGTAATAGACTTAGGGTGTGCCCTGAAGCGTGGACACATTTCAAATGAATCAACATTTTCGTTTTTTTAACTCTTATAATATTACCGAAGTAATGGTATCTTTAAAATTAATATTATATTTGTCCTAGGTGCCCATTTATACCTTTTTCTTATTTCAACCCTACATCCGGTAACACAGGCTTTTACGATACAAAGACCTAATGGAATATTCCTCGAAATTTGTTTGACTGACAATTTTACTATGAAGTATTATGGGAAATATACTACGATCTGCAATATAATCTACTATGTTTTATGAATGACTTCAATGTAGGTACATCAATGAATCGACATTATTGACATGAATGAAATTGATAGGTATTTTGGGGATCGAGTCAATAAAAATCGTACCTGTCTAATGTCTATGATCCAGAATTTATTTCTATATGACAACACTTGATATTTTTCAGGCTTCCAAATTTGAAAATTCATTCATCAAAATAAATGACGTCTCACAAACTTTATAATGCCAATTCAAAATGGCGAGATTTCTCTAGTAGGCCGAAGGAAATTTTCTATTCTTTCTCTACAATGATAATTACATGTTTATTGAGACTATAATGGGCATGTCTGCACAATAACGATTTGTGTGGTATTATTGTTATTATATTTTATGGCTTATTTTTGAACACGTATGAATGTGGTCATGCCAGTGAAACTTTCACCTTCTTATAATGCTAATAATACAAATAGAGTATAATAATTCATACCTGTGCTGCACAAGAAAGAAATAAAATACGTTCAATTAAAAGTGAACGTCTCCAGCTTGTCTATGTTTTGTAATGGGGCGTCCACACGCTTGCCAACCATTCACAAGTCAAGCGCACAGTGTGTCGTCTAGAACATGCTAGCTGGACAAAAATTTGTCTAATGGACTAATTTTGTCCAGCTAGCATGTTCTAGACGACACACTGTGCGCTTGCCTTGTAGCCAAGCGCACAGTGTGTCGTCTAGAACATGCTAGCTGGACAAAATGAGTCCATTAGACAAAATTTTGTCCAGCTAGCATGTTCTAGACGACACACTGTGCGCTTGACTTGTGAATGGTTGGCAAGCGTGTGGACGCCCCATAAGGAATTCAATATTTACAATTTTTGTGTGTTTCTCAAATTTAAATCATTTTGACACAACTATTACACGAAATAATGTCACCTGTATCACAAAAGCGGTTTATTATTTTAAATGATTTAATCTTTGCGATACGGACTAGTTTTTGTATTATTTTAGAAACAGTTCTGGCAGAAAACAAACGAATCATGGCGGGGAAAAATAATAATGATTTTATTTCCGAAATCGTTCCTTTTTCAAATTATGGGATACCATGCATAAAAAATATACATCTCTTATATCAAATATTTTTCTACCTACCTATACTTTTTGCATATTATCTGAGACGTGTTTAAAGCGATTTTTTGTTTATAATTTTTAAAGCACGTTACCCTATTATTGTTTGTAATCACTTTTCCTCTACATTGCGCAGTAAATTTCATGAATCCGATAATGATATCATGCAATTAGACTTCAATATAAATCCGTCGTACGAAAATAATTATCGCATTAATTCTGGTGCACATGGAAACTGCAACTCGTGTGAGTGTTTTTTACCATTTTAATCAACAAACGCAACTTTATGCGGATTAATATTTTCTGCACGAAAACTTTCCTTCTCACTGTGATATTACATAGCATTGTTGTTGTTAATTCCGATCAGTGAAGTTTCTGAAGAAAAAAACCAACATTATTCGTGATGAATAATTCAATGAGGAAGACGTCAATGTTGTTCACTCAAAAAAATAGTTAATGATTGCATGTAGAACGAATTAAAAATGTTTTAGATTTTTTGGCATTGCTTCATTTTCGGTAATTAATTGGATTTAACGTAAAATAAAAAGAAAAACTAAGGGTAAGTACTTACAGACTTGTGTTGCAAATTTCTTATTCATTATGGGCCTGTTGCACCAAACTCCAATCAGACAAAAATCAAAATTAAGTGTGAAATCTCCCTAAAAATCAGAAATTTGGTCGCATATACGTAAATCAGCTTATGCATGTCACCTTTCCTGTTCAAATTCCATCATATTATTACCCACTCCCGAGAAATATTTAACCGAGGTCCTTACCAGAAAAAAGCTATCAAATTTGATGTGTTAATCAAATATTGATTGGAGGTTTGGTGCAACAGGCCCTATAACTCCCGAATCCTGTTTTAAATACATACCTTTTGATATGTTTGACGATGGAAATGATGAAGATAACAATCATAGTTCTCATCAAGATCATCTTCATCATCATACGCTGAAGAAGCCCATCGTAGAAATGGGCCAAACGTCCGGAAGCTCCAGCTCCTACAGACCTGCTTGTGCAGCCCTGCTCCCACAGAGTGCTTGCATTCCATGCCGTGAGCTCGGGTTCGAATCCCATCGAGGGTGTCAGAAATGATTTCCCGTTTCGGTGTTTATTTCAAACCCCAAAATAAAATACCGCTATAATAAATAAGATTTATTCAGCCTTCACAAGAAATGAGTACCAGCCCCCTCGGGAGCTGGGAAACCCCCCACTTCACTGAAGTAGTTGGCGTAAGGCCGGCCCCCTTACCTGTAAAAATAAATAGGTTCAACTCGCCACATGCGACCCCTTCGGGGATAACGCGGCAAGAAGTTACACTATATAAGTAGCTTAGTTGCGTTGCGAGTTGCGTAGATACGTCCTTTCGTAGCGGATTGTTACTTCAAAGTCGTAAATTTTAGTATTTAACTATCTTTTCTTCTGTATTTTTTTTTCACGCAGAATTTTTGCTTACAAGAAGCCATTAGTAGTAAATATTGTTTTCCATTTACACAGAGCGCGCTTTCTCATCACCATATTTAACAACGCTCCCTTTTCTTAAATTAGTTCACATTTGGGTTCTTATCTCTTTCGCCCATTACATTTCTGATTTCCGTTTAATCCACAAACAAAGCATTCATTTCAGTTGAATATCTGCCTGCATTACTTTCAGTATTTTTTCACGTTTATTGAAAAAACGGTGACTTCGCTATATTTACATACCTCATGAATATATTATTTTATTGATTGGGTGTATAATATCTTTTTTTTAATTCCGTATCGTAATTTACTCGATACAATACGTCTAACGGTATTACAATGCCATACATTTCTACAGCCCGTTGAGTAATGACCATTACGCAACGGCCAACCCATAAAATGATAATTTCGCCACATTAGAGGTAAAACTGAATAAGTGCAGATTCAGTGATTTGTGGATAAAACATTTTATTTTGTGTAACTTCTCATACTAAGTGAACTGGTTTTAAGGAAGGTCTCAGAAAAAACTTCTAAACTACAGATTTTTTTTATGTTTTCTCTCATAGAAAATACGAAAAAAGGTGCATTATTTTATCTGAGGAACCCATGATAGCTTAATTTGACACTTATTGAATTTTAATTTAAAGGATCGATAATTGTTTTCTACTCTCATTTCGTAATTTACTCAATACATAACGTCTTAACGGTATCACAGTGCACATGCATTTCTACAGCCCGTTGCGTAATGGTCATTACGCAACGGCTAAACCATAAGATGATAGCATGTCTTTGACCGTCCCAACCGTAAAAACGATCTCAACGAATCTGTGTGAGCTGTTAAACGTAGAACTCGTAAAAATCCTATAAAACATTTTAATGTTCTGTGTACTCGTACATACACCATTTTCATATCTTGGGATAAATAAAAAAAATATTTCCACGACGTTTATGTTTTTATATTATTTTCTTACACGTTATCAAGTACGTCAGTAAATCTTTTACGGAAATAATGCTAAAATGACTATTATTCTGGTAATTTTGTTGCCAAGCAAAATTTATTCGTAAGTTATATTGTAATGTTTTTGGGTTCGGAAAGTCTCTAAATTAAAACATACAGGTCTTCTTTCAGGATCTTTATTTTCACTTAATTTATTTTTACAATTTATCTTTATTTTTAACACTTTTAGCAACTCAAATTTATTTTCATAGTTCAGCACCGCTCACACTCTTCGATCAAAGGCGACTATCTCACTGTCCCTGTGCATCCAATTTTGCTCCTTATATTCTGTAGGGACAGAAGTCTCTAGGGAGTAAATTATTTGCCAGCACATTCTACCAGCTTCGAGAGTACATAAGGATCATTTATTTCTAGATTTCGTAGGACTATAATTATTCCTACTTACGATGTACACCTATATTAATCTACTTTTGACATAACACTATAATAATTATTACTACCTACGATGTACACCTATATTAATCTACTATTTACATAACAATATTATCAAGCCCTTTATTGATAATAATGGTTTCAAAATCCCGCAAGGTTTAAACACAAGGAAACCCCAACTTTAACTGAAGTGATTAGTGTAAAGCCGCCCTCGTTACCTGTGAAAATAAATAGGTTTCATTCGCCACATGCTACCCCTTCGGGGAAAACGCGGCTAAAAGTTACACTATATGTGTTTTATATTATAGAGTGGCTTCTGCACCTCGGTCCATTGCTTTCATACTTTGTGTAAGCATGTTGAAACTGAAATAGATGTTGATGGCATCTATTCATAGAACCCCTAAAACTGAGGTAATGCAATATATCAAAGTGTCGCACTAAGAACTAACAGATTTCAAAGTTATAACCTTACATGTACGGTCATTTTTGTATTTCATCTTTGCGTGCATTCGTATGCCCATGCAATAAAATTGCTGGAACTTACAAATTATAAGAGATCGTTTTTTTTTTGTTTTTTAATCCATAATAATCTAGAACCTAAGCTACAAATCTATAATATTAACGTGTAAAATTCTTATTACAGTTTCACACAATTCGCCAGGTGCGCCTTTGTCCAGCAGAGGCCCCTTTTGACTTGTGCTCCAAAAAAATAAAAATAAAAACTTTGTTCTACTTCTTTACCTAATTCCTAAAAAGTATATGGCCTCCTCCTCTCGGTCATGAATGCCTTAAAAACCTGGCCCCTAAGAAATTAGTCTTGGAAGTGTATTTTTCTAAGACGTCTTGAGGGACCCCTAAGACGCGGGGGTCCTGGTTCGGTTGCACAGCTCGAACCGCCGTTAACCCGGGCCTGAACATGCCTGCCATGACGTAACGGAGGTGTATCTACACAATATCACTTATAAGTTATAATGTTTCATGAGTGTACACAATATGATATTATAAATAAAGGTGACATACGCTCCAGTCAATATTGTATCAGCCGATGCCGTTGTAAAGAACTGAATACATAATGGGAACTACACCGAGTGTGATCCAAGTCTACAAGACGCTTGGCTAGAGAATACAAGTTATGTAAAACTTACTTTGGCTCATAAGCCTTGAAGGCTCAGGGCCTCCCGCACCACAATCCTCCAGGACTCTCTGTTTTGTGCTGCTTCCCTCCATGGTCCCCTCACTCCCAGAACTTCGGCTTCGACGTTGTCTGCCCACCGCATCCTGGGACGTCCCGAGTGCTGTAATACCTGAGGGGGCACCATCCAAGACTGTTCTGATGATCCTGGAGTCCTCTGCACAGTTATGTTAAAACAACATTATTGCTTCTTCTTTATTTGATTTTATGTACTTTACTGCCGTAATTTTGGTGACATGATTTTAATTTTGTATCCCCAAAACCCAAAGCAAAAAACAACTCGTATCCTTGGTCGTTAAATGGATTACTCAATATTCTCAATAACATAATCGACAGTCGTGTCACGACAATTAGGCCACTCGACAGTTAGTCAACATGACTTTTCGGTCACTTACAACACGGCCACAGACACAACGGTCACGGTCCATTCGGTCACATGACAGTCCGTCCACAGGACTTTTCTGTTAACGATATTTCAGTTACATACATATACTTGCACATACAGTTACTTGCTCTCCAAAATATCTTTGTAGTTATTGTAGTAATTCATTGTATTTTTCTGTGAGGAAGCTGTCTGTGTACCATGTATTGCATGTCGCCGAAATGTCGTTGATCGAAAAGCCATATGGGTGAACTGTCATGCGGCCGATTCGTTCATAGACGGACGATTCGGACCACGGCAACAAATCCCGGAAAGCAACTCTCCAGTATCATCATCTGGCCCTTTTCACACATTTGGATTTGTCCGGTGATCCCTTACACTTCGCGACCGAAACCATGGACAAACCGGGCAGAATTCGTTTAGTGTGAAAAGGGATTAACTAACTTTTTTCTGTAATGAAGATCGCTGGACGCAGTAAGCAAGGGTCAGATTATGGTATGATCCTTAATTAGGCGTATTCCTAAGCCGTTGCACTTTTCTTTACTTACAGCGTATAATATCTTCCTTGAATCCATTGCGCATATAGCTCCTATACGTGGCTGTATGTCCGGTACTCCAAGTAAAAAACCCCACGACTCGCCCAAAAATGTATCAATGGTAAAACGCTCACAAGAGACCCTATAATTATTTTAGATCAAAAGCTACGGTTACGTTTAGACGTAAGGTTCTAGACTTGGTGTGCAGCCATCGTCTGGACTTAGAACGTGACGAGAATAATGTGTGCGCGCATTGCATAGTTCTTCATTACTAAACTGTTGTTTGTTTTCTTTTGGCGTCTTTTATCTTTATTTTCATCCTAAACTCTATAAAGTGATGAAGAAATGGCAATCTTACGTTCAGCAGGTACTGCGCAGCTTGTGAACGGTGAGCACCTGTGATTCATATCCATCTCCTGTTCATGTATTATCTCGTTTTACATTCACTCCGTTTATCCGATCTTTACCAATTCCCTCAATCTAAAAAGCAATGCTTTTTCCGATCTTCCCTTTCTACTTTTTCTTTTCATATTTCCACTGTTTATACACTTTCTCAGTCATTCATCATTCATTATTTTTTCTCTTTTACCCATTCATTATATTATATATGCCTCTGATTGATTTAAAAACGTTTTCTGTTTATTTTGGCTTTCATTCTATACTCACGATTTTTACAATCCATTCATATCCACCACATTCTCCCATCACTTTTCTTACATCCACTCTGGATGCCTCAATCTTTTTTAATCCTTCTATTCACCTTGTTTACATCGCAAATCGCATTGATAATAAATCCAATAATCGATTGAAATGTCAGCGTTACTTTATAACTTATCCATCACCTTCAGTTCGATCACATATCTTCACCCCAAGTATTTAACATTACGTTTAAACTCAACGCTAGCGTTTAAACAAAATATATAGAAACTAACATACTGATTTGAAGCGCTGCTTTTGTTTCCATAACCAAGGCTATGTATGTTTGAGTCTATAATCGTAAAGTTTTATACTGGTTTTCTGCGGCCATTGCTGCGGACGCTTTTTCTATGATATTCCTCTACGTGGAACCAGTGGCGTGCCAAAGGTTTCTACTGTGCGTTTGTTAAATAATTCAAGTTGCAATAAATAATCAATTTTACCCCGTTGTTTCTTTTCCTCAGTGTTTCTTAATTTCTTCAGACTTAGATTTCGGATTAAACCCATAAAACCTTCACACACTTAAGATCCTCACAGGGCACAACTATATTATCACCGAAATTCACTGTATACTATCATAAAAGGTGGAATCTCGATCGCAAACAAGGAATAAGTCAATTATTCTGATATTCGAATAGAACGCACCTAACACGGCAGTATATTCAACACACACTGAATCATTCATAAATTGCGAACATGTAACTAGCTTCAGTGTGGAATTGTAAAATTTAATTCCCCTAAAAAGCTAAGGTTCTCTTGATAATATTATGTGTATTCGAGGCGTAATCTGTGAATGCATTTGTTTTATTTAGAATGAGGAAATAGCTCAAACGCATATGTCGCACGTTTAATAATAAAGAGCAATAACTCAAAAAACAAGAATGTTGGGAAATCTCGTTTAAAGTTCAGACACCTAGTACAACTTGTATGGGATGAAAAAGGCGGCCGATGTTTTATCTCGGTCATATTCGTCCAAATTGAACGGCTGTCGCATTCTACTATTCTTCTCGCATTGTTCTTGCGTTTTATTACAAAATCTCGATTTACGCAATTTTCGAGTTATTTATCTTTTTTATTAAGCGTGCGATGTGTTTATCTTTAATCTACTAATCTAATCTAATCTAAGTTGCAAGGATATAGGTTACATTGGAGATTCACATTACATGCATTCTCACAACCAGACACGTACAAGTTCGCGCTTGCACATGCCTCATGTGAACCTACAACATAAAAACCAAATCTCAAATGGACATACACCCTGCAACTCTTGCCGTCCTTCCCTGAGACAGGGGTGACATTGGCAAAGTGAACCATTTTTACAGCATGGGTGGTCAGCCGCATACCAACCTATAAGTCAAGGAACACACACACACTACAAATTACATTTTATACATCACTAAATAATAATATCCAAATACAAAATATCCATTTACAAACAAAAACAAATTCCAATTTAATAAACCCTAGCCGCCAACATTACAGATCAACCGCCATTTCTTTCTGTCCTTACATACTTCTTTCATTTCCTCCAGAGTCATAACCTTCTTCACACAAGCTCTTCTTTTATTATGACTCTGGATATTCCATTCATTCGCAATTTCGGATATTTGGTCCATCCATGTACCATCCAGGTACTCAAAAATATTAATTATTTTCATTTTTGAGGGTCGCACGCTTAGCTTTTCAGCTTGTAAGATAGTTACGCTGCTGCGTGGAACAGGCTCCTCTACCTCGCCAGTGACATTGCCTGACTTGGTTCACTTACACCTTTCTATATTTGAGAGCGGAGAGGTTTATGGCTGTGAGCAATGTTAACCTGCAAGTCTTGTAAGGCAGTTCTTTCACCCTGGATTCTCTGTGCTGTCCATAGATATGGTGGTTGATAAGACATTCCTTTCTTCGCTAAATATAAATCTTTTTTAATAATCCTCCGGATGAAGTGAAAGAAGTATGTAAGGTCAGAAACGAATAGCGGCTTATCTGTAATGTTGATTTGTAATGCTAGCGGCTTATGCATTCATAATGTTATGTTATTAATTATTGGTTATTTCGAATAATTTATATTTGAGGTCTGGATTTTAATGTGTAAGTACCTACACATGCAGCATTTGTAGGCGCGTACTTTCACGTTTCTGTTTGTGGGCATGCATTTAATATGAATTTTTAATGTCAATATATCGTTGCAACTTAGACTATAGATTATTACGGTTTAACGAAATCCTTCTTCTAAAAAAAAATTGACCAGAAGCCTGATTGTGGTATTTAGAAATCGCGTGGTAAAGAAACGGATGCATTGCAATGAAGCAAGTGCGAGGGAGACGGATAACAAAACGAGAAGCGTTTACTAAAGGTTTATTGTTTACGTGCGTACATCGTTTATAGAAAATAAAAACAATGAAGCGACAGGCTCTTGACAGTGCGGGTCAAGAACGGGTTTTTTTCATTAAATGATATTTTTATTAATATTTCTCTTAGTTGAATGGTATTTAACATTAAATGAATAAAATTTTATAGGTTTTACCGTTGTGAATTACGCATAAATTTAAATTTATAACTTTTTCATGAATGATGCTTTATATGAATGTTGTTTTCAACTGACAATTTTTTATTAACTGACAAGGTAGGTATCTTTTTCAATCTATAGGTTACCAGTAGGTACCAACCGTAGGTACAAAACTTAACATTTATACTATACCATAGAGTTTTTTTGTGGGGGTGGACAGAGCTTGATGTACGTTCTTTAGCCAGCCCGCAATATCCGTCTCTGTCTTGTCATAAAAAAAATGTACAAAATGCATTCCAATCTTGTTATAAATACACGGTGGGACTTGTAACGAGGTGTGGGAGGTGCTATCTTTTGTATTGCGTCACTACCATACATCTAATACGTCTTACGTAACTTTAGAACGTCCAAAAAGGATCTGGCTATCTTTGGGTTTACTCTAATGGGACTATTTTTAACATTTCAACATCGATGTAACCATCAATCGATAAGGCTATAAATCGTCCTTCTAGTGTTTGTTTGTCTTATGTCCATCAGAGGTAATTTCACATATGAGCAATGTTTGTTGCAGCAGGAGATTGTGAAAGAATGAGATGTACAAAGTGAGCGTAAAAGAAGAAAATGCATGAAAAAGGTGATGGATATGAATGAATTGAAAGAGGTATGTCAGGATAGGAAAAAATGGAGGCAGCTCTGCAGAGGCTCTGGCCACCCCTAGCGGAATAGCGACAGAGTTACAGTAATTTTTACGTATGTGTACTGGACCTATGTGTCTTTTGAATACTGGAATTTGATTTTGAAAATATTAAAAGCAGCTCTTACTCTATCGTGTTTTCCATTTTTTTCTTAGCTCTGATTGTGTAGAATAAGATTCTTTGAATCAAATAGTAGATAAGCCAAACAAGCACTAGGGGAACGAGCTGTCAAACTTCAGAGTTGCCACTTGCACGAAAACAAAATGACGGAATTGTTTAAAGTGCGCTTTCAACCCTTTTCAATACTGGCCGAAAAAGCTTGTTGGAGTGTATGTAATACAAAATTGGTTTAAATACCTGATTTAAAAACGAATAAAAGTACACAAAAACTTTTCACAAATTAACTCATAAAAAAATAAAATTCCTCTTTCATTCTATAGTACCATCTTACCATGGGCGTGCATCCCATACAGGCATGTGCGCCTAATAGGTAGCCAATATGGTAAAAAACATATTTGAGCTTGATATTCAGATTTAAAATTCAAAATTTAAGTTCGATTGGAGCCATCGTTAGCACTTCAGTCAATTTCAAATGAGGTATTTTAAAGGAATGGGAGAAAATATTTATTCAGAAATGTATTTGCCTATACCCTATGCACGCGCCTGCTACTTACCTACTTAAACCTAAGTTTCTTGTTCTGGCAATTTCCCATAAATGTCAAAGCTACGTTACAGTGATTTAGTTGAATGTCACTTGTTCCTTGAAGGGGGTTGGCGTAAGGCTGTATATACTTGTATTTCATATATCCCCCCTCCATCACAGACCCCTAATAAGCCCCCATTACATGGCACGTTTCTTATCCTGAAATATTTCATCCCCATGTGTAAAAAAAATACGTTCAAACTAAACCCTAGCGTTTACCAAAAAAGTGTGAGAAAGTAATTAGCGCCTGTTCTGGGCGTTTTTGGTTTCCAAATATTTTTGTGGTAAAACGTGGTTGAGTTTAGTCGATAACTTACTGAGTACGCGTCCCAGGTGCTAAATGGAACGTGAATTTTATACAAGCCGTTAAAAATAACGCTTCCTGAAAAAAAAATGTTTGAAAATTGCAAAATTATCCGTGCAAATTTAGATGTATTCGCAGACATCTAATCTTTAGATTATCCACCAACTAAAAAGAATTTAGTATAGAAAAAACTATGATTCATGTATCATCAATGGATTAAAAAGTTGCTGAGTAATTCTGATTGTTTATAAAACAGTAATCGAAATTGCAAAGATATATTGACATTTAATGCGCACCCACAACACATGTAAGTTCGCGATTACACGCGATGCACGTGTACTTACAAAAATTAACCAAACCTCTTCATGAACTCATGCAACTCCTGCTGCTTTTCCCTGAAACCGGTGTGGCATTGGCAAAAATGAAGTTTTTACCCGATTAGTCAAGGCACAAAAATCTATCTCAAAACTGTGTAAAGATTTTTTTCTGAAAAGTTATTTGCACTCAAACGATTTACATGATTTTAAAAAATCAAATGAGCAAATACGGAGCAACCAAATATACTTAAATCCGACATTTCTACATCCTTATAATAACATCTGTGTAAAAATCCACATTTGCATCTCGTTTTAGATACCAGATAAAACCTACAACAGTGCTTACCCGTAATATAAAAACCTCTCGTTTAAACTCAATCATCGTTTTCACAACAACAACAAAATGTATGGAAACTGAAACTGATTCTCTAGTGAGCATTTTAATATCTCGTACATTTTTTGTAAAACTATAGTTGAGTTTAAAGGTAAACTTTTGTACTTGGCACTCGCACACGTTCCAACCTCTCATTATTTTTCCTTGCTTTCCTCTCTCTCTACTTCCCATTCTTACAATCGTAACATCTCCATTTCTTTCCATTCCCTTGCGATTGCTGTTTGTGAATATTGATAAGAAGTACTCTGAAATGGATTTCAGACAAATCAATGACTTCATTTTTTCCCGGAGCTCAAATCCCGCGGAGCAAAAAATATACCATTTATATTCGCAATATGCTCTTCGCTCGTTTTAATTTTTGATAAACCTTTACCAAAGACCGGTCACCAAAGGTCCATCCACTGGGTCTTGCTTGAGAATTGGAGCTGTCTATAGCGACGGCCAAGCAGAGGGTGCATGAGGTGTGATTCACACAAAAACTGCGCTCACCACAAATATCCTTATATTATTATTCATTTCTTGTTTTGTTCTTCACTCAAATGTAATCGTATAATTTAATTATCGTACTAAAGTTCTTGAAAAAATAATGCTCCGATACGTTATTTATGAAAGCAATTTAACAAAATCGTGGTTGTATAGTTTTCTCCTTATTTTTTATAAGTGGATGTTTTTTTTCCAAAGTACGTCTGCTATCTGCTATTTTTGTGGTAGATAGATTTCCTTGACTTATAGGTTGGTATAAGGCTGACCACCCATACAGTAAAAAAACTGATTCACTTACCAATGTCAGCCCCTGTTGCAGGGAAGGTCGGCAAGAGTTGCAGGGCTCATGTTTATTTGAGTTTGGGTTCGTAAGTCCACATGCGGGATGTGTAAGCGCTAACTTATACGTGTCTGCTTGTGGGATTGCATTTAATATGAATCTTAAATGTAATATATCTTTGCAACTTAGATTACCTATATGCAACGCAACGCAAACGCAAACGCAACTAAGCTACACATATAGTGTAACTTCTTGCCGCGTTATCCCCGAAGGGGTCGCATGTGGCGAGTTGAACCTATTTATTTTTACAGGTAAGGGGGCCGGCCTTACGCCAACCACTTCAGATGAAGTGGGGGTTTCCCAGCTCCCGAGAGAACTGGTACTCATTTCTTGTGAAGGCTGAGTAAACCTTGCCGGCATTTTTATTTTGGGGTTTGAAACAAACACCGAAACGGGAAATCATTTCTGACACCCTCGCCTCGGCGGGATTCGAACCCGAGCTCACGGCATGGAATGCAAGCACTCTACCAACTGAGCTATCGACCGGTCTAATATATATGGATTATAGTATAAATATAAAAGTATGGAGTAATCAGATTGAGGAGATTGTGAAAGAATGTGAAATACAAAGCGTGCGTAAAAGAAGAAAATGCATGAAAAAGGTGATGGATATGAATGAATAGAAATAGGTATGTAATAATAGGAAGAAATGGAGGCAGCTCTGCAGAGGCTCTGGCCACCCCTAGCGGAATGGCGACAGAGTTACAGTTACTGTTATAGATGTTGTACATCCCATTCTTTAACCTGATTCACTGTGATAAAAAATATTATATAGTTTACTTATATTTGCACTGCCTATGTGGACTCTTCGTTATCCTTTCCTTCCCTGTCCTTGTAAAAGTAATGTACCGGTCGTTTTTCTTCAGATCTCGCAGCCTAAGCCATACCTTATCGTACGTCTATAATATATAGGTATGTACGTCTATAGATAGACGAGGGAGGTTTATTTTTTCTCTCTTTGTTTCACAGTGGAGGCCAATTATTTACAGCCCTTTGCTGTTTCTGAGAACTTTCCACCCCCGACGTGATGTCTGACGGTTTGTTTGTCTATCTATTACACCTGGGTGAGACTCCCAACGTCTTGTTTATCGACGAGCAACTATAAATCCTCAAATTCCCCAAAATCTTTCTTTCAATGTACGATGGAAATCTTTAAACTCCGTTTTTTCCTAAAGCTTCGTGTAACTGTATTGCGATTCCGCTAAAGGTGAAATAACACTCTACCAATATCACCCGTGTTTCAGGGAAGGTCGGCAGGAGTTGCAAGGTGTATGTTCATTTGAGATTCGGGTTTTTATATTGTAGGTCCACATGCGGCATAGTTAAGCGCGAATTTATACGTGTCTGCTTGTGAAAATGCATATAATGTGAATCTTTAATGTTAAATATATTTGCAACTTAGATTAGATTAGTGTGCAGACTCTATGTAGAGTTCTCTTTCCTATGGTAGACTCTTTTCGTTGTCTCTTGAAGCATCTTCAAGTTAATTTTCTTTCGGCGGGCAAACAGCCGCGTTGCTGAAAAATTTGAAAGATGAAACTGTTTTTGATTCGATCGGAACCAAACTTCGCAGGAACCATTCCAAGAATAGTCTACATATTACCTGAAAAATCGATTGATATCGTTTGCATACATACATTCTACTTAATATATTTACATAGATGGCTGGGGATAATTTTAATGAAAACAATGTTCGTGACGAATCTTTTTGAAATATAAACACGTTGTCGCCCACGCTTCATTTGGAAATACCTAATAAATTATAATTAATCAAAAAGATGGAGATGACGATTCAATTTTCAAATTAATAAAAACACAGTGGGCAACACTAGAGACCAACAAAAGCTAATGGCTAAAATTCGAAAAAATATTGTGAAGGCGGGAAATCAAATTTAAATCAATAAAAACAAAACAACAAAGCTTGAGAAGAAATAGGGAACGTCCAAGAACTTCATGCTTGTATGATTTGAAACAGCTCGTGGATATTTTTATGTTTTTAGCAGGTTCTATTTAATCAAAACTGACAGAGTTCCGACAGAGTTTTACATTTGAACAGTACGATGGTTGATTTATGTCTTCTCCACAGGGGAGTTTGGTCCTTAATTTATGCAGATTATTAAGATCATTTTCGAAAGATGGAGAATCGTTACGTATACCGCCTTGCTGGATTTTACCAGAATATTCGATTCAACATTTAATCAATAACTATTCATTATTAAGGACCTACCTACGCTTCTACTCACATAGTTCTAGAAATTACATAGGCTTATTGTTGAACTAACACAGACAAACCAAACAACTACTAATATCTTGCGTATTCGTAAGAATATCATCTATTCTAAGCTGAAGAGATGACGACCAGCAGAGAGAGACGTTTAGTCATCAGAATAACAACCAATAAATAAAACAAAAATCAATTAAATGATCTAAATTTAAATTTTGTTAATCAATTTGACAAGATGGTACCAAATTTGTGATTCCGTTTTAAAAACGTAACATAAAAACAGCCTCTTCATTTTCGCACGCGGAGTCGTTGACCAAATTCACGGCCGAATCGCCTACGTTATTTTTTTTTAATATAACACATTACGTTTTTTATTTAGTAATAAAGCGTGCAAATTGTACACAAAATGGCTGAATTGTCATGGTGTGTTTATGTCATCAATTATACGGCCGTTTTTCATTTTATTCTTTTAATATGTAAAGTAGTTGGAAACAAAATGTCTTTGTGAAAAGAATACTTTATTATTATGTTTCTCTACGACGAATTAAGAAATATTTTGCCGACTATTTTGTTATTTTGTTGACTTTCGAGACCATCGCTAAATAATTTGGTTTTCATTCAAATTGTAAAAATAGTAATTCCCTAGAATCGAAGATAAGGTTTAATTTTACAACACTTATCTGTTCCTTTTTCAAATTTGACAGATGCTTGTAAACGGTCCATAGACAATAGACAATTGTAATGTTCTTATGTTAAGACAGAATGAGCACTGGAAAGTGCTTATAAAATGTTTATTTTTGGTGTTCATTTATTAACATGAACCGTGTATTACTAGTAAACCTAAGGTTAGTTGATTCCTGGAAAACTTTAGGTACCCTATTTTATTGACTTCATCGATATTTCTCAAAAAACCTTGGATTCAATGGATTTGAAAAAAAATGTAGCTTCGTATTGATTCGTAAGCCTAGTAGTTAACAATCCAAAACCCCATATCAATATCCACCTAATTAATTCATTCCATTCCCTAACGTGGTACCTTCATGATTAATTAACCATAATCAAATCAAAGTACCAAATATTAGCCGCTTCCAACATGAATGCTACTCCAAAAAATGTTCAACAAAATTTTGTGGAGCCTCTATGAGAGTACCAAATACAAGCTGGTTTAAACACAATTATTTCTCATGGCTACTATTTGGTGAATCCTTCCGAAATTCATGGAGCTTCTGTGAGAGTACCAAATATTTGGCATCCCGTGAAATTAGGGTATTTTGTACCGAAGACCGCCCCCGTCAATCAGTGTTGCCTGCTACATAAACACTGGCGCCTCCAGCGAGAGTAATGGGCATCACTTTCACACAATTTCACTCTCTACGCTTATCGCATAGGTATCATACACAGCCAGCCAGGTCAAATAAATAAACCTAACCTACCTAACTTGATATATTTTATACCTAACTGGTTTTAATAGAAATCATACACTGGCAACATTGAGAATGTTCTTTATTTAAATTTGAAAGGAATCATTTGATTTGAGAACATTCTAAATTTTCTTCGGTGACTTGAGTGACAAGGTCCTTGGCAACGAAAAGCAGGAAATTCCTTCATAAGTTCCTCGAATAAGAGTTTGACCAGCGATATTTCAACATTGGTTCACGTTTACCAATGTCACCCCTGTTCTAAAGAAGGTCGCCGAAGGTTGCAGTGTATACCTATTTTCATTTGAGATTTGAGTTTTGTATTGTGTAGGTATTTACTCATGCAGTATGCGTAAGCGCAAACTCATATACATGCATTAAATATATCTTTGCAAATTAGATTAACGATTATAGGACTTAACAGGAAATACTTCTTTGCTTCAGGAAACGTCGGCAAGAGTTGCAGGATTTATATTTATTTACGGTCTGTGTCCTATTTGTAAGCAGCATGTGTAAGAGAGAACCGGCTTGTTAGCTTGCAATTAGTGTGTATCTTAAATGTCAATACATCTTTGCAACTCAGATTATAGATAAATATGATCTTCAATACTAGATACTAATAAAAAATTAAAATATAGATACCTTAAAGATTAAACTAAATAAGTGGCATATTAAACTATCATGGGTTTCTCAGATGAATGCTTCATTTTTACAATTTTCTACTAAAGAAAACACGAAAAAATTGTGAAAATCCTGTAGTTTACAAGTTTTCATGAGCACTTCCCTTATAATTAGCTCGCTTACTATGATAAGTTACACCCAATAACATGCTTTATCCACGATTTCTCAAATCAGTGCTCCTTGACTGATAGGTTCGTACGAGGCTGACCACCCGTGCTGTAAAAATCGGTTCACTTTTGCCAATGCCACCCCGGTTCAGGGAACGGTGGCAGGAGTTGCAAGGTTTATGTCCGTGATCTGTGGTTTATGTCCATGTGAGGTTTTCTTTATTTGTATGCACACATGCAGAATGTGTAGGCGCGAACCTACATGTGCCTGTCTGTAGGCATGCATTTCATATGAGCCTTAAATGTTAACATATCCTTGCAGCTTAGATTATAGATAGATTATAGTAAATCACCACTCATTCAGTTTTATCTTTAATGTGGCGATAAATAAAAGTATAATGTAGAAAAATGTAATGTAAGAAAGTATAATGTACTAGAAAAAACGTTATTAAATTTTCCGTCTCAAATATGAATCCTGAAAAGCCGCCCTTGCATGATATGAGGTTATTATCTTCGCGTTGCATCTACAAGGAGCAACCCTTCCGTGCAGCCGCGACCTTTCCCTGCTCCCTCCCCCTCCCCCACACGTACACCCCCAGCAACCCCCAGACCGCGATATCGAGAGGGGCTGGAACGCATTTAGGTACCTATTCGTAGGCGCTGTGCACCCCGCAAGGCTACGCGAGCTCTTGCAGAAAACGTCGAGTCTACATATTTCGATCGTAGCAGATGCCAAGTAGGTCTACAATCTAAGCTGCAAAAATATGTTAACATTTAAGGCTCATATTAAACGCATGCCCACAGACAGGCACATGTAGGTACGCGTCTACACATTCTGCATGCGTGCATAAAAAAAAATAACCTCACATGAACATAAACCTTGCAAATCCTGCCGCTTTTCCCTGAAACCGGGGTGGCATTGGCAAAAGTGAACCGATTTTTACAGCACGGGGGGTCAGCCTCATACCAACCTATCAGTCAATGAGGCAAGGGGGTAAGTTCGAAAAAAAACATTTAGGTTCATGTTTGAAGAATATTTATAAAGTATTACTCCGGTCGATAGCTCAGTTGGTATAGTGTTTGCACTCCATGCCGAGAGCTTGGGTTTGAATCCCACCGAGGATGTCTGAATTTCTCGTTTCGGTGTTTATTTCAAAACCCGAAATTAAATATCGGCAAGGTTTACTCAGCCTTCGTAATAAATGAGTTCCAGCCCCTTCGGGAGCTTCCAGGAGACACCCTCTCTGTACGACGTCTTTCTTGAACTGTCTTACTTTACCAGGAACTCCTTATCACAAAATGTCACTATGAAAGCAACAACCTCAACATTTTGGTATTCCCATATATTTTTTTAAATTTACCTTTGTTTGCGTGAAATCTGAAAAAACTGAATCCTGGACTGACTGAATTTTTTTTGTGTTTCTTATTGGGAATTATCCACCATAAATTCCCTTTAATTTGTTATGAACTATATTCTGCCACAGAGTGTACATTGTTTTGTTTTCCTTTAGAAAATTTTCAACCCACGACTGACTGAACAGCTTGGTTAGCGTGTACCCGTAAGTCTGTAATTCTGGATGAATCATCCGCGAATTTAAAGTTGATTTGCGTGTAATTCAGCAAGTTTTCAGGACTCGCGCCCCTCGGCGTGGTGTGCACCCTCCTGTAGGAGTTGGCAGCTGTATCGACCGGCCGCCTGGGGTGAAGGAACTTTGACATTGGCGGGCCTTCCTCGTGGCGGGGCGCTTACTAATCCCTGGAAAACGTGGCAGAGGAAATACGCGCACAGCGGGAAATACAGCTAGAGCAGAGTAGGCAATTGCGGACTGGAAAAGCCAGGCTGCAAACACAAGCAGTTACAGATAACGAGTTTAACCAGGTGTCAGGTAGCTAGCATGTCAGATAGCTACCTGTGGAAAAAAAGAAGAAGAAGAAGACATGATCTGTCAAAACATTATACCTGCCACAGGAAAAATAATGTCATTACCAACTTGAAAGAAATTGAAGCGCATCTTTAGCCACAGAAATTGAACCGGATCCCAATGAGAGGAAGAAGACAGGCTGAGATTGTCAGTTAGGAGGGAAACACTTAAAATCCCCCGTTAAGCTCCGCATCGCGCTGGTAGGGAGTTTATAAAAGGCGTCGACCTCCCACAATCGAGGACACAAACTCTGAGGACACAAGCTCTTCAACACCTGAACAAATAACACCTACCAGGCGTGGCCAAGAACATCTATCGGAGAAGGCTTGAGTCGCCGTTGTTGCCTGCAACACACAGCCCCTGGCCGCGCCTGGGTCCCCCGTGGCGGATTCCTCGGAAGGAAGGAGCCCCTGCTTTCTACCCATCGCCAGCGCCCGCTTGGCTACTCGATATCCGGAGCCCCGTGCCCAAAGTTCCTCAGGAGGACGGAGCACCTGCCCCGTCCAGCCGAGCGCACCCGTCTTATCGCGGGCTGAGCCCCGTGCCGCAATTCCTCCGGAGTGTGGAGCCCGACATCCCGCCAAAAGCGTTGCCGTTGCCGGCGCCCCAGCGTCGACTACCCGCATCCCAGCATCAAGACTTCTCTCCATCCTCGTGAGCTAATCAAACCCTTTAAATACATTATCTAATTAAACTTAGAACCAGTCAGTCGTGCAGTTTAGCGTGGTGATGCTCTCATTTCGCTTAATTTAAAATAAATCCCGTCTTTCCTTTACCCGGTTTTTTCTCTCCATCACCTATATTTTTTAACCTCTTTAGCATCAGTGGAAAGCGAGCAAGGTGTTGGGCCTGAACACCACCCTGAGGAGTCTTTAGCTAGCCGGGCAACTGCAAAAGCGCGCCACCTAACCTCAAAGGGCCCCCTTGTCAGTAGAACCCGTCCTAACCTCAAAATGGTCTGCCTTTCCAGGTAGCGCCATGGAGCGCCTGTAGTGGAGCGCCTTCAGTGCTTCATTACAGTGGCGCCTTAACAAAAGACACCGTTGCTCGATTCACATTGTATTTTCCCCATTAACAAGTAAAGTTTTATTTCAGCAAATTGTGTTCCAACGGAAAAGTGTTGTTTTTGTGTTTCGGGTTTTGTGGTACTTTGAAGTCGTTTCCACCTGGGATATTTGTGTTTTTGGTGGTTGTGCTTTGTCATCTTGAGGATTGTTAACCGTTTTTCGTGGTTTGATGCTAATTGGACGAATTCAAAATTTGAGTTACGTAATTCTAAAATCCAGACACGCATTCTCAAACTTCCGTAAATTTTTTGACAATTTTTTTTTCTTTCCAAATTTTTTTTGGGGCGTCTCTATTTCCAGAGGCGTAACCATTCGTTAAATTTTCTCAACAAAAAATTTCAAGGGGTTCTCAACATTTTCAAAAAAAAAAAAAAAAAAAATTTTTTTTTTTCTTTCAACAAGAACTCTCCGAAAGTTTCAAGGAGAGCCTTGTTCGGGTAGTGGATGTTTTCACGAAATATTTTTGGATATTTCCATTAAAGTATGCCACAAGTAGCAGCAATAATAAAGAAGCTTGGGGCAAGCATCTTTATTTCCCGGGGAATGCCGAGGTCCGTTGTTTGGGACAACGGTAAACAATCCATCGCCAAGGAATTCGAGGAATTTCTGGAGATGTATGGAGGGCAGACAGGCGGACGTGAAGGGCGAGAGAAAGGCTGTTTGGCTTTTCAGCTGGGAGAATGTCACATGAAGGATATTCTCGGAGCTGGACCTGCTATGGCGGAAGAGTGAACTACTTTCCTACGAGCAAACGAGAATTAGATGCGTAAACTCATTTACAAACACCTAGATGTCTGCAATGATCACGCATGACGTCTTCTCTATAAACTTATTACTCCATATCTTATTTTTGCAAGTTCCATTTTTGTTCTGAAATATGACTTTGACCGTTCCCCGTTGAATTGCGCCCTCAGCAGGGAGCGCTGTTCGAAGTCATTCCGTTAATTTTTCTTAGCATCAAAACCTTTCTACATCAATACCTACTCGTTTGCTCCAGGGAGACCTGGTTGGTGTCCATATATTTTTTTTATTATTTAAATGAATGTTTCTTTTTCTTCTCAGGTGTTCTTTCAACTCGCATATTCATTTATGCTCAACTGCAGAAAACTGTCGGTTTTTGTCTCCGACCCACAGTATCAACTCCTTGCGAGTTGGATCAGGTAATTTGGCCAGGTCGTGAGTCAGAATCCAGCAGGTTCTCTTCGGAGAATGGATCTGTACTTTCTTTCTTGTTTACATGTTTTGGACGCGGGTTGTCTTTTGATTGCGGACTCAAAGTACACACTCTCATGAGTGATGTCAGGTAATTTGGCCAGGTCACAATCCAAGGTCACCAGCTGTTTATCCAACACTGTACCTTCTTTAATCTGTTTCATTGTTTTTGTATTTTGTTACTTTGTCTACGTTTATTGCCTGCATGATTTTTCAACTTTCCAAGTTTTGATAAAAACTTGGTGGCGCTCAAAAAGGGAACGAGAAGGAGAGCTGAGCTAGTCCAGATGTATACATCAAGAGAACATCTGTGAACATCATAGGCAATACACCTTGACAAAGGTGGTATGCTGCCGAACGCTGTGAATGCGTGGGAAGACGTAGCGAGCACGTCTTGGGAAAGGGTGGAGCCCTTGCCGGTAACGCTGGAGTGCGTTGGAGCAGTCCAAGGGGACTGGACACAATCTGGGATGATTGTGGGGCGCTTGGGAGAAGCGTGAGGAGTGGTTTGACGTAACCGGGATACTCCTGCAATCCAACGGGATTGGCAACGCCGGAGTGCGTTGGAAGTCTTACGAGACTTGAAGTCCGACGGGACTTGATACCAGTCTGACGAGACTTGGGGGAGTCTGCTGACTCATTTTTTTGAAATCACCTTGGAGTGATGGGTACGCCAGGCTTGCATCTTCGGATGGCGCCAATGGATTGTATCCCTGTGTTTATTTATCATGTTATTTATTGACGGAAGGAAGGTTTTCGCCATGTGGGCAAAACCTGAGAACACACTGGAACCCAAGGAGAAGAGTGGTATGAAGATTGACCACCTCCTGAAGCCAGGCCTAGACTACTAAAAGCATTGTTAGCTGGGACAGTCACCACGGCGTAGTGTTTGCCGGGGAGTTTAGTTATTGTCATGTACGTCGGCGTATACTGCCCTGAGTCAGTATATACCGAATGTTGACTCACTCGAAACCCCTCAGAAGGGCTTGCTTCGGGGCGTACGCTAGTTACCACCCTATACCTGCCCGGGCAATGATCAACGCTTCTTCGTTGTTCATTGAAGCAAAAACCCTAGCACCCAACTTTGTGACTAGGGCTAGAGTCCTAAATCGTCGCTGGTCGGAGCGGTCAAGAAATGCCGACAGAGTGTGGTCAGTACTGTGTCTTCAGACCGGTATTGTCACATCTCGAGCAGGAGATCTTCACCTCTACTTCAAATTACCACAACATCTGTCATATATTTTTGTATTTTCTCATGTAATTTATGTATGTAATATGTATACCCTGTACTTCATGTATATAATATGTATAACCTGTACTTCCCAATCCCAGGATTACCTGTGTTGAATAGTGAGATCAGTGTGCCACGCCCTCTCGCGTTGCACTGGCCAATGAACGGGCCACCTCATTGTTTTTCCATGGTGTTCCTACCTCCGTTCCGCCTCTCTTGGTTTCTTATCGGTTCTTCCAAAAGAGTGTGAATCGAACCGAAGGATCATAAGTAGTTAGATCCTTTCCTTTTGTAACCCACATGTAACAGACAACTTGTTATTGTTTTGTGTGAGAGCTCACCACGTTGTACTTATTGACTGCTTGCTGGATGATTTTGGTCTGTTAGGCAGGTAGATACCTAAAAATAAATTTCAGTGTACAAAGGCAAAATTTTTGTGTGTTCCAGAGCAATAAGTGAAAAACGAGCAGCTAGACTCGTTAGTGCTTAGGGTCCTGTACCCCAAATGTGAATTGTGTGCCACCATTTAAACTTAGAACAAAGACCAAATTCAACTTAATAATCATGACTTAAATTTTTATCATTTTACAAGAACAAAACATCACTTTTACAATTTTATTTTATTTTGTCTTAACTATGTAATGTACAAATTTGTTTCTGTGTCAATTTCAATTTGCTTTGTCTCCTAATATTTTACACCATTTCTTATACATATTTTAAACCTGTTTCAGAGCTACCTGTGTACAATTCATGTCGTCTGCGTACGACCTCTTCTCTGTATGTCTTGTTCAACCACCGCCACCTACGCTTCGCACTGACTGGTATACTGTTAAACATATATTTTAAACTAACTTATGTCTGAACACAACGTCAAAAAGCTCACTTCGCTGGATTCTCTGCGCGAGGTGCGTTTTTGCCTCAGCGACGAGCGGGAATGTCAGGTAGCTAGCATGTCAGATAGCTACCTGTGGAAAAAAAGAAGAAGAAGAAGACATGATCTGTCAAAACATTATACCTGCCACAGGAAAAATAATGTCATTACCAACTTGAAAGAAATTGAAGCGCATCTTTAGCCACAGAAATTGAACCGGATCCCAATGAGAGGAAGAAGACAGGCTGAGATTGTCAGTTAGGAGGGAAACACTTAAAATCCCCCGTTAAGCTCCGCATCGCGCTGGTAGGGAGTTTATAAAAGGCGTCGACCTCCCACAATCGAGGACACAAACTCTGAGGACACAAGCTCTTCAACACCTGAACAAATAACACCTACCAGGCGTGGCCAAGAACATCTATCGGAGAAGGCTTGAGTCGCCGTTGTTGCCTGCAACACACAGCCCCTGGCCGCGCCTGGGTCCCCCGTGGCGGATTCCTCGGAAGGAAGGAGCCCCTGCTTTCTACCCATCGCCAGCGCCCGCTTGGCTACTCGATATCCGGAGCCCCGTGCCCAAAGTTCCTCAGGAGGACGGAGCACCTGCCCCGTCCAGCCGAGCGCACCCGTCTTATCGCGGGCTGAGCCCCGTGCCGCAATTCCTCCGGAGTGTGGAGCCCGACATCCCGCCAAAAGCGTTGCCGTTGCCGGCGCCCCAGCGTCGACTACCCGCATCCCAGCATCAAGACTTCTCTCCATCCTCGTGAGCTAATCAAACCCTTTAAATACATTATCTAATTAAACTTAGAACCAGTCAGTCGTGCAGTTTAGCGTGGTGATGCTCTCATTTCGCTTAATTTAAAATAAATCCCGTCTTTCCTTTACCCGGTTTTTTCTCTCCATCACCTATATTTTTTAACCTCTTTAGCATCAGTGGAAAGCGAGCAAGGTGTTGGGCCTGAACACCACCCTGAGGAGTCTTTAGCTAGCCGGGCAACTGCAAAAGCGCGCCACCTAACCTCAAAGGGCCCCCTTGTCAGTAGAACCCGTCCTAACCTCAAAATGGTCTGCCTTTCCAGGTAGGGCCATGGAGGTTCAGTGGAGGGTCCGCAGTGCCTCATCACACAGGTTTAAACAGCGTATAAAGAAGAGGAATAAAAAAAAACAACTAAGCTACACATAAAGTGTAACTTCTTGCCTGCGTTATCCCCGAAGGGGTCGCATGTGGCGATACGGGACCTATTTATTTTTACGGGTAAGAAGTGGGGGTTTCCCAGCTCCCGGGGGGCTGGTTCTCATTTCTTGTGAAGGCTGAGTACACCTTGGGATCGAAAGCATTGTACCAATTGAGCCATCGACCTTTTTACGAGCTTGGTCTTCGTCGCTACAAAGCGCCAATTCTCAAGCATGACCCAGTTGTTGTAAGGCTGGATGGACCTTTTGATGGCCTGTTTATGAATTTTTCAACCCAGAGAAGAACAAATTTGAAAGTATAAATGGTATATATTTTTGTGCTCCGCCGGGATTCGAACCCACAACCTTCCATTCACGAGTCCGAAGTGTTACCCACTGGACTACGGACTCTTCAAAATGGAAATGTAAAACGGAATTACGTAAAATTTTACTGAAAAGGGAAAATAACCCAATTTTTCTGAAAGAGTAGCTTCTCTCTATACGTATAGATGTTTTTTAATTTTCATTTTAAATCAAAACACAACTTTTTCACAGAGTGTCTCTTGCCCATCTTGTACTCTAGGCAGCTCACTTGATACATGAATAAAATATCCGACGAAGAAAGTTTGTTTGGTTGACGTGGATAATAAATTTCACTTTGAATTTGTTTCTTCGCGCCGCGGATATACATATTATATGGAACAGCTATTTATTTGCAAGTCCCTTTTTATTAGCGCGCGAAAACCCATCGGATTTACACTTTACAGTCTTTTACTTTGAGTCTGAACTTCGGTTGTTAGGTTGGCAGATTTTTTCGACTGTGCATCGCATAAAAATATAGATGTCTAGATTCCTTTAATTATCTGTTTTCAAGATGACGTATAGAAGACCTACCTGTGCTTCGAACGGTTTACTGCTAGTTGGACCTACGGGCGGTGTAGGTATATTTCAGCTCTTTCAGAAACTATCCTTATATTTTTGACATTGGTGTAGCAAATTAAAAAAGTTAATTATCTTATTTCAAAATTATATCAATGTTACTCCTGTTTCAGGAAAGGTCGGCAAAAGTTGCAGGGTTTATGTTCATTAGAGAATTTGAATTTTCATTGATTGAGATATTGAAACATTATTTTTTATTTATTTATTTATTTATTCTTAAAGACACCAACAGAACAAAGGAGTAGCACATACACAAAAAAAAACACAATAATACAAACACATAAGTATCTCCAATGCTCCAATAATAGGTGCCTATCGCATAATCTTATTTTAACAATAATTAATTAGCGGGAGTAGGTATTATGAGTTGGAATAGGTAAATACACTATGCCGGGCCCGGGGCGCTGAGCTTCAACGCACATATACAGCATACAATGCTGTACAGCGATAACCAACGCACACACGCACAATGCATCAGATTCATAAAACGTCACCGGCAATGTCTATAAAATGCTTGCGTTGAAATTTCAGGCATTTAATAAATTAAAATAAGAATACTGGACACCATGTCAGCCATGCAAACAGAAATAAAAACATACATGAAAATTGTTTACAAATATAAACAAAAATAGAATAGAATAGAATATTCAAACCATGATTTAGGGTTGTTTAAAGATTAGCTTAGGTATGATTCATTAACAGGATATAATATAAATTTAAAATTATCAATCTCGACAAAAATTACCCCTTATCGCAGTTTTAAGTGATTCAATTGAACTGGAAAATATATCAATATCGGGAAGAACTCTCTCTAAAGCATTGTAGGACCTCATCATTCGATCAATAGGTCGAAAATGACCAACGTTGGAATTGTATTTCCTGATTCTAAACGTTTCGCTATTTCTTAATCGTACATTTCCATGAAAATGCAAACTTTCAATATCTGTTGTGTGCAAATCTCCACGTATGAGCTTACAAAGATATACAAGTTCAGCAATATTGCGCCTATCATACAACGTATCCATCTTAAAGTGACGAAGTCGCTCAGGGTAAGCTTTTCCCCTTCCTAAACCTGCTCTGTAAGAGAGTACCCTCGTGAAACACTTTTGAACACGTTCAATGTTATCTTTATGAACGGCATAGTGGGGTGACCATATAAAGGACTGGTACTCGAGTATGCTACGGACTAATGAGTAATACAATGCTATCAGGCTACTTGGGTTTTTGAAGGGTTTCGTAATTCTGAAGATGAAACCCAGAGTCCTATATGATTTCTGTGTAATGATTTCGTAATGTTTCCTAAACGTAAGTTCTGCATCGAGTGTTATGCCTAAGTCCTTGATCGCGGTGACCCTGTCAATGCACACGCTGTTGATTTTATAGTCATATTTTGTAACCTTTCTATCACGGGTGAACGTGATAGAATAACACTTACTTGTATTCAACAGCATGTTGTTAGTAGAGCACCAAGCAGTCAAAGCACTCAAGTCAGTCTGCAATTTATGGCAGTCGCCCATGTCTTTTACCTGAATGAATAATTTTAGGTCGTCAGCGTACATCAGATAACTGCAAGCGAGATTCGCGCCAAGATCATTCATAAATATTAAAAAAAATAGGGGACCCAAGTGCGAACCCTGTGGCACACCAGAGGTGACCACCATTGGACCAGAGTCGTGTCCTCCTACAGAGACATACTGCACCCTGTCACTAAGATAAGAGCTGAACCAGTTTAGCAAACCACGCCCAATGCCCATCCCATGCAATTTCCTCAGAAGAATACTGTGATCAACCCGGTCAAACGCCTTGCTGAGATCGGTATAGATAGCGTCCACCTGGACCCTGGAATCAAGACTTTCGCTCAGGTAGTTCACGAACTCCATCAGATTGGTATTCGTGGATTTTTTGGAGACGAAACCATGCTGGTTTTTGTCTAGCAGCGGACCGACGTGGTGATAGACGTACGCGTACACGACCTTCTCGAAAATTTTCGAGAAGACAGGCAATAGACTGATGGGCCTATAGTTTTTTACGTCCGCTCTGTTGCCGGATTTAAAAATAGGAACAATTCTCGAGACCTTCCACAAAACCGGAAAGACACCGCTGTCTCGGAGATCGGATCTCGGAGAGTTCCATCTTACACGACGTAAAGTTGGTTTTGCGAAAATTATAACGAACACGCTCGGCATTGCAGCTCAGACCAATCGGGACAAGAGAAGGAGCAATACTCACGACCAATGGAGGGTGATAACCGTCCGCCCGCACCAATCCTACGGTCGAAGACACCTTCATTGGAGCATTGGAGAGAACAAGGTCTAATATACCAGAATTAATACTATTGTATACTGAATTGAACTGCTTGAAATCGGTCAGAGACAACATGTCCTCCAGAAGCTGAGCCTTCGCACCACTCTTAGAGGTAATATTCAGATAATCATCAGAGTAAGGTGACCAGACAATAGATGGTAAGTTATAATCTCCTAATATTATATTTGTGGTTCCTGGTGGAGAGTCAAGGCAAATCTCACTGCATTTATTTAGATGGTTGTGGAGCTGGTCGGTTTTAGCGTCTGGAGGGATATAGACAACACATATGTTAATGTCAGGGCGACCATCACTATTCCTTATTGTTAGCCATAGATCTTCCATCCCAGAGCGCCATTCACGCCTAGTTCTAACATTGAGATTCTTTTTGACCGCAACCAGAACTCCGCCGCCCATTGATCTACTTGAAAAAACTGTATCTTCACGGTCCCGTCTAAAAACAATATATCTGTCATCGAATAATTCCTCGTTAGTTATGTCTTTGTGTAGCCAGGTTTCAGTTAAGCAAATAATATCATAATCTTCATTAAGAGTTTCTATATAAATTTCATTGGTTTTCGTTCTTAGTCCTCTGACGTTTTGATAAAAAATTGACATAATGAAAAAAAAGTATGAAACAGATTTAATCTTGATTTCAGAAGACTGCCCAGGATAGTGCATTACAATTTGTCCAATGAGCCGTAATCCATCATTTCTATTATCGGGGATGCGTCGTTTTTCCTTGTTAATATTTTTCCGTTTTGTATCCACACATATCTTATTTGTTTTTCCTTAGCTAACATCCTGGTCCTTGCATGCAGTTGTTTGAAGTACGGCGATAGGTGTTCACCAATGTAGAAGGAGTCATTTGAATTAAAGCCAATCATTTTCAATTTCAATTTTTCTGTCTTGTTGCTCCTGTTAAATTGTTTAACTGATTGAAGGAAGTTGTCACGGTAACGGCCATTTGGTAGTTCGACAATAATGTTTCTTGGACGATTTGTAGAGTTAGTTTGATGATATAGATTATAGAACTTTATAAATTCCTTGACTTATAGGTTGGTATGAGGCTGACCACCCATACTGTAAAAATGGTTCACTTTGCCAATGTCACCCCTGTTTCAGGGAATGTCGGCAAGAGTTGCAGGGCTTATGTTCATTTGAGGTTTGGATTTTATTTGTAAGTACACAATCAGCATTTGTAAACGCGAACTACACGTGTTTGTTTGTGGGCATACATCTGAGAGCTTTGAATGAATATATCCTTGCAACTTAGATTATAGATTAGATTATAGATAAAAATTCTAATGAAACACTGTTTGATTTTCACACTATTATTAATTTAAGTTAAATTAATTATCATCTTCAACTAAGAAGATGAAGAGTCAACACTGTAATGATCTTGGTAGGTTCAGCTTGGACTTAAATAAATACTTCATTTAAAAAGTTAATTGATTTTTTTTAATGGGATTTACTGTCAAATTCCTTGACTTATAGGTTGGTATGCGGCTGACCACCCATGCTGTAAAAATGGTTCACTTTGCCAATATCACCCCTGTTTCAGGGAAGGACGGCAAGAGTTGCAGGGTGTATGTCCATTTGAGATTCGGTTTTTATGTTGTAGGTTCACGTAAGGCATGTGCAAGCGCGAACTTTTACGTGTCTGGTTGTGGGAATGCATGTAATGTGAATCTCCAATGTAACATATCTTTGCAACTTAGATTAGACTGTCATTGTGATGTTCTGTCATGTGTCGTTTTGTCATGTGTCGTCTTATCACTGTGTTGTTTTGTCACTGTGTCGTTCTAACCTGTCACCGTATTTTTATTTTGCACAATATAAAATCGTGTGTGGTTTGATGTTTCCAAGTTTTTTTCAGTGTTACCAAACGGTTCAGAGCTTCGTATTTCTTTGCCATCTGTCATATTCTGCACGAATATAAAACAAATAATCATTATTCACAGCAGACTGCTAGTTTTTCGCACAATACTCGATGATTAGTTTCCTATATTTAGAGTTGGATTTTTCCGACATGGAAGGCAATCGCAAAGCAAATCATCGACACGACACGGCACCGCATACAAACGTATCGATTATATCACCACACATTATTTCTCCGACCGAATTTTCAGCTCTGCGTCGTACATGTGATTCGATTCAGATACAATTTTATTATGAAATAATTCAGGTGTTGTGTGTAACTACAAAATCATTAACGTCATTTGCAAACCACGCTAGGATTAATCAAAAGCGTGATAGAAATTGTAAATTTGACCATTACGATTTCTTGTGAAGGAGTTGTATTTTGTGATTTTTAAAAGTACGTTTTTTTAACATCCCACCGCATGTTTGAACCTATTTTGTTATGTCAACTTATAGGCCTGGTATTTTCAACGTCAGAATTTAGTTTTTTTTTTGGTGTCCATGTATATATTGTTATTTGTTGATTTAAAAAAAATGTAATTTGTCATGTATGTTCCTTGACTTATAGGTTGATATGCGGCTGACCACCCATACTGTAAAAAAAATGGTTCACTTTGCCAATGTCACCCCTGTTTCAGGGAAGGACGGCAAGAGTTTCAGGGCTTATGTTCATTTCAGATTGGGTTTTTATATTGTAGGCCCACATGCGGCATGTGTTAGCGCGAAATTATACAGGTCTGCTTGTGGGAATGCATTTAATATTAATCTTAAATGATATATATCTTTGCAGCGTAGATTAGATTAGATTAGATACCGAGTGAAAAGAACGCACTTCTGTCTGTCAATCGTGTGAGTAGTTTGTTTTATCAGTTTAAAGTCGCATAATTATGCTTACGTTGAAAATACCGAGCCTTAGGCCGGCCTAACACCTTTTGATAGGTCTCGAAGTAGGTTTATCAAAATAACTCGAAATTCTCAATTTATAGACTTCTTTCTAATGCAGAAATTTCGTTGTATATTTTTATGTATAAAAATTTGTTATACTCAAGTTTTCTATCCTTTTTATTGACATTTAATAAGTCATCTTTTTTGTTCATTTGCTACTTTTAAAAATCGTGGTTTCTTCATCACACAATTTTATAACCTTTCATAAAAATATGATGTTTATCTTGGCTTTAATTACAAATTTAACCTTTTTTGAATTACGAGTACACTTTTCCCGTATTCAGGCATCGCATTTATTATCCAGATTCCGCTGGTTTTGTTTGCCCTGTTATACCGCGTACCGGCCACATACGAGTAGGTACATATTTTAATATGTAAATGTGCCTTATAACAAAGTTCTACACCGAGGAGCGTCTACACGATTATAATCATATCACATCTATTGTATTCCGGGGTTATTATTTCAATTATTTATTTAACAACTCAGGGAAATGGATTAACTTTAGCTCCGACGCTTTCAGTACTTTCCCACCTTCAATAAAATATATTTATACCCTGCGTAGTCCGTATACTCTTATACAAGTAAGAATTATTGATTATAATCCTTTTCCATTTAAGGTGCAAATAAATATGAGATGGTTTGGGCATGTGGAATATGGCATATGGAAATGAATGTTGAATGACAAAGTATATACACAGAGGAAGTGTGAAAGCAATAAGAGATAAGGGACGACCGAGAAAAGTATGGGGTATATCAGATTGAAGAGATTGTGAAAGAATGGGGTATACAAAGTTAGTGTAAAATATGCAAATGTATGAAAAAGGTGGAGGATATGAATGAATTGAAAGAGGTATGTAAGGATAGGAAGAAATTGAGGCAGCTGCGTTTAGGCTCTGGCAACCCCTAGCGGAATGGTAACAGAGTTACAGTTACAGTCCGTAATGGAGATTCCGTAAAGACTTTAAAATCTTCTCTATGTTATGGCCGTGGCATCAAATCGTTAATCTTGACTAGCGTATTTGAAATGGATTCGATTCCCACCTGGCCTTCTGACTATAATTTTGACCCTGGTTCAACAGATGTAATTGGGTAATCTTTAATTAACAATTCATGAAAATATATACAATAATGAATTAATTATTAATTATGTTAATACCTGCTTCCAGCCACCCCAAAAAGGTATGCGAATTGCACTCCTCTTCACAAATTTATTTTTAAAAAACACGTATTTAATTTCGTCAAAAAAAATTTGTATTAATTTTGTTGAATTCTAGATTTTTATATAAAGCACTTAACTTTTTATTAGGAGAATAAAATGTGTGAGTGAAGTAGAAAGCGAATCTGAATTAATTTCTCACTCTGCTTGGCTTTTCCTTTTTTTTTACAAATGAGAAATTTAGAAACTCTTTCTTGTGTAAATACTTCATAATAAATAAGTGTTTAAATGCCCTTTTTGCCAAAGGTATGAATCATATTTTAGATCTAATGGTTAAAAGCGTCAGTAGCGAAACCTCGATAAAGGCAAGTAGTTGTTGAATTGAAATGATTTTGAGCTTTATTTTTTCATTTTGAAGCAGCGCAACTAAGCTACACATATAGTGTTCTTCTGTGCGCGTTATCCCCGAAGGGTTTCGCATGTGGCATGTGGAACCTATTTAATTTTAGAGGCAAGGGGGCCGGTCTTACGCCAACCACTTCAGTTGAATTGGGGAGTTTCCCAACTCCCGAGGGGCTGGTACTCATTTCTTGTGACGGCTGAGTTAAGCTATTTTATTTTGGGATTGGAAATAAACACCGAAACGGGCAAACATTTCCGACACCCTCGGTGGGATTCAAACTCGAGCTCACGGCATAGAATGCAAGCACTCAACCAACTGAACCATCGACCGGAATTCAGTTTTCACTTTCTGGCGCACTGGACGGACGAAAATTGATATTTTACAACTGTAACTCCGTCGCTATTCTGCTAGGGATAGCCACAGCCTCTGCAGAGAACTGCCTCCATTTCTTCCTGTCCTTACCTCTTTTAATTCATTCATATCCATCACATTTTTCATGCATTTTCTTCTTTTACGCTCACTTTTTATATCCCATTCTTTCACAATCTCATCAATCTAATCACCCCATACTTTTCTCAGTCGTCCCTTACCTCTTTTTCCTTTCACAATTCCTCTGTTTATATACCTACTTTGTCCGTCTATCATCATTCATTCTCTCCACATGCCCACACGCACAAGATTTTCACTAACATCTTTGTGTAGGTAATGCCAAAAAACACTATCTTTCTTACACGTCAGACTTTTGGTTGACAACTTCGAGACAATTCATTAAAGCTTTAAGACCTTACTTACTTACTCTCCGTATCCGGAACACCATCATATGTGCAGCCCCCAATACTCGGCCACATGAACTCCATTCTCGCTCGCCATCACTACGTCCTCAAGCGTGCAAGTCGCTCCAATCAGGGGACAAGAGAAAAGATGTTCATTGTTTTGCACGGAGCCACACTCGCAGGTTTCTTCATCTCTGTAACCCCATTTTTTGAGGTTACTGTAGCAACGGGAGACACATCCTGTTATGAGTCTATTGAGTGCCCTCCATGTTGTGTATGGTAAGTTTAAGACCTTTAAATACATCAATTGATGGTTTACGTTTTGTAAGCAATGGCGCCAACATAAATTGCTAATTGTTTTTGGAATCCCTTTACGTTTCTCATTATTTTCGGATGTACGCGCTACTACGTGATGGAATTACAAAGCTCATCACCAGAGTTTTAATTGGCCGTGTAACAAAACAGGCGGATTAGTGTACACGCGTGTTTTTATATTGCCTACCTACATACAACGTGCGATGAACGCATCAACACAATGTCTGGTAAATTTATTGTTGTAAAATGTCAACAGCAACAAAAATTAGTACGGTTTTTCTCAGTCATAATTCAAGTGAAAATAAAAGTATCTCCCACAAACACTTTGTGACGATTTAGGCTCGGTATTTTCAACGTTAGCATTGCGACTTGTTACTGAATAAAAACGACGCACTTATGTAAATAGTGTGGGTAGTTTTTTTTTTATCAGTTTACCTATTAACACCATGGAGGAAGTGTACTATATATCCATGATTAACACTGTGAATTTTGTACATGTAGAGGTACCAGTGGCGAAGGGTACCATACAAGCCAATTCCCATCGGTTTCCCGTTTAAAATGTGGCAAAAATGATAATAAAGTAGACTACGTGGTTTCAATGGGGAAAAAATATGTATTGTTTCTTTGGTTTTAAATGTATTTTTTTTACTTTGTGCCTATATTTTTTAACTACTTTGTTACATCATTTTAAAAGGGAAGCCGATGGGAACCGGGTTGTATGGCATCCTTCGCCACTGTTAGGTACATTAATAAATTAAATTAAAGGAAAACGTTTTATTAGGATAAATATTTATTTTGCTTTATTTCTATTAAATTATTTGTTACTACCTATTTGTGTGCGAGTCTTTCATGACTCATTCTTGGGAGATGGTAATCCAAAGACGCCTCCTGGATCTGCTCTACCTCACTACTGAAATCTCACAGGCTTTTATTATGTGGTAATTGCAGATGCGATCACGCAATAATCTTCCCTTTGACCATTCTATGGACTTGTTTCAGATGTTCTGAATAAATCTGGCTGCCCGACTTGTCAAAATAACGCCAAAAACTCAGAGGAGATAAAGCTTTGGGATTTTGCATACTCAATGTACCTACAATGCAGATAATAATAATAATATTAGGATGATTTCTTTGGTGAGCGCTGTTTTTGTGTGAATCACACCTGAAGAGCCCTTTGCGAGCCTGGTCGTCGCTGAAGAAAGCGTCAATTCTCAAGCAAGACCCATTTGGTGTAAGGCTGGATTGACCTATGGAGACCGGTCTTTGGTACAGGCAGTTTAATTTTTCAACCCAGCGAGGAGAAAATTAGAAAGTTCGGGCTCCGCCAGGAATCGAACCCACTACCTTTCAATCACGAGTCAGAGGTGTTTACCACAAGACTACGGACCGGCTGATAATGCAGTTCTACCAAAAAATGTATCTTGCTTACGATCGATGGTGCTTTTCAACGAGGGAATACAAGAAATACCGAGGGAATACCGAGGGAATACCAGCGCCCTTGGAGTGACTACATCACGAAACGGCGCTATAAAGAAATCGTCAACTCATCTCATCATGTGAGATTTTTCCAGAATATTCGCGCAAACACTAGTACAATTATGCAAACACCTACATCTAGAGATACACTCACACAATATATACACACAATGACACAATCAACTCATCATCATCATCAAATGGATTGAGGCATGATTCACGCAAAAGTTGGGGCTCACCAAATAAATCACTTTGAGTTATTAACATTATTTTGTGTTTCAATATCCTCTACCATTCGAGCTACCAACTTCTGTACCCCAAGTATAAAACTTGACGATAGCTGTGTGCTAAAAAATGCATGGAGGCCATAACAGCGCTTGCAGTGAGCGTTTTGTTTTCCATAAATTTTAGGTACAGCCTATAGTTTAATTTTTACGCAAGTGTATTCGTACTGCGTCTAATAGGGTTCCATGATAGAACTGCACAGTGACAAAACAGCACATGACACAACATCACAATGAAAATACATCACAATGACGAAACGTAACGGGAAAGTATATCACAGGGACAAAACATCTCAAGACAAAACAACATAGAACATACTACAAACGGCACATGAAAAAACATCACAGAACGCAAAACAGAAAATACCAAAAATGAAACACATAGTTTGTGAAAAATTTACAACTTATGCCGCCTTTACCTGTCAGAGCCATCAGCGTAGTATGTATTAACTAATAAATGTTTGTGATGTTTTGTCTTGTGATGTTTTTTCATGTCCCGTTTATGGTATATGAGTTTTTGTAATGTGATGTTTTGTTCTTGTGTTATTTTGTCATTGTTATGTATTTGCTGTTGTTTTTTGCATTGTGATGTTATATCATGTGTTGTTTTGTCACTGTACTGTTTTATCCTGTCACCGTCTAATAGCTGTTAAGTGTAGAATTTACGCTCAATTTACCCGTAGCTCAGATTCAGTTCCAGCGTTTAATTAAAATCTCTCCAAAGTTGGGCCGAAGTACCCCGAAGCGCCCCGAAGTTGACAATCCGAAATGATTACATTTCAGTTTATTAATGATTATGTATTAATTTCGGCGAGTTATTCCCGGGGTGGGTTTTGTCGCGGTTGAGCGCGCTTGGGCAAAAGTTGCGCCTGGGGCGGAATCCTATGCCTCTCCCCTTCCTCCCACAATCTCCCAAACCACCCCTTTCAGCCGCCATGACTAGTCCTGAAACAGACAGTGTGCAAGTTATTTGGTACAGCTATTTCTATGTGAGATAATAAAAAAGTGAAGAGAAGGGTTGGATGTAGAAACAAGCTTTTACCTGTGATGTTTTCAGTTCTACAATGTACAATTTCATACGAAAATAATGTTACGGATGTGTTAAAGTGTGTGTGTGTGTTGACTTGAGTGAGTTTGCTTGTATTTCAAGATGTAGGTGTGTAAACAATTGTACTTGTATTTATATGTTTGTGTGAGTTGTTAGTTCCCAATGTTTCAAGAACCATCCTAATGCTATGCTATAAAAAGGGCCAAAGCTGTCTGTAGCGTTAGACTTGTATCGGAGGTATTGAGCAATACAGTACAAAAGTTAGATCTGTGAACGAACCAATCGTAGACGGAATCATAGAATAAATTGTACAAAATAGATCAACCGAAGATTGTATTAAATAAGTATGAGACAAAAAAACTTACTTTCTTTCCAATGTCACAATTGTTTCAGCGACAACTTTTCTACTAATGGCAACACCTTAGAAAAAATAATTGAAAGCGTTTTTTTTACCACACATTTATATTACCTTTCATGTATTATACTGATGGCAACATCTTGCTTGCCTCAAATAAAGTTTATTTTAGTTTTTTCACAGCGTAATGGCGCCGCGTCCTCGTTACAATAGCCTCCCCGACCTTCCCCCCGTCTGGGGAAGGAAGTCTGTCTGAGAGGATGTCGCTACTAACACCCAATATCATCAGTGTACCGAGGCGTGCATTAATTATGCAACTCTTGCATTTGCAAAGGGGATCTTACATAATAGCGACGTAAACCTAATAATTTTTCTTCTTCTTTTGATGCTTCTTCCGTCGTAGATCGGCGATCATCACGGCTATTTTTACCTTGGATACTTCGCTCAAAACAGGGACTATGGTTGAACCATAGTCGCAGGTTTTTAAGGCACGATGTCTTTCGCCGTCCCTGAGTTCTTCTCCCTTCAATCTTACCCTGTATGATAAGATGAAGAACAGTATTTCTCATTTCTCAAAACGTGATGGAAATACATCAGCTTTCTCTGCTTAATGGTTGGCAGGAGTTCCTTTGTGGTGCATACGTCGGAGGACTTACTCATTGGTGACCCGATCACGCAAAGAGATCCGAAGCATTTTTTAGTAGACACACATCTCGAACAACTATAAAGCTGGTGCTTTCCCCTCTCTGCACCCTCTCTGCACGACGGCTGAGTATGAAAAAGTATGTCTAATCTAATCTAAGTTGCAAAGATATGTTACATTGGAGATTTACATTACATGCATTTTCACAGCCAGACATGTACAAGTTCGCTCTTGCACATGCCGCACGTGAACCTACAACATAAAGACCAAATCTCAAACGGACATACACCCTGCAACTCTTGCCGTCCTTCCCTGAAACCGGGGTGACATTGGCAAAAGTGAACCATTTTTACAGCATGGGTTGTCATCCGCATGCCAACCTATAAGTCAAGGAACATACACGACAAATTACATTTTTAAATCAATAAATAAAAATATCTATGGACATCAAAACTAAACAGAAACAGAAAAAAAGATTTCAATTTAATAAACCGTAGCCGCCAACATTACTGATCAACCGCCAAACGACCGTAATTCCAGCTTAAACCTTACAATTTACTGTAGTTGTATATGCACAGGTATGTATGTAGACACTAACCACCCCTAGTGGAGCGGCAAGCTACAGGTACACGTTACATCTGGAAGTTTATAAATTCCTCATTATGCGACAGTAGTTTCGGGTTGAGTGGCATAATTTGCAGAGAGAACGTTCAAAGTATGTCGCAAATTCCTGTAGCAGCTCAACTATTCGCTTTGATAGTAAATATGGCGGCAAAGGCGCTGCTAATATCTCCATCCTAATTATTATCGTCGCAAACTCGTCCCCCCAGTGCTTGTTTAGCTTATCTACCATTTGATTCAAAGATGACCTTTAATTGAAATTTTCTAGAGAATCACATTCTACACAATCTGATCCAAGAAAAAAACATAAAACACGATAGTGCAAGAGTTGTTTTTAATATTTTCAGAATAAATTTCCAGCATTCATAAGACACATTGGTCCAGTACACATACAAACATTGCTCATGTAAAATTACCTCTGTTGGGGATAAAATAAACAAGCACTAAGGCAACGAACTGTAAAACTCAACGAGGCATTCCGACTGAAACTTTATAGGGACTGAGTACCAACGGTGGGAAGTTCCAGAAGAATCTACTAATTTGGCCACGTACTAAATTTTTGCTTTTCTATTTATATAATTTTAACTTTAATTTTACTTATAAGCTATAACATCTTATGTGATGAGTCATGAGCAGACTAGGCTAATACCATGATCAGCCAAAAATGTGCCAAAAAGCTTAGAATTCTTTGGCTGGAAACAACTGAGGGAGCAAATAATCAGATGGGGAAAACAAAGGGGAAGATATGAATATCAGGCTTTTTAAATTTTAAATTACACATGATAAGAGGGTGCCGTTTTTGTCACACCTCAAGGGTAAGATCACGGATAAGACATTAAAAGGGTGTGTCTTGAGTGCTTTCTTGTGGACATGTTGAACGTGAAAGGTTTCTCAAGCCGTATTTATACATTTTTTTTAAATAATCTATAATATCCTTACTGCTGATACTTTTGGGGTACAGCCATCTCAAGAAGGCATTTGACTAAATATTGTGAATAATAAATGCGCGTCCTCGCTAACTGAGATAACTCATTTCCCTCTGAAAGCTTCACCCAAAGGATTTCTCTCTCACTGATTGATTCTTGGGATTTGTACCAGCGATCTCTGTAATACCTGTTCACTTATTCATACGCAGTATCTTTCAGTTTTAGCTTTTCAGTACGCTTACGATTTTTTTTTTGATATTTATTTATTTAACAAATATATACAGGACTGACAGTGAGACACCAAAACGTCACAATACATATAACATTGCATACATAATATGCTATGGCTATGTTGCCTTGCTATGCTGTGCCTTCGAGCTCATGGTGGTCGAAATTGGAGGAATCCTGGGTAACAATGGAGAGAACTACAACTCGCAGAAATTGAACTCGATGTTTTTTCAACACGCTATATATTCGTTAAAAGAGTTTCACAAACCGGCAACACAACCTTCCAGGTGGGAGGTCAGTACAAAAGAAAAAGAGGTTACAAAAAATATGACATAAGGCACAATAACGTCTACTTCTTCGTTTTAGTTTTGATAGCTATTGAAAAAGAAAAAGGTGTAAACAACAGGATGTTCACACTTCTTCAGTGTTTTCTTCCGTAGAAAATAGAAAATAATTGCATTTATCTGAGAAACCCAAATTAGCTGTATTCGTTGTTTTTCTGAGGATAGCTTCTAGAAGATGAGTGCTATTTTATAAAATACATAAATAATTTACCTTGTAACAGCATGATCTTGAAAATAGTAATCATCTCTAATGAAGATCATAAAGTTGAGTACTGTATACGTATGTATATGTATAATTATAGTGTTGCTTTAAAGTGATGTGAAAACTGAGTTGATAGCGAGCAATTTATTATGGCGTCATTGTTCTGCCGGCTCCCCGTCAAATTACAATATTTTCCAAATTTACGGAACAATTGAATAAGAAAATAAAATTACTTGGCTCAGCACCATAACCGCTTACGGGGACAGTGGCGTACCCAAAAGCGGGCACAAGGTACAAGCAATTAGAAGTAAACTATCCTCTCCCTTTAAACGCCAAATTCGATGACCCATTCGATTAAGAAGATTGTAACTTTATTACGTTAAAGCTGAAATTACAGTCGTTTGTCATATTTACAATTGTAATAACCACAGAGCTGTAGATAATTTAACTTTTCGGATATAAGACGAACCGTTATGGGAGAACTTACATTATTGTTGATTTTTCGTTGGAGACGTAGCCAAGGTCTTCAAGATACAACCTCTCGGCACGACTACTTAGTATGACTTTTTCTAATTACCTAACTGTGTACCTTTTATCATTGAAAATAGGGTAATGAAAGTAAGTTTAATATTTCAAAGTATAAATATTTTTTACATGTTATTGCTTTATTCGTGTGCTTCCATGAAATTTTTATTTCTAGATGAACCAAGGGTCCCTCAAAAGAAGTAAAAAAAAAAAGTCTTCAAAAAACTTCAAAAGTGACCACGACAAAACTTATCAAAATCCAAAATGTCTATGAGCATAAACTCTGTATTTATTTCTGGTTGTCACTGAAACAAGTGACCATTTCCAAAGTATGCTATTGTTTAGGTCTGCCAACTTTTTATAGAAAAATAAGTCATTCGTCAATTAAAAATGGCATCTTTTCACACTGTGTTACATCATCATCATCGGCGCTACTACCCGTTGTGGGTCTAAGCCTCCTCGAGGAGTTGCCTCCACCTTTCCCTCTCCATCAAATCTCATCACCAATTAGTCACGCCCAGAGCTCGCAAGTCCCTTTCCACCTCTTCGGCCTTGCGACACTTTTTCTTCCACTGGGTTTTTCAGTCTTTCCTTCTTTTCGTTCATTCTTTCATCGTGTCCAAACCATCAGAGTCGGCAAAAAAAAAATGCCCATTCATATTTTTTTACAAGTGGAATAATCATGCAATTTTTTTTTTTAATCTAATGGCTATTGTTCCTTCTTTCATTACGCCACTGTGCTAAGATGTTATCTATGAATTGCTTCTACACTGCGGTCTCGCTATGAAAACTCTCAGCATTTAATCCACGGATCATCCACAGCCTAACGTAAATTTTGGATGCAAAAATAAGACCAAGATCTGTGGATCATCTATAGATTAAAAAATATGCTGGTGCAAATGTATGGAACCCGTACATCAGATAAGGGGCGCGTTTTGTATGGCAGCGCACGGCTTGTTCTATTGACTTATGTTATCTGAGGACTAGAAATTATTTTAACGAAAATATACATTATACGAGTACCTATATATGTTTCAACTGACTTACGAAAATGGTCCTAGGTAAGAAAGAGAACAAAGACCTTGAATGTGTCATTTAGTTGTATACAAAAAAAAACTTGGATGACTAAGAAATATTTACAGAATGTTGGCAGGATTGTTCCTGCGCGATGTCAGTTTTTAAACGTAAAAGGCATTATTTTAAGAAATTATGGCATGTGCAATTATTTGGTGTCAAAAGAATTAATGGAAAAGGCACGAAAATACAGGATTTCACATGTTAGAACATGCTTTTTAAATTGTTGTTTTTGACAGGACTGGGGACAACCGTGCTCCAAAGTGTATCAATGCCGTAAGCTAGTTTCTACTCCTCTATATTGTGCTCAATTCCTTGTTCCTTGTAACGGACTGAGAGTTATCGCACCGACATGTTTAATGCATTTCTTACACCTGACGATAATTCCGTCATGCTTTCTACCTTGCCAACAACGAAAATATATTCGGCCATTGCAATATAACTGTACATCGTAAAAAAAAAACATTTAAATAGTTCTGCCTAAAATTTCAAAGTATTTTAGCAGCTCTCATGTTTTGAATGAGGGTTCAAAGTCTACTATGCAATTAAAAAAAAAAGATCAAATTATGGATTCATCTTTTTTACCACGTTGTATTAGGCCCGGTATATTGAACTGTAGTAATATTTTAGTTAACTATTACTTGAACTTTTATTCAAAATACTCAATCTCGAGTTAACTAAAAGCGAGCATTGCCGAAGTATGAAGCCACGCCCCCAAATTTTGGAAATAATTAAAATGCCATTTAAAAGCTTTAAAATAAACAACTATTCATAAAAATCGTATCCCTTACCTTCATTAAGCTAGAAAACGAGACAAAAAATGTTCAGTTTGCAACAATTTTGATGTATCCTTACATTAAAAAAGAACAGCTGCTGTCAGTGAAGCGCCGCCATCTTGAAAATCGAAAGTTAAAGTTACTAAATATTTACTGGCGAAATTCGGTGAGTAAAATATTATGATGGTTTAACTAAAATTGCATTTTAGTTAACTTTACGATACTTAAAAATACCGGGCCTTAGAAAGCTTTTATATTATCAATGGTTTGTGTATTAGCACTGAAAATTCATGATTATTTTAATAAATAAAGTTATTTTGTACTCTTTTACCACGGTTTATTTTACTATTTGAATTAAAAATATCAACGTTTTCAGTCCGGTCGAAAGCTCAATTGGTAAGTATAGTGCTTGTATTCCATGCCGCGAGCTCGGTTTCGAGTCCCACCGAGGCTGTCTGTAATCATTTCCTGTTTCGGTGTTTATTTCAAACCCAAAATAAAATATCGGCAAGATTTACTCTGCTTTCATAAGAAATGACTACCAGCCCCTTCGGGAGCTGCGAAACTGACACTTCAATCAAAGTAATCGGCGTAACGCCGGTATCCTTACCTTTCCAAACAAATAGATTCCACGTTTCGTTCCTCGGACCAATAAGTACGATTTGAGAAAAAAAAGGTAAAATAGTCATAGAGCTGTAGCATTTTCTAATAAATACTTATTTTGGTGTTATACTTTGCATAGTCCAGTCAGGGAAACATCTCTGTACCCTAGAGCATAAACAACGGAAGTCCACTTTTGTGCGTTTTTGAGTTAATGATGCAGAAATTATTATTATTAGCTGTTCTATAAGCGGTAACAATATTGGAGTCCTCGGACTCATAGTTACTGAGATATCAAGTGTAATAAATATGGGATGCACATAAAAGTGCGAGCATAAACCACGGAAGTTCCACATACGTTGTTTAAATAAATATTGATAAAAGAAGATAAACAGTTTTTACAGATCAAAAATATCTCGTCTAGTTTAGAAGTTATAATGGCTTAAAAAAGTGCACATTTTCACTAAAACTCGTCTCCTGCACATTTTACTAAATGCGACTACCATTGTTTATGATCTAAATTCTAAGGTACAGATCTGTGTTGGGTCAGAATCCGAAGGTGTGGGATGATTTCACGTCTGGTGCTTACAGTATTATTAGGTGATTGTAAGTGCCAACAGTGATGGTTAATTTACTTCCAGTGCCTGTTGGCGTGTGGCAAATTGTATCGATTAAAATTTACAGCAATAATCTCTCATGTTTCATATTGGATGACGTGGTTACCTAAACTAGCGTACTGATAGCATAATTGCAGAAACAGTTGCCATGCGCTTTATACTAATACAAGTAATACAGTACCGCATAGTAACTTAAAGCGATTCTAAAAAAATGCATAAAACCTTTAAAAAATCCAAGATGCGCTCATTAAGTTTTAAATATGTTTGTTGTCAAACGCTCTGATTGAGATTCAATATCTGGTTTTATCATAGAGTTATAAAGGTATAGAGATGAAGTCCAGACCAAAATAATGTCGCCTATTTTTTGGACTGAAGCGCTGAACCTCGATCCGCGTGAAATTGTAATGCTCGGTTTTGCCCTCATTACTTCGTCAGCGCTCGGATCGTTAACATCTCAATAAAAATGGTTTTCTTAGTGAAAGGATGCAAAAATAGGTCCGAAAAAAATTAAAAAGTGGATGGAATCACATTTCACAAGTAATTTTATGTTTTTTATATGCTAATTAACGTTTTATTTATATTTTGAACGAATTATTAACAGTCGCGTGCTAGAGGAGCGCGTTCACTAGATAGATAGTGTTCCAGCGTGTGTAAGAAAGGGACAACAGCGTCCAGGGTTGTACTCAAAATAATGACATGACTAAATAATGACAATGGACATGCTGTCGGTGGACATTATGTCGGGGGAACATTTTGTCCATGGGCATTGTATCGGTGGACATTATGTCGGTGGGACATATGTCGGTGGGCATTCTTTCCGTGGACATTCTGTCGGTTGACATTCTGCCGGTGGACATTATGTCGGGTGAACATTTTGTCCATGGACATTGTATCGTTGGACATTATGTCGGTGGGACATATGTCGGTGGGCATTCTTTCCGTGGACATTCTGTCGGTGGACATTCTGTCGGTTGACATTCTGCCGGTGGACATTTTGTCGGGGAACATGTTTGTCCGTGGACATTGTATCGGTGGACATTGTGTCGATGGACATTCTATCGGGTAGACATTTTGCCCGTGGACATTGTATCGGTGGACATTTTGTCGCGTGGACATTGTATCGGAGGACATTATGTCGGTGGACATTTTGTCGGGTGAACATTCTGTCGGGTGAACATTTTGTCCGTGGACATTGTATCAGTGGACATTATGTCGGTGGGACATATGTCAGTGGACATTCTTTCCGTGGACATTTTGTGGGTGGACATTTTGTCGCGTGGACATTATGTCGGTGGGACATTATGTCAGTGGATATTCTTTCCGTGAATATTCTGTCGATAGACATTCTGTCGGTTGACATTCTGCCGGTGGACATTTTGTCGGGGGCCATGTTTGTCCGTGGACATTGTATCGGTGGACATTGTGTTGGTGGACATTCTGTCGGGTGGACATTTTGTCCGTGGACATTGTATCGGTGGACATTATGTCGGTGGACATTTTGTCGGGTGGACATTCTGTCGGGTGAACATTTTGTCCGTGGACATTGTATCGGTGGACATTATGTCGGTGAGACATATGTCAGTGGACATTCTTTCCGTGGACATTTTGTGGGTAGACATTTTGTCGGAGGACAGGTTTGTCCGTGGATATTGTATCGGTGGACATTGTGTCGGTGGACATTCTTTCGGGTGGACATTTTGTCCGTGGACATTGTATCGGTGGACATTATGTCGGTGGACATCTTATCGGGTGGACATTCTGTCGGGTGAACATTTTGTCCGTGGACATTGTATCGGTGGACATTATGTCGGTGAGACATATGTCAGTGGACATTCTTTCCGTGGACATTTTGTGGGTGGACATTTTGTCGGAGGACATGTTTGTCCGTGGATATTGTATCGGTGGACATTGTGTCGGTGGACATTCTGTCGGGTGGACATTTTGTCCGTGGACATTGTATTTGTTTGGTATTTTGTATTTGCATTGGTGGGCATTATGTCGGTGGACATTTTGTCGCGGGGACATTGTATCGGTGGACATTATGTCGGTGGACATTTTGTCGGGTGGACATTCTGTCGGGTGAACATTTTGTCCGTGGGCATTGTATTTGTTTGGTATTTTGTATTTGCATTGATGGGCATTATGTCGGTGGACATTTTGTCGCGGGGACATTGTATCGGTGGACATTATGTCGGTGGACATTTTGTCGGGTGGACATTCTGTCGGGTGAACATTTTGTCCGTGGGCATTGTATCGGTGCACATTATGTCGGTGGACATTTTGTTGCGTGGACATTTTGTCGCGTGGACATTTTTTCACGTGGATATTTTGTCCGTGGACATTGTGTCGATGCACATTCTGTTGGTGGATCTTCTGTCGGGGGACATTTTGTCCGTGGACATTTTGTCGGGTGGAAATTTTATCAGAGGGACATTTTGTCCGTGTACATTATGACGGTGGACATTTTGTCGCGTGGACATTTCGTCGCGTGGACATTTTGTCACTTGGACATTTCGTCCGTGAACATTGTGTCGATGGACATTCTGTTGGTGGACATTCTGTCGGTGGACATTTTGTCGGTGGACATTTGGTCGGGTGGAAATTTTGTCGGGGGGACATTTTGTCCGTGTACATTATGTCCGTGGACATTCTATCAATGTACATTTTGTCGTCGCACCGATTAATTTTACTCGTCCCGTAACCATATACAAGTTATATTTTGATTTTAAATAATTAAATATGAAAATCTTTTTTTTTTTATTATTTATTCGTACCCTGAATCGGCTCTGGTAATATTTTTTTGCCAGGGCGATCTGTGACCGTTTTGATCGTAAAAGTTCTGTACACAAATGGATTTTGGTGTCATTGGTTTGAACTAATCATATAACATCGCGTAAAAACCATATATGTGTGTACAGAACTTTATTCCCATTCGTTTCAGAGCATCCATTGGTACATCGTGTCGGCAGAGCAAGACAAAGATATACTGTCTTCGCATACAATGTAAAAAACATCTGTCAGATGGACAATAAAGTATTCAACACAAACGTGCCCGGCTCAAGATGCAAAAAATGATTTTTTTGTGTACTACATGTGTAGACACTGTGTGACCAATATTTGAATTTGTCATTTGACCCTTCTAGAGTTGGCTCCATATTTCGTCGTTTCTTTTGTATGGAACACGTAGTCTATTTATTAATATGTCAATGGGTTTTATACTACTTGGTATACCGCTTGGTATATATGTTTTAAGTCACATATTATGCTAACGTTGGAAATACCGGGCCTTAGACTTTGTTTGATCATGTTACCCTGATCTAAATATGGAAAAGGTATTGCAAAAGAAGTTAAGACAAGAAGTGGAATGATCGTGGACTTCTATGGATCGAGGTTTAAAGAGTGTACATGAACTACCGAGAAAATTGCCTTTATTATGTATGTGCCTTGATCCCGTGCCTACTGTCTAAGAGACCTTCGCTTTGTTTTTACGTAATCACGAGTTGTAAAGGTTTTTATTGTTTCATAATTATTGCATTGGAACTCTTCATATTCACAACTATGGTAACCAGTTGTATGATATCACTTTATAATAAGAGCGGCTTACCCTCTTCCCAAAAGTAAAGGTTTTTCGGGTTTTGGAAAGCCTGAGTGAAATCAAGCTGTATCAATACTTATGTAAGTTTAAGAAAACACATATATATAGTGGTGATTGGTACTTGATACTTGTGCAGTATGCACTGGTGAATATTTTGCGTGTATCGCGAAACTTCGAGCAAATGCTGGCATATGTGACAAGACCTTACTGGCATTAGTGGAGCATGTACTTGTGCGTTTACTATAATGGTTTCTGTAGTGTTTTAAGCACAGATCACGGAATATAAAGTTTTAAGCTTGTGTTAAAAAATGCGTGTAGAGAGTAAATCAGAGACAGTAAATGAGCGTACTTACACAAAATAAAGAAATCTTCTTTTGTGTTCTATTTGGCTAAATACAAATAAAAATAAGTTTTTTACGCAGTATAACTAAAAATAACCGTAAGTTATACGTAACATTAATATAATGTATATTTCGTCACCTTCCAACCTTTTTTCTGGTTTGTTAAATCTTACGGTATGTAGAAAAACAATATTAGAAATGTAAAGAAATTTGGTTTGCAAAAAAAAAGAAAAAAAACTGAAAGAAATTCTTTCTTCTCCTAAATGTTACGTTTGATTGGCATAAAGAAATTCTAGGAAATTTGTTCAGTGGGGAACTGTTAAATCAAGAACATGTCACTTTTGAGTTGGTCGTTATGTAGGGAGTGCGTTTAAGGCGACACGCGAGTGAGAAGAACGGTATCACGGCGTGAACAACGACATCTAGCTGGGCGTTTGCGAAGCAATACATGTCACTGGCGCGTCAACTCTACTCGACAAAAATGTCCGCTTGTTACGACGCCAGCCGTCGCATGTTATTCCATTTCCAAGCAATTTCAAACTTGACGGTTTTATTAGGTTTCCTGTCTCCTGCGAGAAAAAAAAAGACCTGCAATATATTTTTTCATACCATATACCAGATACCTTCTTCTTTTCGTGCCACTTCTATCAAAGATCGACGATCATCATGGCTATTCTGACTTTGGATGCTGCAGGTCGAAACAGGGACTTGGTGCTTCTGCCGCACCATTGTCGTAGGTTTTTCAGTTCGATGTCCTTATGCGTCCCTGAGATCTTCTCCCCTCCAGATACCTTATGATGGTCTAATGATCTGATAACCGAAAACGTTAGAAATTTTTGTAAAAAAACGTTAAAATAAATCAGTGTCAAACATACTCGTAAATCATTGAAATAACAATTTACTTTTTTTATTTTGTCAATAGAATCTTTATTGTTTTCATTCGATGCTTATTTATGTTGTTTTTTTTAGTAAGTACTTAAAGATGATTGCAATTCACCAACCTATTTGTCCTGGTTGGAAACGGTTAGGTGTTAATTAATAGTATCAAAAACTGATTTCTCAATTTTGTTTGATGAATATCGACGGTTAAAAGGCAGTAAGTGACATAAACTAAATTATTCAGGAGAGCAGTTTAATGTTTGAGATTGCTGAAAAATGGTATAACTTTTTATTTTTTATCATATCGTTAAAATCAAAACTGCTCTAAAATAAAAAAAAAATAAAGGTATTTATTGGCATTCCTATTAATGTGGTTTTACGATTTTTTTTATGTCACAAGCGCCTTAGGACAAAAAAGGCCAAAATCTTGTCGGTTACACCAAAACCATACTTCTAAAACGCAGTTGTTTGCTTGGGCATAAACAACACAAAAATCATCGTATAGCTATGGGAGTTAGCGCATTAGAAAGAGCGGAAAATTTCAAGTAGGATAGCATTCATAACTCATTTTTGACCAAAATGTCGCTTATGCCCTACTGCCTTTTTTAACCGTCGATATATTTTATCTCAAGGTCAAAGCTATCGTCAAGCGAGTCTGAGGGGAATCAAACCGGCGCTATTTTGCTTCAGTAGGTACTCCATTAGTCTGCTCACATTACACGTACAGCGTACTTATAATTAACGAACGCACGTAAGTGTGGATATTTTTAGTTGGTGAGTTACATTATGTGAATGAAACAATATTTGCTTAACAAAGTTGGATGAGACAAAATTTAAATCTGCGCTTTCTAGACAGGCAGAAAATCTCCTTGGAAAGAACCCTGGAGACAGTCACAGGGAGTGAAGGAAGCAGTATAAACTGTTATGACCGAGAAGATAAATTCCACTTCTCAACTCGCCGATGAGATCAGACTGAAAAGTTGGTGTAATAAAGTTTAAATTGTCACTGATACCAAAGTACCGTGAAGTGAAATGTAGCCTTCGGGCTGTAAGGGAAATTGCAGCCATTTAAAATTTGTAATATTTTGAGAACTAGATATCGGATGTAGCCTTTTTTACTGCAATAACCTGTAATCTAATCGCAAGGATATATGAAGAGTCATATTCAATGCGTGATCACAAGCAGACGCGTGTCAAGTTCGCGCTTAAATATACAAAAATAGCCCGAATTTCAAATGAACACAAATCCTGCAGAACTGGCTAAAAAAACATTTGTACCGCATAGGATGTCAGCCACCTACGAATCTATAAAATAAGTAACACAAATTATAGTGCACATGTAACCATGTAAAAATATTATTCAAATCATAGCAACCTACAAAGGGCCAATGTGATTCCATTTGATAGCTAATGTAAACTTCTGATTTAAAACATTAGAAACATACAATATTAATATATAGGTAGGTAACTTTCAATTAAAATAAATTCTCTGTATTTTTAAAGAACCTTTCTGAAACCGTTTGAATACGAGGCTTTGTTAACGACAACACCAATTAACAAATCCGTAAAACTTCGCCCTTTCATAACTGTAATTTTATTTAGAGAGTTGAATTGTTTCAGCATTACTTTGTATTTTCCTGAAAGGTCATTATCCAGGTGCGAACCCACCCACTGGGCGTACACCCCTTACTCTCTAGAGGGTGGCAAGAGTAGATTTACGAGCGGAACTCAATATTCCCGTTCTGAAGGGTGGTTGGGAAGGTACAACTCCTTTAGTAGATGTCCCTCACTCCCTGTAACACAGTAAAGGTTAATGACATTTAAATACGTGTTCAAATCCAAATGTTTCAAAGCTTCAGAACCAACTTACCATTTGTCAAATAATATTTCAGATTTCTTGTAAAAAAATATTTTAATAAGCTGTATAACATAAAGAGGATCGGACCCAACACCGAACCCTGTGGGACCCCGGAAGACAGCGAGACACTATGTGAGACACTATCGCAATACCGCCCGTCACACTTTCCAAAAATTTCATCTCAAAATCAGATTATACCTTGTTACTTGATAACCAAAAAGGAAGCATTAGCGTGTTAATCTTTAATTTCTGAATCAACCGATTTAATAACTGAATTTTGTTCATTGATTACTTTCGTAAAATAATCGAAAAAAAAAATTGTTTTATTGGTTTCTATTAAAATGAAAGATAGTAATTATGGTAATATGCCTCATCAATCAATTAAATCAAAATTAACCATTCAATGTATGGGAACGTAACAAAATAACACGATTTTCAGTTCTTATGATAGTCCACACTTGTGAAGTTGTGTCCCTAACTTTTAAAACTACCTCATTGTCCTGTTGGTACTGAATTCAACTGAAAAATTATTACAACCAACAATAAATTTTATATACATTAAAAGATATCATTCAAATCTATACAATAATCCCACATATTGACAGGTGATCTTCACATGAACAAAAAACTCCACATCTCTGGTTAGATAATCTGTCACGTGTTCTTGCCTACGTGCCAATCCCCAGTCGTCCTCCGGCCCAATGGCGTCACACACCCTCAGACAGTCGCGCTGTGTGATTGATTTATCTCTCATCCCTTTCACTAACATCGAATACGTCAAACCTGCTTCTGCTTTTTATGTACTCCCGATACTTCAAATACCGCAAACCCGATTTATTAGTAATCTAGTCTCATTCATAGATGCCTACTAAAAGTTATAATGTACGTGATACTCAGGTCCTCATCTACCCTTTGTGTATCTCTAACCCCTTCCACTGATAGCGAAGACGTCAAACCTGACCCTCATTTTTATGTACTCCTAATAATTCAAACAACGCAAGCTTTCCGTACGTACTACTTTTAAGGACTCCTGCAATAAAATATTTATTAGAAACTGGTCTTAGATTATTGGGCAAGGAACTTGAAGCTTACGTAGCCTTTTTTCCCTGTTTAATATGTTCCTGATATTCTAATGTACAATGACCATGTATTTCTCTTTTCTTTCACTGTTTAACTATATATTTTGTTTGCTCTTTTTTCTTAAATATTTCATCACATATTTTCCTGTTTCTACATTTTTGTAATTTTATATGTGCTTTTTCTATTGATGTATTATTTTTTATGGCTGGTCATGTATTGCACCCTCCACATGACTAAGCTGGAATAAACGCATATTATTATTATTATTATTATCTTAGGTTATTATCTTAGATTAGATTAGATTAGGTCTCATCCATAGATAACTACGATTAAAAGGCACATGTCATTCTGGATGTCTCTGAACCTGATTCTACTTTTTTGTGTACTCGTGGTACTTCAGCGATCGTAAACCCTTATGAAAACCAGCCGTGGCACATAGGGTCCAAAGTCAACATTACGACGACAAAAATACGATTTCGTTAAGTCTTGAACCTACCTAAAAATTATTATTTCGGATGCTTCATTAGACCATTCACTTAATCTAGATAATAAAAATCCTGGATAGTTACACAATAGCCCGCAAGGCGGCGCTATTCATTGTCCATTTTTTCTACGCTCAGACAGGTTAGTTGCACCCGAAAATTTGTCGGAGTAACACGCGAGTTTTATGTTCCTTGTGAAAAGTAATTGTGCAAAGTTTAACATGAATACTGAGGCGTCAGGTATGGTTTATTAAACGATATCTTATTTTCAATGTTAGTTTGAATATTTATCGTAGAAATTTTGCTTAACGTTAAGCCTTTCTTTAACGAAATAAAAGTTTAAAATCACTTATATGAAGAGACTTCAGAAAAAAGTTCCATAGAGTTCCACTATATTTCATTGTTTTCTAGATAGTATAACACATAAACTTAACAATGATGTAAAAATCCAGTCCCCCTAATTCCCCCTTTGTTTAAAAAATACTTTTTTTTCCAGGTAGTCGCTCTGAGCCCGCTCCGCAGGAATTGAAAGTGACACGATCTGAACTTTTTTTATTGTTAAGAGATAATATATTTTTTAATTTTTCGTCATTTAAGTGCAATGAACGATTACTTAAGTATGTGTTGGACAAGTTTAGTGTTGTGGACTCATCTGAACTTTTAATAAACAAGATTAAAAATGATCTGAAAGTGTTCGTAGCAAAAATTTTCATAAAATGGCGTGAATGCAGATACACACTTCAGCGCTTTAACAACAAGCATGGCCATTGGCTTTCTGAAGAGATCATTTTTAAGAAATTACCATCTACTTTGAAGAATATCCCTTCAGTGGATAAAAAACGTGGTCGACCAAAAAAGGTATTTAAAGCAAGTTCTGAACGTACCAAGCAAAGAAAACTGAAGTTATTGGTCTCAGAACTTTCTCCTGAAAGGTTATGCTCGGCAGCAGAAGCCACTCTCATAAAATCTGGCAAAAGATCAGCAGCACAAGTACTGATAATATCAGATCCAGTTATCTCAAGCCATAAAAACCTAACTAAAAAACAAGGGAAAAATTACAATGAAATTGTAAAACAAATGTTGAGAATGCCAACTTTCGACTATCGAAACGAAGATGACGATGAAGATGACGAGGACGGCCATGACTATGATGATGCTGAAGCCGTTGATAGTTAAAAACCTATTTGATTATGTCTAAATTAAGTATGATAGCTTTTTATTTTACAACTTATTGGATTATGTATAAATAGAGTATGATATTAATATTTAAAAATATAGGTACCTAGATAACAATCTAGGTACCTATACATATAGTTATGAATATATTTTAATGAGAAACCATATTTTAATCTTCTTTATTGAGTTAAATTTTTTTAAGAATAATTTTTTCGATAATATTCACATTTTCATCTTCAGTTTACTTTCATAACACAAAAGAGGTTATGAAAGTAAACTGAAGATGAAAATGTGAATATTTTCAAAAAGCTTAATTAACAAAATATATATAACTGAATAAAGTAAATAAAAACATGTTTTTTTATTTTAAAAAAAAATACATAATGAATGTCTACAGTGTTAATGAAAAAAGTATAAATAAAATACATATAATTGTTCATTTACGGCTTGTAAATACACAAATTGAGTTGATAATGACTTTCTTTTACTTTATTATAGTTATAAATTGTAATAATACTATATTCCTAATCCTAAAATCAAGCTGTTACCCTAATTACATTTTTGTCGGCCTAATTTCCACTTTTGACCCTGTGTGCGTGGGTTTATACATTCGGATTTCAGATCCTTCTTTATGGATGTTTTTCTTTACCGAGCGCCTAAAATTAGTTTCATTGGCTTACCTTATTCAAGAACTAAGAACCTACACTTTTGAATAAGAGACATCCATTCTATAATAAATAATACATATATATTTTTTTTAAATAAATTTAGTCATTTAGACTCCATTCCCTCTTCCTAGGCACACTCGCATCACAAACTCGACCTGTTACAGTGTCAAGTTTAATAAGTTTTGGAATATTGCGTCTTGAGTCTTCGATTATTAAAGATTATTGTATGATGTATAAAAAATAATGATGAAATGAGAAAATGTTAAACAAAGAGAATATGGAGGGGTGGACTCTCACGCAGGCACCGGAGAGACGAATTGAAGCGTTCGAAGATCTCAGGGACGCCGAAGGACATCATGAAAAACCTGCGACAGTGGCACAAAATGAAGAAGAAAGAGAATATTTTTCTTAGCAAAAAAGCAAATAAGGATTACTTAATAAAATTATTACAACAAATGAAAGGCGATATCCAAAGTCACTTAATCGAATCACAAGTGATATCGTGTATCAGCTACTGTTAACTGATGCGAGATGTAATCTGTTGAAATGAGATACTAGCCTACTTTTGATTGAGTCTATAGTAACCCAATACGGCGCCTTCGGATACTACAAAGTGCAATTATAACAGGTATAAGGCTTTGCTAATAGGTAAACTTTGACTCGTAAATGAACGTTGTGGATTCGAATCCCGGCGGAGAACAAAAATATACCGTTTATATTTCCAAATGTGCTCTTCGCTGGGTTGAAAAATTCATAAACCTTTACCAAAGACCGGTCACCGAAAGGAACATCCAACCTTACAACAATTGGGTCTTGCTTGAGAATTGGCGCTTTCTACAGCGACGATCAAGCTCGCAGAGGGCTCTTGAGGTGTGATACACACAAAAACAGCGCTCACCAAATTGATAATCTTAATTTTAATATTTTAAACTGTTTTATCTTGTATGAAAAATAATATTGTTATGATTGTTCAATTTAATTAAATCTACTGTAATTTATTTTACACAATTTATTTCAGATACAGAGTCACTTTACACCTGCACATACAGCGGTCGGTTGACTTCTCTGCTACAGAGAGCTTTCGTCTATATATTATAGTAAGAATAAAGATCATTCTCGAAACATTGAGAGCATTTAAATTGTTACATGCGAGACTTAACTAGAAAATCCGAACACTCAAGCAATCTCGAACAATACAAATCAACATCAAATACAAATTATAGAAGCACCTTACATCTATTTATTTCTAGAGAGACTTCATAGACTTTATAATAAAAGCTCAATTTTTATTTTTATTGTACAATTTTTAACGATTGTCATACATAAAAAACACACTAAAATCTGACTGAGTAGATTTCCATGTCTGTCATTAAAGAAAATGTATTCTACGATCTACGACGTAGCACTTTGTTTGTCGTAGCCTTATTAGTTCCCCTGGTTTTAAGCGACTTATATTTTATTGTATATCAGATTAACCCCTAAAAGCTCTCTCCATTGTCTCTCGCCTTTACAAAACGAGTATTTAGGTTAAGTGGCTTGAACCTTTTATGTTGATACAATCTTATTCAAAAAGTGTCATCGTAGCATTTTTTGTGTCATCGTCACCTACACAAAACAGAGTCCCATTTAATTAGGTTGATTAAAGAAACCCATTTGTGTGATGAGTGAAACGTACAAGGCTTTTCGTGATGTATAACTATTGGCCTACCCAAATTTCTGGCGGAATGGCATGCCTATTTTCATTAGCCAATGCTCGGTGTGATTTATGTTTGCATGTTAGAACGACACAGTGACAAAACTACACATGACAGAACGATACAGGGACAAAACGACACATGACAGAACATCTTAATGACAGTACATCACATTTCAAAACATCACAAGAAAGTCGTTCTGTCATGTGATTTTTTTTCATATGTGTTTTAATGTATGTTCTGTTTTCGGTATTTTACGTTTTGTCATGTGATGTTTTGTCCTTGTGTTGTTCTGTCATAGTGATTTATTTTCTGTAATATTTTTTAGTGTTGATCTGTTAACACAGTGAAAGTCCATTTTTATAAATATTTAAAAATTGAAATGGTAAAACATGGTTTTAATTCACTTTCTTTTTTGAGCAAAAACAAAAAGAATAAAGTGAATTAAAACCATGTTTTACCATTTAAATTTTTAAATATTTATATTTATTTTCTGTGTTGTTTTGTCAAAGTGATGTTTTATCATGTGATGTACTGTCATTATGATGTTCTGTCATGTGTCGTTTTGTCTCTGTGTCGTTATGTGTCGTTTTGTCTCTGTGACTTTCTATCCTGACACCGTGATTGATATCTTTCAAGGCGTCGTATTTAATGGAGCCCACCTCCAAGTAAGGAACTGTATTTAGCAACAGACCAACAGTCATTATTTTTTAATGTTTTTGAAGTCTGCCGAGGTCAGACCCTGTTTTGTTTTGCCGCCTTAAATGGTGCTGCCATTTGCATCTCTCTGATAGTTGCGACTCAGTTTTACAATGCAAATCAAACGGCATCCATTAATGTGACATATCCACAATGGTCATCTTTCGAATGTCTTAAATGCTTTTGCAACTCGTCGACTTTTCATTGCTTACCTAAATTATTACCTTGTTTTAAAATCTGTTTGTTTGGTGGCAGTTCGATGTTCATTTGAAAGCTCGGTTTTTTTTCTGTGCCGTTAATATTCGCTCTGTCCCCTTAGTGCTATGTCTTTCAAATTCTTTCTTTTCAACTTTCATTTATACTTTTCTTTCAACTTCTTGGGGAAGCTTCATCTCTTCATACCCCTCATCCATTTCACAACCAGATAACTTAACAATTTGTAAAATGATACCTGATACCTGAAGATGACCTACTAGGTCGAAAACGTTCGTAATTTGTTTAAGGATTTTAATCTTTTTGAATAAATTTATCCGTGAAAATAAACAGTGTTTTTAACTCATCAAAAAATTATAAAATTAAACAATATGAATTTTCACAGTGTTAATACACAATCAATACAAAATATAATTTGTAAAATGTTTTGTAACAAAACCCATATTTCTTAAGTTTCGACTTACACAATGTTATTGTAGTACGAAGGTTTTCTTCAGAAGAATTTTCCAGGATATCGAAGCAGGAAGTGGGGAGAGTCCAAGTGAGGTAGATGGACGACATCAAGGGAATATCGAAGTGCCTGCTGCGGTCTTCACTTGATCGTGGAAGATCTTCTTCCTCTCTTCCCCTCCAAGTTACCGATCACAACCAGTCGTTCCAGACTATCCTCAAGGCCACTCTGTCTATCGGTTGCTGTGTTCAGCCATCCTCTGCCTGCAGTTCTTTTGATGTCGTCCAGCCATCTCAGTTGACGTCTCCCCACTCCTCGCTTGGAAATCCTGGGCCTTCACTGGATGATCCTTTTCGGACACCTGTCATGGACTCATGGCCCTGCGACGTGACTAGCCCAGCGCCACTCGCTGTATAACATCAGTGACACCAATGCGTCTACGTATCTTCTAGTTGGAAACCCTGCCTCTGAGGCTGATTCCCAGCATCCTCCTTTCAATGGCTCTTTGGCACGTCCTCAGTCTGTTGGCGCTATATTGAGTGAGCTCTTTTGTTTCTAAGGTGGAGACTAAAGGCACGCATGACTCAAAGACCCTGCGTTTTAGGTTAACAGGTATTTTCATGTGATTGGTCTCCATTGTGTGTAATTAACTTGTTGGGTATTGATTGTTTCAGATGATGTCGCGATGTTGGGGGGCGAGGGCGGCCGCCACGAGGACGCCGCCCCGCTGTGACGTCACGGCGCCGAAGCCCATCAGGTATACCAACATTCTTGTAAACTTGTATCCATCCGCCATTCCACTAAGGCCGGCCAGCACCTCCGCAGATGAGTCTGCACTTTGCCCTGTCTGTGCACACTTCTTTCATCCCCTCTCAAGTCATCACTCTCCTCATGCTCTTCTCTTTTTCTCACTCATTCTCTCTCAGGCATCTTTGGCTTTCAGAATTTTCTCGAGTATCCAATATGGACCGCAAGTCAATAAGTTTGGAGTCCCCTGTGCTGGATCATGTAAAAAAATACTCTGTTAACATTCCATTTTTTTAGATTGAAGAAAACTTGCAGACCGTGGTGGACTAGCCAATCTAGGCCGTCATTTTTTTATACCCTTTAAGGGAATCAAACCCTAGTCCTCTAGCTTTGAATGCAACCGTTCCACCGACTGAGCTATCGACTCGCATTGTAGTAAAATTGCTTGAACGTCGTAGCTTGTACGAGTATGTATATTTCATTCTCATTGTACAATAATACTCATTAAGTACACTGTTTGTACACATACGAGGATAGCGCTCTCTACCGCAGCGCGCTGTTTCCCTCATCCCATCCGGTTAACAAAGGTCAGAAGTCACGGCCCCTCCCTCCCCCCAAGGGGGCGCAAACCATCCCCCAACATCACCCCAAGTGGGCGTAAGCAACCCCCCCACCGGATTATAACTGAAAACTGCTCATCTGTATTCACACCTAGTGAGACATTAACATACCGTAGGTACTCTTAATACATAAACACGTGTTTTGTTTTTCTCCTTCCTCTCTTTTTTCGTGTCTTAGACCTATGTACTTGTCTTCTTCTTCTTCTTGTGCCACTTCTAACGAAGATCGGCGATCATCATAGCTATTTTGATTTTTGATGCTGCGGCTCGAAACAGGGACTTGGTGCTTCTGCCGAACCACTGTCGCAGGTTCTTCAGCCATGATGTCCTTCGGCGTCCCTGAGATCTTCTCCCCTCAATCTTACCCTGAATGATAAGATGAAGGAGACGGTATTTCTCATTTCTCATAATGTGACCGAAGTACATTAGCTTTCTCTGCTTAATGGTAGGCAGGAGCTCCTTTTTAGTGCGCATTCGTTGAAGGACTTCTTCATTGGTGACTTGATCACGCCAAGAGATCCGAAGCATTTTTCGGTATAGACACATCTCGAATGCTTCAATTCGTCTCTCCAGTGCCTGCGTGAGAGTCCATCCCTCCATACCATACGGAGTGATTGTACTTGTCTAGCAGTGTTATTCACAATACATTTGATCCATAGCTGATGTATGCATCATCGATTGTTTGTATGGTAAATTCACTGCAAGCTGTGGATGAGCCATGGTTTTCCTGTTTGAGAATAAAACAATAGGAGTTTTAGGCTTACACGGCTGGATGCCAACACTAGAGAGTTGCTTTCACGAATCTATTGATGTTATCTATCGGAGCTGGTGTTTCGCTCATATCATAATATGGACTTCTTTTACCTATCAGTTTCATCACGCTGAAGAAGCCCATCGCTGACATGGATGAAACAGAAGCTCCAGCTCCGATAGACCATGGCAACAGATTCTGAAAAGTAACTCTAGCGCGTATTTTTGTCTGTTTGTTATGAAATGTCTATCTCCTGTGAAATAGACTTCTCTTTAATAATGATAAATTGCGAAACCGGTTGTGGTATATAAAAATAAATACTCACGTAATCGAAAACAAAACTGTTTTTATAAGTGTTTTAAGGCTTTCATGGCCGGCTTCAGATGAAGAAGAAGAATTCAAGCCCGGAAGGATGGAGACATCATCATCATCAACATCAAAACTGTTTTTCTTTTATCATTAATGATGAACGATTACAAAGTTAATGCCTCTACAATCAATAAAATTCTTCTTAGACTTTTTAAAGTTTGTGTATTCACACAGTGAAAATTCATTTTTATAAATAATTATAAAAAACACAGAGTTTTATAAAATAAGAAAATAGGAAAACAGGGAAATAAATACTCAATTTGTGAAAATAAAACTGTGTTTTTTATATTTTTTTATAATTATTTATAAAATTCTTCTTAATATGCTAGGTATTCTTTCGGTTGGATATCTTCCAGATCTATGGAGTCTCCCGCATAGGATTCCTTAAAAAAATATCCATCAAATATATCGAAAATACTTTTTTTTCTTGTACAGTTATGTATTTAAAAGGTTTTTAAATCATTTTACGTGTTCTGATTTTTCATATTTGATTCCTCGCAAGATTTTCAAATATGAAATACCTGTTCGTTATTCAAAGACACATTGGTCCAGAACACATACAAACATTGCTCATGTGAAATTACCTCTTACGGAGATACGACAAACAAGCAGTGATGTGACGTGTTATCTGTTTAAAAGATTTTTAAATCACTTTACGTGTTCTGAATGTCTTCGTTTGATTACCTCGCAAATATGAAATACCTGTCCGCAGTGGAAACGTGAAAAATAAGGTGTCATCGATCTGTGAGGGCTGGCAGAGCTGTGCTATTAATATGTAAGGGTGGAAAGTGCCCCCTCGGCAGTGTGCGGACGTGCCCTACACCGGCGCTTCAAATATGCATGCCTGGCGAAATAACGGAGAGGGGGCGGCGCCTTGCAGGAAATCAGGTGATTTGTCACCGACGGGGATATTTTTCAAAAGATTGAAGCCTGAATTATTCAAAAAAGGGTTTAGGGATCGACGAGAGCATGGGTGACGGATGTGAGTCGTTTTGGAGTTGACCCAAATCCCTCCAAATTTGTTATGTAGATATTTATTCATAGGTGCAGAACGACTTGTAGACATATTGGAATGTTTTAAAGGGTTCTTGATTTCCTACAAGGTTGATGATTTCCCATCTTTTTTGCTGTCTATCAAGACGATGCTTTTCTGAGGATCCTCATTCGTGGGAGTTTTTCCACATTTTTTTTTTTTTTTTGGTGCACAACAGGTTGCCCTAATTACAGTGCACCCTCACAGCCATCAACAAGCTGGGAGGAACTCTTTCACCATACTTTTGAAGGTGTCTACATTATATTGAAATATATCTATTTTTGACTCGTTAATGAGTTTGACACTCCGAGTTAAAGGATGCTGTGCCATTACATGCATTACCATTGATTTTTATTTGACTCCCGATTCAACAACGTGACCGGTCTGATTAACGCTTCAGAAGCGCTATCCTGCTAAATTACTTACGGTCTTAAAGCGACGAGATAGCGATTCGTGACCAAAAATAAGGTGTACTGTGATCTTGGGAGTTCTGTCGGAAGCGCTAGCAAGCTCCGACTTGGATTTACATCCAAAGTGTAAGGAGTTAAACAGAATACCGCTTCTGACTTGTATTAGGAAGGTATTGGACTCGATTACCAGCTTTGAGAGTGAAGACATATAAGTGTCAACTTACAAGTTTACATCCTACAGGATTTTCTAGCTTGGTTTATTTTTCTCACTGTGTAATTTCTTGCATTCAAGTCGGATCACACTTCGTATTACTTTATATTTGCTGTGTTGAAGTTGACAACTAGAGTACAAATGGTGCTAAAGTAAACCAGATTTCAGCGATGCATTTGTTTTTCAGTAGCTTGTATTTTTGCTAGACCTAGAATATTGCGGGAGGTCCCCCCAATGGGGTCAACTGTCGTCGCATGTCGCATTTCTCATTGGATACTCGCCAGCTTTGACAATTATGTCTATGTCCCACTGTTATTATATCTATAGTAATATCCAGCGCCATTGTACGACTGTGATAGCTGAAGTAAACGTTTCATTGCACCGCCTTCCGATATCCTTGGTTCCAATCAATAGTCCGTGACATAGCAAACACAACGACCGTTATGTAGTCTAGTGGTCAACACGATTGGAAGATAGAGGGTTCTATTCCCGGTGGAGCACAAATAATGTTTCAATTATCAAATACGCTTTTCGCTAGGCCCTGATAAATCCACAGCACTCCAATCCACTGACCCACGCCCTGTATATCCATCCCATCCAGGGATGTGCCACAGGGCTCGCATGCAAAAGTTATGTGAGATACGAGTGGCAGAAGGCCCTCCCGTAAAAGCAACACTTCCCAAGTGTTTGCCTTTTCGGACATAGTGGTTCTTCATCACAGCGCTTGAAGTTGCGTCACAGTTTCTTGAGCTCCGTTCACCCTTTGACTACGGAGCCAGCGGGGGAGAGACTGCGCCTGTGGAATCTGGAGCGACCTGAAAACTTTGTGCAGCCAAGCTAGAACCTCCCACCTGGACAGGGTCTCGAGTGGTCTGTATGGAGGGCACTCAACAGGCTGAGAACGGGTGTTAGCTGAGCTCGTTGGAACGTGATGACCTGGGGAATCTTACATCAGGATGACACCATTCTCTGCAAATGCCGAGCGCAACAGTCCATGGATCATCTTCGGATCTGTCCGGCCTGCCCAACAAGCTGCTCACTTGCCGATCAAATGGAGGGTGATGATGGAGCGGTGGAGGTTGCCCAACACTGGACAAATATTGTAGCGTCTGACCGTATTTTAAAGGCCTTAAACGATATTATTATATAACAAATATGGAACAAAATCTTCAAATAGCAGTAACAACCTTCAATTGCTGTTCCAAGCATTGCTAATATTCCGTAATGGTTATTACTACAGGCGGATCATCTTTCCATTACAATTTCATAAACATTTAGGAGAGGTAATATTCTCCTACGATCCGCACTGATGGTCTGTACATCTATATAACTTAATTTCAGCGTTTTACTAAAACATATCGTCTCCCCAGTGCTTGTTTGGCTTATCCACCATTTGATTCAAAGATGACCGTTCCAAAGGAATTGTCTTGAGAATCAAATTCTACACAATCTAAATATTTTTTTTATCTAAAAATTTAAATATTTTTTAAATCAATTTCAAGTTTTAATAATAAAACACATTAGACCAGTACTCCAACAAACATTGCTTATTTTGAGAAGCATGACAGGAAAAACTCTAAAGAATAAAGTTAGGAATGAATGGGTAAAGAAAGAATGTAAGTTGGAAGAAGGTTTGAAATTTAATTTTCAAAAGAATGTGATGAGATGGTTTGGGCATGTGGACAGTGGCGTGCCTTCGGTTTCTGCCGTACGCATGCTGGATTATTGAAGTAGCGTTTACCAAATCTAAAATCTAAATCTAAGCTGAAAAGATATACATCTTTTATGATTCATATTAAACGCATTCCCACAAGCAGACATTTACTAGTTCGCGCTAACACATGCCGTAAGTGGACCTACAATATAAAAACCTCAATGATAAAAACCCAATCTTAAATTAATATAAGCCCTGCAACTCTGGCCGACCTTCCCTCAAACAGGGGTGACATTGGCAAAATGAACCATTTTTTTACAGTATGCATAAATAAAAATCTTACCACGTTGTTTTTTTTCCTCAGAGTTTCTTAATTTCTTCAGACTTAGATTTTGGTTTTAAACAATAACTAAAATTGTATTTTTGTTAACTTAACGATAGTTCAAAATACCGGGCCTAAGTAACATCTTTGAATGATTTTTTTTGGGAAGACAAACAGGATGTCGCCCAAGAACTTTATGCTTCCTGGATTTCCGTCTCGTGGATGTATCTTCCTATTTGCAGCTCAAGAGAATCGCAACCTACAGAGACAGATGTCTGGCACAGCAAAGGCACTGCCTTTAGACGATGATGATGATAAATGAGCTTTTCAGTTCCCATACTGGCCGGATTTAGCCATCGGTAAGGCTCTGGTTTTTCGTGGAATTCTCCTGAAATAATTACTGCACTGTTTGTGGAAGATTGTTTAAAATGTTTATTTAATTAATTAGTTCACTAATTTACACCAGATTACAAAAATTATAATGGATGAGAGCAAGCGGACATGTTGCTGTTTTGAGAGTTCGAGAGAGAAGACGGAAGTAGGATACAGCTGTCAAACATTGACATGAAGTTGGTAGCAAAAAACAACATAGACAAAAATACAACTGTATCATTGGTAGGTATGTACCTAACACATACATTTTCCCTAAAACGCTATGGTTGAGTTTAAACTGATAAGAGGAAGCCTTTGATACTTGGTGTACGGAAACGTAGTCTGCCCTCCACACACCAGCAGCAAACAAACATCTGAACTAAAAATTCACTGCAAATTTGTAAGCCGCAAATTTCAAGTAGGGAAGTTTGTGGCAGCATTGCGGGTGCATGGGTGCTTCAGATGCTTTAAGAGGATTTGAATTGTAACTCCAGAAGTTTTTAGGAGAGATGTGAACTTGTGAAGTAGAGAACCGTTGATAGTGTTATGTTTTTATCAGGTTCAATTTAATCAAAATGGCAGCTATTTATTTTGCGTAATTTATTTAAGATACGGGTCACATTCGATTCGTACACAGAGTTGCTTTTAAACTGTACAAGTCGATGGCTTGGATACTAGTCTTGCTACAGAGCATCTCAGGCTACATAAATAGGTGAGAATAAGAGTTATTCTTAACATTGAGAACTGGCACATAGATGATATCTACTTAGAATATTCGAGTAAACACTCACACAATCTCGAACAAATACACATACTATCATAAAAGTGTCTACATCTAGAGACCTCACTGACTACCCTTGATGTTGTCCTGCCACCTCAGTTGGGGTCTCCCCACTCCCCGCTTGGGCATTCTGGGCCGCCACTTGACGATCCTTTTCGACCACCTGTCATATTCCTGCTTTGCGACGTGACCAGTCCAGCGCCACTTTAAGCGGGCCACTTGCTGTATGACATCAGTGACACCAGTGCGTCTACGGATCTCTTGGCCTGGAACTCTCTCACTCTGAGGCTGATTCCCAGCATCCTCCTTTCAATGACTCATTGGCACGTCCTCAATCTGTTGGCGCTGTACTGAGTGAGCCTTTTTGTTTCCAAGCCATAGGTGGATACTGGAAGCACGTATGAATCATAGAACCTACGTTTCATACAACACGAAAATGCCTATTAACTTCTAAACGTATGTGATGCATTTCGTAAATGATGCATTTCTTTCTCATCTAGAACACTTAAAAAAAATGGTGTCGGATTCGGAATCTACGCAATCAGAGAAAAAGCAAATTTTGAATAATTGTGAGAAACTGTCAAATAGTAATTGAAGGTGACCTTGACCCACCGCCGCACTAATTGCCGGGCGAGGAACACAAAAAGTAACTGGCAATCTGCCAACACAAAAGGAAGCATTCAAAACAACGTCATTACTTCAACGTCATCATTCTAACGTCTCAATACTGCAATGTAGTGGGGAAATTCCAAATTTATTTCAACACTTGGGACTTAGTCCCTTACGAACCAAAAAAATAAAGTTTTTTACTTGGCAACGCGCGGGTTGACGTCACACTTCTATCGAAGATCGGCGATCATCGTTGCTATTTTGACCTTTGATACCACTAAAGTAAAAAGTAGAGGACCATGTAGAAGGAATAAACCCAAGAAAGAATGGGTGTTTTTTTTACGCATGTGACTCCAAAGGGTCAACAAATAACAAAGAGATGAAGAGTAAGTTTCAGGTCTAGTTTATTTCTTCTTCGTTTGGTTGCTACTTCTATCGAAGATCGGCGATCATCATGGCTATTTTGACCTTTGATGCTGTGGCCCAAAACAGGGACTTGGAGCTTTTGTTTAGCCATTGTCACAGGTTTTTCAGGAATGATGTCCTTTTATGGGAAGCACACCTCAAGAGCCCTCTGAGAGCTTAGTTGTCCCTATAGAAAGCGCCAATTCTCAAGCAAGACCCAGTTGCTGTAAGGCTGGATGAATCTTTGGTGAACGGTCTTAGGTAAAAAATATGAAAAATTTTCAACCCAGCGAAGAGCATATTTGAAAATATAAATGGTATATTTTTAGTGCTTCGCCGGGATTCGAACCCACGACTTTCCATTTACGAGTCCGAAGCGTTACCACCAGACCACGGATCGGTCAAAATATAGTGGGTATTACAGTAATGGTAAAGATACTTGTTTCAGGGGAATGGGATTTGAAATTGTATTGAAAAGTCCAATTTAAAAGTCCCGCCGGTTTCCCGTCCCCCAGGGACTTCACGCCTCGATCGCTTTGCAATTACATAAAACCTATAAAACGATCTAAAGTGAGCGCTTCCATGGTAGAACGACACCGTGACAAAACGACACATGACAAAAAAAATACGTGACAGAACAACACATGATTTAATCTAATCAGTTGCAAAGATATGTTAAATTAGGGATTCACATTATATGCGTTCTCACAAGCAAACACGTACAAGTTCGCGCTTGCACATGCCGCATGTGAACCTACAACATAAACACCCAAATCTCAAATGGACATACATCCTGCAACTCTTGTCGTCCTTCTCTGAAACAGGGGTGACATTGGCAAAATGAACCATTTTTACAGCATGGGTGGTCAGCCGCATACCGACCTATAAGTCAAAGAATTGACATTACGACATAATATGACAGAACAACGCATGGCAGAACGACACATGGGAGAACGACACATGACAGAACAACACATTACAGAACATCAGAATGACATCACATGACAAAACATCAAATACCATAAACAGTACGTGAAAAAAACACATCATGACAAAACATCACCCCACAGAAAGCACCATAAACGGCTGAGCAAAAAATGAGACATGAGAAACGGAACCCATGCATATATTATTTGGTGAAGCCTTTAAAAAATTTAACGTCCCCAATTATTTATTTATTTATTTATTTATTTATTTAAATCAATTAACGGCTTTCACCTTTTACAATTACAAAAAAAAAATACATTTAAAAAATCATTGCATATATAAAGATAGAACAGATTTGAAACTTAAAATAAAAGTAAAAACTCTATATAATCTTAAAATTGGAGAAAACTAAAAACTACTAAAAAACCATAAAAAAGCTTAAATGAAATACTTGCATATACTCGTAAAATAAAATAAAATAAAAATAAAAACATATTACTTAAACATAGACATAAAATAAAAATAAAACTATAACATAACATAAACAAAATGAAATATCTATTACAAGCAAGAGAACAGTAATTTAACCAACAAGTACAACAAACTAAGACCTAGCAGCTGGAGGAAATAATTTTTTTAACAAAGTCGTAAATGAAGCGAGATCCAAATTAAATATGTCAATATCCGACAAATATTCATTGCCCAGTCGATGTAAGCGGGGAATTATTGTCGATCTTATATAATTTGTATTATGGTTGTCTATATAGAACAACTCGCGATTTCTAGTACATCGTGTAGGTATACGGAATTTTATGAGCTGCAACAAATCAGGGTTGTCAAAACAATTATTTATAATTTAAACAAAAAAGTTAAATCCCCAATAATTATTTTGTCCTCAAGAGATTCAATGTGTAATCTTATTTTCAAATTTTCGTAATCTAAATCATGTCGAGGTATACCCAATTTGTAATTTATGAACCTTAAAAATTTATGTTGGATCCGCTCCATATTGTTGATATGGACATTGTAACTGGGAGACCATATTTGGGAATTGAACTCCAGCTGACTACGGACTAATCTAATCTAATCTAAGTTGCAAAGATATGTTACATTGGAGATTCACATTACATGCATTCTCACAACCAGACACGTACAAGTTCGCGCTTGCACATGCCTCATGTGAACCTACAACATAAAAACCAAATCTCAAATGGACATACACCCTGCAACTCTTGCCGTCCTTCCCTGAGACAGGGGTGACATTGGCAAAGTGAACCATTTTTACAGCATGGGTGGTCAGCCGCATACCAACCTATAAGTCAAGGAACACACACACACGACAAATTACATTTTATACATCACTAAATAATAATGACTTATAAAGTATTGTAATTGCGTTTACATTTGTGAAATCGCCAACAGTGCGAAGGACAAAGCCCAATGTGTTTGCAATGCTTTTCCAGTCATTTTTGTTATGTGGCTCACAAAAGATAATTTCTCATCAAAGATAATCCCAAGATCTCTTATTTCCGTTACCCTGTTCAGTTTGTCATTTTCGATACAGTAGTTGAAGTGCATGGGATTTTTGTTTCGAGAAAAAGTTATACATTGACATTTTTCAACATTTAAGAATAATTTATTTCTGTGACACCACCTGCCCAGTTCATTTAAATTGTTCTGAAGTATATAGCAGTCACCTACATGTTCTATTCTTTTGAATATGTTGAGATTATGGGACTATGATCGAACTCTTCAATCGAAAGGTGGGGGAGTGTTAATATGTGTCAATAAAAACATTACGTCTCGAGCACGTCCAGAGTGGCATTCGCTGTCGGAGGATCTCTGGGTAACCATTTCCACCGGTAATGCGAATCCCGACTTACACATCGGTTGTGTTTACATTCCTCCAGGGCCGACACACAACCTAAGCCTGCGTCAGCATATAGATAAAGCTTGTGAAATCTTTACTGAAAATGTTATTGACACATTCTTCATCGCTGGAGACTTTAACCTGAGCACAAATATATTCCCTCTTCCTGAGGGTAATACTCCTGATGACGAGTTTACACCTTATAGTGACCCATCTACCTTCATTGTACAAGATTTTATGGCATTTTCTGACCTTAGACAGTTTAACGGGCTTCCAAATGTTAATGGCAGAATTTTAGACCTAGTTTTATGCAACAAGAATGTGACGGTTGACACCCCTTTGTCTCCACTCGTGCCCGAGGATCGTCATCACAAGTCTCTATGTATGCGGGTGACGCATCATAGTGGCATTCTAAGCTCCTTACGTACGAGTACCCCGAGAATGGTGTACGTATACAAAAAGGCCGACTATACAATAATTAACAATTCTTTGTCTATGGTCGATTGGGACTCAATTCTGGATTCGGATGATATTGATGAGATGGTGGATAATTTCTACCGTGTGGTAAATGAAATTATTGATGAATATGTCCCGAAATCTCGATTATGTAGCACCAATACGCAGTACCCTCCTTGGTATTCCAACGCTTTGAAGAAAATCTTAAAAGAAAAACAATTGTTCCATACTAAGTTTAGGCGTTACGGAAATCCGTTGGACTACTCCACATTTTCATTACTAAGAAGTAGATTCAAACAACAGGAAAAGATATGCAAGCGTAAATATTTGAACCACATGGAGACGTCTATTAGAAATGACCCCAAAAAACTATTTTCCTTTATTATATCAAAAAAAGGCGAAAGCTGTATTCCAAATGAAATGAAGTATGAAAATGAAATAAAAAATGATGCTGCTGGGATATCTGACTTGTTCCTTAAATACTTTTCCTCCGTTTTCGTGGAAGATGATGGTTTATCGGTTGCACGTCAATCTGGTGATTCATTTAATGATTGCTCCACTATCTCGTCCATAGTCATCAATGAGGATAGGTTGTGTGAAAGCATTCGCTCATTAGACGTGAGGAAAGGTTGTGGTCCGGATGGTTTGCCGGTTATTTTCATAAAAAACTGTTGTGATAAATTAATTAAGCCATTAGCAATAATATTTAAAAAATCACTTAGTCTGGGTGTTTTTCCACGTAAATGGAAATATGCGCACATAGTACCAATTTACAAATCTGGAAATAAAGACAATGTTGAAAACTATCGCCCTGTGTCTAAGTTATCTATATTTGGGAAGTTACTCGAAAAAATAGCATATGATCAGATTTTCTCCGCGGTGAAAAATGCAATTGATGTAAATCAACATGGGTTTTTACCAGGCAGGTCCACCGCATCAAATCTGGTACTGTTTACGGAAAAAATTCTAAAGATTATGGACGCAGGATCTCAGGCTGATGTGATCTACACTGATTACTCCAAATGTTTTGATAAGATTAGCCACAAGATCCTAATTGCCAAGCTGGAGTGGCAAGGAATACACGGTGACCTACTCCGGTGGCTCAAATCATACCTGTATGATAGAACAATATCTGTAACGATTGGGGGAATCACCTCCAAACGTGAACGGGTCGTCTCGGGTGTGCCGCAGGGTAGCCATCTGGGTCCTCTTTTATTCTTAATTTTTATAAACGATATAAGACATTGCTTCCTCAATTCAAGCGTCTTACTTTATGCAGACGATATGAAGATTTTTTCAGAGGTGGCATCCGTGAGAGATTGTGTATCTATCCAAAGAGATTTGAAACGCTTTGGTGAATATTGTATCGTAAATAAACTTTCTTTAAATGTTTCTAAATGTTGCATCGTGAGGTTCACTAGGAAAAAGAACCCATTAGTCTTTGAATACGAGATTCAATCGGAGTTCGTGGAACCTGCCGATCAAGTACGTGATCTGGGGCTTGTATTAGACAACAAATTGAGATTCAATTACCACATAGATAGCATCATTAAAAGATCATACAAACTGCTTGGGTTTGTTTTGAGATCTTGTAAGCCATTCCGAAACACTGCAGTGGCATTATGTCTTTATAAAGTTTACGTAAGACCAATACTTGAATATGCTTGCCAAGTTTGGAACCCGCAATATATCATCTATGTCAATAGATTAGAGGCCATCCAAAAACGCCTCATCAGGACACTCTTGTACCGAGACGGTCTCCATCGAGAGCTTGCCGACTATCATACGGCGCTGCAACACTATGGTTTGTTTTCGCTCCAAGCGAGACGGAGTGTTCTGGACCTAATGTTCCTATTCAAACTCATCCGGGGTAACGTGTCTTGCTCCGAACTCCTGTCTGAAGTGGGAATCCGAGTGCCTAGGATGACGTCAAGAAACACCAAAATCCAGCTCTATATTCCGTCTCACAGAACAAATTCATACGGAAACTCATTCCTCTTGAGAGCTTCGCGGTTGTTCAATGAAAAGTTTAGTGAACTGGATATTTTTTACCAATCGACCAATACTTTGAAAAAGTTAACGACGGCCATACTTTGCCCTTAATTCTTGATTAATGATGTAAAATAATAATAATAATAATTGTAATTGTAATAATAATAGAAACGTGTTCATGAAATATAATGAATTTTGACTAGAATTTCAGTGTGTAGGTATTAGTGAGTGGGAAAAATTAAAAATATTGGCATGTTCAAGTGAATGTAAGGCTGATTTGATATATGTGATTCTGTTTTTATCTCTTATTGTTTGGTGTCATTACGGTTATCATGATTATTTTAATAGTTTTTTTTTATATTTTATATTTTGTGTTTGAAAAAAAAAAAAAAAAAAAAATCTTACTATCACTAGTATTTATATTTATATTCTTTTTTTTATTTTAATACTTATATTTAATGTCAACATTGTATGAAAAAATATCTTACTGTCATTAGTATTTATATTTATATTCTTTTTTATATTCTTTTTATTTTTAATACTTATATTTAATGTCAACATTGTAATTGGGAAGGTACAACATTAATTGTATATATTTTTATTATTGTTTTATATATTTTAATGTATTTTCCTGTTTTGTTGAATAAATTATTAAAAAAAAAAAAAAAAAAAAAAAAAAGATCATCAGCAAAAAACAAACATTCTACATCCCTCATCTCGCCAGCCAGATCATTAATATAAATGAGGAAAAGTATTGGTGCAAGATGGCTCCCTTGCGGCAAGCCGCTTGTTGCCTCAAAACTATTTGAAATGGTATCCTTTATCTTAACTCGCAACAATCGCCCCGATAAGTAGCTTCTAAACCATTCTAGCAGAGCACCCGTCAATCCTAAAACGGATAGCTTATTAAGAAGGATGCTATGAGGCACCTTGTCGAATGCCTTGCTGAAGTCCGTATATATGCTGTCCATTTGACATCCATGTGCAAGACTTTCGGCTATAGCATTTTCATAAATAGCTAGATTTGACAGAGTTGACCTGCCCGAAATAAATCCATGTTGTTGAGGCTCAATGATACGATATATAGAAGGCATGATTTGTTCCAGCACAAGAGACTCAAATAGTTTCGCCATAGAGGATTGAAGGCATATTGGTCTGTAATTTGAGATATCCGTTTTGTCACCTTTCTTGAAAACTGGTGTGATATTGCCAATCTTCCACACAGATGGAAAAACTGCGTTTTGTAAGGATTTGTTAAAAAATATCAGAAGAGGGATAATAAGAGCATCGGCACATCTTCTCAAAAAAATTGGTGGTACATTATCGGGGCCGCATGATTTCTTTACATCAAGTTGGAACAATTTAATTTCTAATTTTTTTATTGGAATATGACATTGAGACAGGTCGATCATTTTATTACCAACACGACAGGGATCAGTCACATTAGGCAAATTATCATTATTAGATTTTTTTAAACTAACTTAGCTGCACATAAAGTGCAACTTCTTACCGCGTTATTCCCGAAGGCGTCGCGTGTCCCTTATTCCATAAGGCGTTTGCCATTTATGGCAACGTATGTAGTTCTGTTTTAGGTATGTGATGTTTTGTACTTACGTTGTTTTGTCATAGTAATGTTTTGTCATGTGTCGTTCTGTCATTAGTCGTTATGTCATGAATTTTTCAGTCATGTTTCGTTATGTAATGTGTCGTTTTGTCACTCTGCCGTTCTATCCTATCACCAAAGTGAGCCGCCTCTCCGTATCTCTGGTAATTCGTTAAGTTTTTTATCGGACCGTCGCGTCGGTCGTAGCGACCACCGGAGATATCATCCAACACCCTCTCAGCGCCATGACGTCATTACGCCGACCTTTCTGTGTAAAAGCTCGGCATTCACATCCCTACAACATTCAATAAAATGTTTGGTATTCAACCCAAACGCTCCGCTAATAGGTACTCAATCGATAGTCATCAACCCAACTAAGCTACACATATAGAGTGTTTTTTTAAGGAATCCTGTGCGGAAGACTCCCTAGATATAAGAGAATCTAGTGGTCTATGACACTTTTTGTAGTGCCGCAGAGGTGTTAAATTAGGCTGGAATTAACTAAGCTACACATACAGTGTTTTTTTGAGGAATCCTATGCGGAAGACTCCCTAGATTTAAGAGATTACAGGGGTCTATGGCACGTGTTGTAGTGCCGCAGAGGTATGGAAGGCCTGATCAAGTTGCAGAGCTGTTAGCTGCGTAGTGTTGTGGCGTGTGTTGCGTTGCGTTGTCTTTGTTTTGAGACACTGAAAGGAAATGGTGATGGATATTGCTTTTGAATAGGACAAGGTTAAATTGGGGTAGAAATTCAGATCCCGGTAACTCGTTCCACAAACGGGCAGTTTGGCAAAGGAATGAGTCGTGAAAACACCAAGTTCTCATATTTTTGGTATCGATTGTAAATGGTTGAATGTGAGCCTTTCTACGAGTTGCCCTTGTTGTGACGAGAGGAGGAGGTATATGTGAGCATATTTCACCAGAACAGACACCATTATAGTACCTAAAAAGATACTAATCATTAGAACTTTCCTTCTGTGCTCGAGAGAATGTTGGTTGGCTGTGAGAGGAGGATCTTCGATCAGCTTCACCGCTCTCTAACTTCTTGTGTGCGTTATCCCCGAAAGGGTGGTTCACAGGGGTGTCACCCCTGTTTCAGGGAAGGTCGGCAAGAGTTGCAGGGCTTACGTTCATTTGAGGTTGGGTTTTTATATTGCAGGTCCACATGCGGCATGTGTTATCGCGAACTTATACATGTCTGCTTGTGGGAATGCGTTTAATATTAATCTCAAATGATATATATATATATCTCTTGCAGCTTAGATTTAGATTTTTTTAGATTTTAGGTCGCATGTGGCGATTCGGGATCTATTTGGCTTCACGCCGACCACTTCAGTTGGAAGTGGGGGCTCCCCAGCTCCCGAAGAGGCAGGTTCTCATTCCTTGTGAAGGCTGAGTAAAAAGCTGATAGCTTGTACACTTCGCCCATGTCTATAACAGACATCTTCAGCGATGTGTTTACAATTTACCTGATTTTATTCTTCGTAGTCCTACCTTTTTAAATGTTGTCTTCACATTTTATAACCATGTCAAAAAGAAAAATTGCATGTTTTATTGTTGTTTAATCATAAAATATCACAACGCATTATTATAAAGAAGTGTGTAAAGACAGAAATAAATGGCGGTTGATCTGTAATGTTGGCGGCTAGGGCTAGGGTTTCACATATTTTTCAAATTTTCAATTAGAATTTTGTATTCGTTTTTAATGTTTATCCATATTATTATTTGTTTATTTCTAAAATAAAATTTGTTGTGTATGTTCCTGGTATGCGGCTGACTTCCCATGCTGTAGAAAATGGTGCGCTTTGCCAATGTCACCCCTGTTTCAGGGAAGGTCGGCAAGAATTTCAGTATGACCATTTGAGATTTGGGTTTTTTATGTTGTACGTTCACATGCGGCATGTGCAAGCGCGAACTTGTACGTGTCTGGTTGTGAAAATGCATGTAATGTGAATCCAATGTAACATATATTTGCAACTTAGATTAAATGAGATAAGATCAAAAATAAAAGTGTATATAATATTTTAGTCATGTTTTATTATTGTTATTTAATCATAAAATATCACAAGAAGGAAAACATACTTTATTATATAAATTGTTCTTGTTTTTTTCAATGGTTCTGTGATGATGACCTTGAAATTCAGCTATAAAATGGATAGAGATGCCACAGAAGTGCACACGTTATCTCGGCTTGGAGCAGTCTATCTCTGACCCAGGTACCAGGAGTTCTGTGGTTGGGAAGCCATCAGTGTCCACGCAGTAAGGTTTTCCATTCAGCTGCTGCTGGGGCATGTAGTTGCCGTTTCCGGTGCAGGTCAGGGTCATGGTCTTGCCGACCTCTGCGTAGTATTTGGTGTCCCTAGCGCAATCTGAAATCAAATCGGCATGTTTAACAGTCGAAGATTTCTCTTGATTATCTGAAAGAAAGCATTAAAAAACTTAAACATTGCTGGATCGCATCCACAATACTCAAAATACGAAAAGCCTGTGAAATGGAGGACATAGACTCCAGAATGACCCATGAAAAATTCGAAAACACCGTTGCTAATCAAGTGTCAATCGATTAACATATAGTTTAACTTTTTGCCGCGTTATCCCCGAAGCGTTTCGCATGTGGCGAGCGGAACCTGTATATTTTTACAGTTAAAGGGGCTGGCTTTACACCAACCACTTTATTTGAAGTGGGGGTTACCTGCTCCCGAAGCGGCTGGTACTCATTTCTTATGAAGGCTGACTAAATCTTGTCGGTATTTTATTTTCAGTTTTAAAATAAACACCGAAACGGGAAATCATTTCTGCAACTCTCGGTGGGATTCGAACCCAAGCTCTCAGCACTGAATGATAGCACTCTGCCAACTGCGATCGGATGAACGGAGCTAACAGAAGACATCTTAAAAGATAGCTGGGCATTCTCATCTCTAGACCCATGAGCCGATACCAAGTTTTTGTTTGTGAATCACAGATCGAAAGATGTGTATAAAAAAAAGATCTTAACAAAATATCCGTACTACTTTCGATACGTTCATTGTACCTGAATATCAATTTCCAACAAGCAACCTCCTTATCTTGAATACATAAATGTTTGTTCCGCTTCATTTACCATTCACGATGCCATTCGTAAACCTACATCGGATGCCATTCTCTTTATTCTCTCCATTATACTCAGATACATTTGAATGGCGCAAATGAAATACAAATTGGCACTCACTGCAGTTGACCAAATCCAGATTGGCCCCTGCGTCCGTCTGCCAAGGTCCAATGCGACTTCTGTCTCTCCAAGAACAATAGGCTCTGTAAGCAATCAATCAAACAGTTCATTAGTTGACCACACAATTAGTGGAATAGAGGTCACAGTCGAAATTCGAAACGAAGCAGAATATTCGGCCGTGCAAAAAACGTGTGTCTTAAATGAGCCTTAGTAAACTCAATCACACGATGGCTCATGAAACCTATTCATCTGTATTCAACAGAACGATCTGGAAAGCGAAACAACCGCAAGATCTACTTGGATTTTGTGTCAAATTTTTTTTGCAGAAAATAGAAGACATTGTGAAGAATTGTAGGCGTTGAAAACTGCTGTGAACAGATGTATACAATAGAACCAATGTGATGTCCCATAGACTCGAAGCATTCTTGAATTTAGAACTTTTTTCTCGCCGAGCAAACCTCGTCCTTAGCAACCAGTAACAAAATATTTGAATAAGAGTTGTAGGCTGATGATGCTGGAGAGTTGCTTTCCAGGATCTGTTGCCGTGGTATGTGGGAGCTGAAGCTTTCGGACGATTCGCCCATTTCTACAATGGGCTTCTCCAGCGTGAAAGAGAAATGATGAAGATGATCTTGATAAAAGTGTGAGTACACTGGGGATTTAAATATGAAAAATGATGACACTATACTCCCACAGACCACGGCAACAGATCCCGGAAAACATCTACAAAATATTTGTATGCCTTTTCCCTAGCAACACGTCCGGGTGGCGATACTATTTTGTACAGGTCATTTCACTTGGGGACCTTATTCTGACGCTCTATAGATGCCAAGATCTACGCAAGGAAAGATTCCTTACATGCTCAATCAAACCCTCCTCGTACCCGTCCTATATGTATGTGTCAGAAAGACCCACAGCACATGGACGCTCATACAAAGCTATATATTTTCTCAAGTGGCGAAAGATCTTCCCGTGAAGTAAAAGCAACGGCACGACAAAACAAGAACCTCTAGGTCAGAGGCGTGCCCATGACTCTAAAAGTAAATGGTTCGATGTTACTTAAGCTAATAGCATACCTCGGGTGGCACTCCTTGTGGGATTGTTGCTAGATCACGAGTAGCTTGAATAATGATACACATAATACGAAATAATAATAATTTAAATCTTAAGGACAGCATTACTGTGAATTCGCTGCGGATGCAGCTTGGCAAAATGAAGCTCAAAATCGCTCCAAAGCGGAGAAATTTGATTTTGTAGCTTACATGCCGTTCTCGATCTGGTAGGAGCCGTATGTCCCATCGTAGTCGCAATTGACGGTGATCATGCTGACTTGTCCTGTGCCGTGCAGCGCCAGCTTGTTCTTGATCCTGGCGATGGCGTAAGACATGCTCTCGCATTTACGTAAATACTGGGCTCCTAGCTTATCCGGATCATCTGCAATGGAGTTTATACTGTAGCTCTTAGACGTTATGATTATTGTCAGTTGGTCTCTTGAAATAGTCTGTTAACGCTCCGAATGCGCTCGAAATATCAAACTCAAATTATGCAGATTAATCAATTTTAGAAAGTTTAATTTTATTAGTTTTTTTAATTTTTTGATTAATTAAAAACACTGTTTATTTTCACGGATAAATTTATTCAATAAGACTTGATTGGCGGTACGCAGTGGCATACTTTTACCCACCTTGATGTATGGAAGCGAGGCCTGTACCCCTAGTACGGGTTTTCGTAAGTATTCTATGAGTTATGAGTATTCGAGAAAAATGTATGTAAACATGAAAAACACCTCCGGCGAAAAAGTTTCGAAACTTTTTTTGCGAGTATGTGCTTACGTAAACTCATATGAGTTTTAAAATACTTTACCGAAACTTAAAATTGTATTGCTTGCGAGACAACTTATTGCGTTTTCATACAAAATGCTGTCTGACAAGAGTACGGGCGCACATTTCCGTTGTTTGGAAGGCTGTCTCCATGGCAACGTCGTATTCATCCGTCACCTCTTCTCGATAGCATTTTGAAAAGTGAGAGAGTTTGACAGACGAAGAAAATGGAAAATAAGTACGATCTAACGTCTTAAAAACATTTCAATTGAATAAGGTATGTTATTGAAATAAATTCGCAATATTTTTTTCACTTTTTTAGTGTTTCTTACCAAAAAATAATTACTTTACGAAATTCCAACGCATGTAGTTTTGACAGTGAAACGTGAAAATAATGTACATTTCTTTTAGAATATTACGATGGAACAACTTAATTCCAGTCTATGGCAAGATGCCGCCTCCAATTATGGAGCCTTGGGGCCTCCTCGCCGCAGAAGAGGACGAAGTGCATGCAAGTTTGAACAACGACCGGGCTAATCTTCGCAGAGTGGAAACCTGCCACAGCGTTGTCTGACGTACCGAATTTAAGATGACGCAACGCATTTCTTTGGAAACAAAGGTAATTTACACATTTCTTGAAGTGTAAAATATAATATAGGTAGTTAGTAGGTACCTAACCTCAAAAATGTTATTACAGTGAATAATCGTCCATTGCTTATAGGTGATGTGCGCATTGTTTTTTAATGCCTGTGGATTCTACCAGCGGCCAGTGGCCAGTGGGTGGCTAAGCATTTAAGCCAGAAGTCCTGGAGCAACTTCGTCCAAAAAGTAACGCAGGCGCTTATCCACCCCAAGGTGATAAAGAAATGGATTAAAATCCCGCAAACTTCAGCTGCTTTACAGGAAGTCACCCAAAAGTAAATTAATTTATTGTATTTTTTGCGTTATGTAAAATTTTAACTGTTTTGTACCATTAAATAATACATACCTACATCTTTTCAGCTTTTTCATTAGGTATGCCATTCCTGGCATTGTTGGCTGTAGAGATGGCAGCCTTTTTGAAATCCATAAGCCAGAGAAAAGAAAAAAAGACTGAGCATTTGTATTTTTGCAGGAAGCAATACCACTCCCGGAACGTACAAATGGTAAAATTATAATGAAGAATAAGTCTGTTTATATATTAAGATGAAATCCATTATTAATTTACATGAATATGATTTAAGGTGTCCGACAGCGATTACCGCATCCTGAGTGTGAACCCAAAATTTGGTGGGGCGAGCCATTATTCCTTCATCTGAGAAGTGTGCTTAACACATGCATGCAATCATATTTGAAGATGATACAGGTAATTCTATTATTTACAATAGTATGTTAAAATTTTAACTTGGAAGTGTTACTTTAAGATATAATATTTGTATTTACATGGCAGTTGAAAGTGCTGAATTGACTGAAAGACAAAATAAATATAGACACATATTTAAAATAAATTTATTTAATCAAAGTAAAACATTTACATGATTTATGATGGTAAAATCTTATATAAATACAATTTAACTGAATAATTTCAGATATTGAATTCAACGAGGATGGACCTGCAGTGAATGCAGAAGAAATGGACGGGAGCAGAAGGGAGAGGAAGAGCATACAGAGATAATTTGGTCACCAGATTAAATATGCCAAGATAATTCTTCATTTTTTTTTTACATCTATACTTTGTACCTATATATTTTAACAACTTTTGACCATTTTTTTCCAATTACAATAACTACACAGTTAATTTTTTTATTTTCTTCGGATATTAGACGAACCGCGATAAGATAACTCACATTATTCTCGACGTTTCGTTAGCCACGTAGCCAACGCTTTCAGCAGACACCCTCTCCGCATGACGACTATAGATTGAACATTTCATGTGATATTATGAACAGTATCCTCACTCCTCAGTAGTCGTGCAGAGAGGATGTTTCCTGAAGATGTGACTAAATCGCTAACACAACATCAACAATAATGCAAGCTCTCTTTAAACGGTTTGTCTAATATCCATAATCTTAGGTTAATATTTTGTCCATCCATACTGTAAAAAATGGTTCACTTTGCCAATGTCACCCGTGTTTCAGGGAAGGCCAGCAAGAGTTGCAGGGTGTACGCTCATTTGAGGTTTGGATTTTTATTTGTAAATACATTCAGCATTTGTAAGAGCGAACTTACACGTGTCGGTGTGGGCATGGCTATGAGTTTTGAATGTAAATATATCTTTGCAACTTAGATTATACAGGCTACAGTTTTAAAACAGGTTTCAACAGTTGTTATGACAAATATGGAAATTACACTGAGTTAAGTTATTTTTATACAAAATGAAATCATGAAAAAACAAAATTTTAGTGTGCCTGAATGCCGGAAAAGTATAAAGGGTTATTGGTTTTGTAAAAATAGTTAAATTATTGTATAACTTGTAAAAAAACATTGAAAGTACTGAATTTATGTTATTTTCTACAAAATTAAAGAGTAAAAAAAAAAAAGAAACGGAGACTAGCGAAAATTGAGTTTTATTACTTTTTGGTTTTATGGAAGCGACTAAACAGGATTGAAACAATGTTATTCAATATTTTCAGGGATATAATTAGACAGTGTAAATAAATCCATTTAACTTTTGGTTATATTTCTTAGAACTATTTCAATGTTGAAAACTCTCTAACAGACGGCAGAATACACTTTGCCTGAAGAAGTAGGAAGTGTGTTGAGAAATTTTATTCCATAAATCTATCTGTAAATCTCTCTACGGCCTTTGCTATATCTCCAGTCCCCTCTTCATGACGCCGAGTAATCTCCACCTGCTGCCGAGCATTCTCCTCCTGCCGCTCAAGTTTCGCCTTCCAGGTGTTCCTTCCACACTATCGCCTCCGCAAAACGGTCTATGCTTCTGCAGCTTCTAGAAAGTGGTGCTGCTCGCCAGTCCACGCCGTCTTGGCGTTACTTGAGGCACAGATTCAGGAGAAGACGGGCCACCAAGAAGAACTTCTGAAAAAAAAGTTTTATTTTATTTTTAATTGTGCACACTGGATATGTGAGTGGGAAAAAAATGCTTGTTTCGGTCAATGATAAGAGCTCGTTCCCACTCGTCAGGTGTCGGATCCGTATATTAATCAGAGGCTCCGGTGGCAGAACATTTCTGACAAAATCGGTTTCCGATAAGTGTGAATAGCTTCATACATAATGTTCTGCCACTGGAACCTCCGATTAATATATGGATCCGACACCCGACAAGTGGCAACGAGCTCTTAGGTTTTTTTTTTTAAGAAATCCTGTGCGGGAGACTCCCTAAATTCTAGAGACTCTAGGGGTCTATGACACTTGTTGTAGTGCCGCAGAGGTGTACAAGCTTGGTCGTCGCTACAAAGCGCCAATACTAAAGCAAGACCCAGTTGCTGTAAGGCTGGATGGATCTTTTAGTGACCAGTCTTTGGTAAAGGCTTTATGATTTGTTTCAACTCAGCGAAGTGCATATTTGGAAATATAAATGGTATATTTTTTGTGCTCCGCCGGGATCCAAATATCCACAACCTTCCATTTACAAGTCCGAAGTGTTTCCACTGGACTACAGACCGGTCAAGGTATTAAATATTAATTGATACAAAAATAGCCAGATGGAATTTAATGTAATCTAAGTTACAAAGATACAGATTTAATCACATTTCCCTAAAAAATATGAGGTCTTGAAATTAAAACCTATTTTTGGTGAGCCCAATACTTAAATTTGGAAAGGTTAGGGTTCGTGACAAATTGCGGGTGTATATAGAGAATCAAACGTTAAAAAAGTCCGCATATCTACAGTGGTCCAATATAGGATGTAACGCAAATATAATATACAAATTTAACAAGGAAGCAAGTATTCTGTGAGAGAAAGATAGTTTAATGTACTCACTGTTCCATGAATCCCACCATGATGAGAAACTGGCTCTCTGTCGTTCTCATGTTTGTTTAGGATCTTTAAAAAAAACATTATTACTTTTTTTATTATACAAAAAACAACAGCACATATTAATTACATAGAAAGAATTTCATTTAACAAAGTACAAGGCCAATTATAGGTTTTCAGTTTTAAAAATTAGTAATATTAAAAAATGCAAGAATAGCAACAAGAGTAAAAAGACAGCAAACAAAAATCAAATAAAAAGTGAATTTTACTTCAGCCGGAATATAAAAATATTCTCATCATCTCTTGACTTATAGATAATAAGGCTGACCACCCATACTATAAAATAATGGTTCACTTTGCCAATGTCACCTAAATCAAATCATCTACTTGCAGAGGAATGTTAGGTAAAGAATTTGACGTGAAATATCTGCGACAAAAAGTTACAGCATTTGCAATGTCTTTTCACCAATACACATAGTGAAATTCACGTAGGAGACTAATGTAATATTAATTGTACATAAGCAAGATCTTACAAAAAATACCCACTTACCGTTTTGAAAATAAAAACAAACGAACGGCAACGATAACACAAAACATCAAATCCACAAGGAAGGCGCGAGAATTGTTGACAGTTGGGCGCTGTGCGCGTGCGTGACGTCAGGTATCGTGGTGCCAGTAGAGAAAAATAAATACCACTCTTGAATATTAATAATTATCATGTAAAATAAGTCAAATTTTCGTATAAAAATACACAATTTAAGCATTATTATTCATTTATATAATTGTTTTGCATTACTTTATGTTGAAAATATAATTTAGATATTTTTTAAGACGTTGCGTGTTTCTGTCTAGGAATTTTTTTTTGTAAACGGCCGCACTTTTCAATTCTGTGTTTACGAAAGCATACGCACAGCATACGCAAATGAAACTTCTAGTAAACGCACAAGACCGGCTGCACGTACTCGCGCTGAAATTGAAGTTAAATCCATTCGATCACGTTTTGCTTTACTCAAGTTTAGCTAAATGTGCAACCCGTACTAGGGGTACTGGACGGTGAATGAAAGTGAAATTAGTAAAGTCCATACTGTTGAAATGGACTTTCTAAGAAGTATGATTGGGAAAAAACGGAGTGACAGGGTGAGGAATGATTTTGTAAGAGAAGAATGTGGTGCAAGAGAAAGTGTGAAAGTGAAGATTAAAAGAAGTTTGTTAAGATGGTTTGGGCATATGGAGAGAATGAATGAGGAAAGACTGACGAAGAAAGTATATGTTGGTAGAATAGATGGATGCCGTGGTAGAGGAAGACCGAGAAAGGTATGGATGGACCAAATATCCGAAATTGCGAATGAATGGAATATCCAGAGTCATAATAAAAGAAGAGCTTGTATGAAGAAGGTTATGACTCTGGAGGAAATGAAAGAAGTATGTAAGGATAGAAAGAAATGGCGGTTGATCTGTGATGTTGGCGGCTAGGGTTTGTTAAAGTAAAATTGGTTTTTATGATTTAGTTTTTTATGTCCATGTATATATTATAATTTATTGATTTTAAAAATGTAATTTGTCATGTATGTTCCTTGACTTATAGGTTGTTATGTGGCTGACCACCCATACTGTAAAAAATTGGTTCACTTTGCCAATGTCACCCCTGTTTCAGGGAAGGACGGCAAGAGTTGCAAGGCTTATGTTCATTTGAGATTGGGTTTTTATATTGTAGGTCCACATGCGGCATGTGTTAGCGCGAAATTATACATGTCTGCTTGTGGGAATGCATTTAATATAAATCTTAAATGATATATATATCTTTGCAGCTTAGATTAGATTAGATTAGACTAAAATCTTTAAACAAATTACTAACGTTTTCGACCTAGAAGGTCATCATCAGGTATGATTATTGAATAAATCAATAATCATACCTGATGATGACCTTCTAGGTCGAAAACGTTAGTAATTTGTTTAAAGATTTTAATCTTATTGAATAAATTTATCCATGAAAATAAACAGTGTTTTTAATTAATCAAAAAATTAAAAAAAATTATAAAATTAATGAAAACAATATGAATTTTCACAGTGTTAATACACAAACAATACAAAATATAATTTTAGAAAGATTTTCGTTAAACCCTGTGGAAAGCCATTATTAAAAGGTGTTATTATTTTATATGAATAATAAATAATAACACCTGGTGCTGAAGAAAAACTTTTTATTTATTTTGGTTTTTTTAATTACTACTTAGTTTCCCTTCATGATTCCACGATAGCGCCAATGTTTTCATATTATCTAGGTTTGTTGCAGTAACTTTGTTCATCTTTAAAATTTAAAAAAATAATAAAAAACTTTGTTTTAATTCACTGTGAGTTTATTTTCAGATATTGCACTGCCGAAACTAGTAGTGCATTACGAAAATAAACTCACAGTGAATTAAAACAAAGTTTTTTTTTTTTTTTTTAAACCAATGTTTTCAGCCAATCTGAATTTGCATAATAATGTTCCAACTTAACACAATGGATTAAAAGAATCAAAGAAAAGATTCATATGTTAGGTGGATGTTAAAATGCATATTATAATACCACGACATAAGTTATATGGTAGATTTTTGTACTTGGGTTCAATCGGGAACTTGAAAGTGGTGAATCAAGAACTAGGTCATTTGAACTTATACATAAATACTCTAGCAAAGGGACTCTCAAATGTTTTGATTCCTTTGATGATGAAACACAATAGAAACCGATAAACTGCTTCTTCTTCATAGAGTCAGACGCTACACTATTTTTACCCATTGTCGGGCAACCTCCACCTCTCCATCATTACCCTCCATGAGGTCGACCAGTAAGCAGCTTGCTGAGCAGGCCGGACAGATTCGAAGATGATCCATCAATTGTTGGGCTCCGCATTCGCAGAGCGTGGTGTCAACCTGATGCAAGATTCCCCAGGTCATCATGTCATCATAAACTTACAGCACGGCAGCTGTGGTATCATCTCTTCGGACAGCACCATGGATTCTGGTTTTCCAGTTTGAGGATCTGCGCACCAGCATAGTCCACTGTCGCACTGCACCGGCTCGTAGTTGCCGTTGGTGGAGCAATGCAAGGTCACATCTGTGCGGCCTTCCAGCTCCAACTCGGACCTCCGACGACTGCAAGCTGTCGACAACAATATCTCAATTCAAAAAATGATAAATCGTCCTCCCAGGGCTGAAAGTCTCATCACCACAGTAATTCTTACCTACCGAATATCGGTAATATTTGTAGGAAGACCTGTCAATCCAAGATGGCCGCAAGTGAACAGCTGATTAGACTTCATACAAATATTACCTATATTCGGTAGGTGAGAATTATTGTGGGGATGAGATTTCCAGCCCAGTGCTTGTTTGGCTTATCTACGAACTCCGCGTAGGCCCCTAGAATAAACCATTGTCTCACTTCGATTGCTTACATCGAAAAAATGTATAGATACCAAATCGCTCCCTAAAAGTGCTGTCGTATCGTCCACCCAGTGCTTGTTTGGCTTATCTACCATTGAATTCAAAGATGAAATTTAACTGGAATTGTCTCCAGAATCACATTCTACACAATCTGAGCTAAGAATAACACGTTAATGCGAGAGATGTTTTTTTATATTTTCAAAAGCAATTTCCAGTTGATTTATAGGTTGGTATGCGGCTGACCACCCATGCTGTAGAAAATGGTTCACTTTGCCAATGTCACCCCTATTTTTAGGGAAGGTCGGCAAGAGTTGCAGGGTGTATGTCCATGTGAGATTCGGGTATTTATATTGTAGGACCATATGCGGCATGTTTAGGTGTGCACTTGTGTTTGTGAAAGTGCATATACCTAATGTGAATCTTTAATATTACATATATTTTGCAACTTAGATTAGATTAGACAGGCCTCGTTGGTTCAGTACCTACACGTAAAAACATTGCTCATGTGAAATTACCTCTGTTAGAAATAAGGCAAACAAGCACTAGGAGGACGCAATGTTCAGTGTGTATGAATTTACTTTTCTTCAATGGGCTATTATATAGTCCAAAGTTTTGTTTGAAGTCATTATAATACTATGCTACAACTTTAGTATGGAACTTATAACAGATTCCATGATCTCTTTCTCACATCTGATATTCCCGTTTTAAGTGTGGCATATCTTTGTCGAGATTTTTTAAAGAAAAACATGCTTAGCTACACAGGTAGTGTAACCTCTTGCCGCGTTTTCGCTGAATCCTCTTGAGAGCTCAACGCTTATACTGGCTGTATATTATCGCTTACAAGATTTAACCAAGTAAAAAAGTTCAACACCATGACAAACAAATCTTTCCATCGTTTTTCACGACTTTATTTTTGAGTAATCACAATATTTTGTTAGTCACATTTTGTTTACATAGTTCTGTTGTTTGTCCCATCCAAACTCCCAAGCGACTCTATGCATTTTCACAGATCCACATAAAACTTCGTCTGGGAGATTTCCTTCTCGCCGGTCCTTGTCTCCATTGTGTTGCAAATTTCATGCAAAAAAATTCACAGCGCAATAAAGTTCACGGACTTTCCCGCGACCCGAGAAGGAATATTTTACGTTTAGAAGAGACTACATTCATTACTTTCTACTTTATTATCTGTGTTTATATTGTGATGGCTTTTCTTGAGTTACTATACTGTACACTCTTCACTCTTTGCTTACAGGTCTTCGCGTCACATTTGCCAAAGAGACTCTGTCTGTCCCACAAATCTTTTCTCGTTTATATATGTGCGGCAGAGACGATTCTTGCATGTTCGAGAACATGGTAGATACTTCCTAGTAGATGGTACTAGAGCATTGTTCCACACTATACCAGAGACGTCACACACACCAACCAGCGTGCCTAGGCTCACGTACGAACGAATGCCATACGTTCTTAACACTTTAGATTTCAGTATTTCTTACCACACGTCATGTCTTCAGCATCCTCAGCCCAATCCAATCCAAAGATCCTCCTTCCTTTGGCGTTGTAGCAGAAGCACCTGGAAATGCATTCGCACAATTCTAGGTACAATATTGTTATGAATATGAAGTTGTGTTTGTCTGTGTGAGTTAATAATAAAGTCTTGTGAAGTCTCTCTAGAAATAAATAGATATTAGTACTTATCTATAAACTAAGTTGCAAAGATATGTTAACATTTAAGATTCATATTTAGTGAATGCCCACAAACAGACACGTGTAAGTTCTCGATTACAAATGCTGCATGTGTACTTACAAATTAAAATCCAAACCTCAAATGTACATACTCGTAAACCCTTCACCTTTTGCCGACCTTCCCTGAAACAGGGATGACATTGACAAAGTGAAACATTTCCACAGTATGGGTGGTCAGCCTCATACCAACTTATAAGTCAAGGAATAAATAACACTAATAAGGATAATAATTTGTTCGAGATCGCTTGAGTGGGAGGTAAAATGTTCTGGAAAAATCTAGCAAGTAGCGATTCTTCGTGTTTCGAGAATGACATTCCTACTATAAAATAAGGACCAAATCTCTTAGTAGCGTCAGCAATCAACCTACCGTTATGTTGTGCAAGTCTCAAGTGACTCTGTATCCTAACCGATCTGAAATAAATGGTGTAAAGTAAATCACCGCAGTTTTAATTATATAAACCCACGTAAAAACATAACAATATCTTTGACTTTAAATAATCTCTTATTCTCAATTCATACCCAGTTCTTATTTTTCATAATACAACTCATTACTTATTCGAATTTAACAGTAAGCTTCCGTCAGAAAAAAATATAGTCAGTTGATTGACTGACACATCATCCAACGTCATCTTCAGAACCAACTCACGCTAACTCCAGTTGCTGTATGGCTGGGTGAACATTTGTTTTGCAAGTATGGCTGGGTGAACATTTGTTTTGCATATCTTGTGACAGATACACGAAGATTCACTCCAGTAGCCTGAGTATAAAACATAGAGTAAACTCACCACGAATGTGTAAATAGAAAAAATGTGTGAAATCTAAAACTCTCCCTAGGGGTGCTGTTGTACCTTCCATACATCTTAACATTCACGCGATCGAGATGAGTTTATGCATTGCAGCAACTAGGAGCAACCAAGCTACGCATATAGAGTAACTTTTTGCCTGCGTTTCCCCGAAGGGGTCGCATGTGGCGCTTCGGGACCTATTTATTTTTAGAGGTAAGGGGGTCGGCCTCACACCAACCACTTTCAGTTGAAGTGGGGGTTTCCCAGCTCCCGGGGGGGCTGGTTCTCATTTCTTGTGAAGGCTGAGTAAACCTTTGAGATCGAACCCTTGCTCTCGGCATGGAATGCAAGCATTCTACCAATTGATCTATGAACCTTTTTACGAGCTTGATCGTCGTCCTTACAAAGCGCCAATTCTCAAGCAAGTCCCAGTTGCTGTATGGCTGGATGAACCTTTGGTGACCGGTCATTGGTAAAGGTGTTATGAATTTTTTCAACCCAGCGAAGAACAAATTTGAAAACATAAATGGTATTCTTTTTGTGTTCCGCCGGGAATCGAACCCACAACCTTCCCATTCAGTGTTACCACTGAACTACGAACCGGTCGATTGCATTGATGTTGTATAGTCGATTGACAGATTGTTTTTTTTACTCTTCCGGGAATCTAAACATGGTACCTTCTGTTCAGTGATTCAAAGCATTGACTACTAAATATTTTAAATCTTAGCATCAGGTCGATAGCTCAGTCGGTAGAATGCTTGCGTGCCATACCAGGGGGCTACGGTTCGATCCCCACCGAGTGTCAGAAATGATTTCCCGTCTCAGTGCTTATTTCAAACGCAACGCAACTAAACTACAAATTTAATACAACTTCATGTCGCGTTGGACCTTTGTATTTTCACAGTTAAGGGACCGGCCTTACACCAACCACTTCACTTGAAGTGGCGGAAATCCAAAATAAAAATACCGGCAAAGTTTATTCAGCTTCCAAAAGAAATGATAACCAGCCCACTTAAAGCAGGAAAACCCGCACTATCTATGAAATGGTTGAAGTAAAATTGGCCCTCTAACCTGTAAAAATTAATATGTGACCACTTTGGGGACAACGCGGTAAGAAGTTGCACTATTGTTGCGTTGCATGTGAGCAAAAGATTACTTAGTATAGGAATGGCTCTGAATATCTCTGACAGGCTTTGCTTAGCGTGCCGGGTGGCTCTAATACATATAAATGAGGCGCCATTTAAAGTTTTGACCACAATACGTGACGGCTCCGTATTGATATTAATGTAACAGCACTCTGCTTCCCGCCGGCCTGGTGCCGGGAGGCAAACAAGGCAACTCTGTGAATATTTCAGTGCTACCAACAGCCGCATGTGTATTGTGCTGAGAACCGTTTCACTGGGAGAGATGCTGGGCCTGCTGACGTCATCGCGCCGAGGGAGAATATTGAGTGTCACTGTGAGCAGGGGGCGTTCAATTTGTTTGTTGTACTGCTCGCTGCCTTAGTTCTTGTCTGCCGTATAGACCATTAAGCAAATTTTACAGGAGCAATATTTTTATGCTTTGTTATTGTAATTGACAAAATCGTAATTCAATTACCTATTCTACCGAAAGTGCTGTAGATCTGGCATTATAATAATCCATACAAATCATTATAATTTTACGTTTAATACTAAAAAAAGCGTTTTAAAATGGATATACGCCAAAGATGCGCAACGAAAATTACGTTAAGTGGATATACGGCAAAATATCGTACTTTGACCGGACGCTCGCGGCAATCTTTTAGTAAAATACATATAACATACAACAACGTGTCGGTGTGACGTCATGCCCACGCGCGTCTGTTATTGGCTTACAATTGTAGATGACGCAGTCACGCATGCGCCTCCAGCGTTTAGAGAATATACGGCACTCAAGAACTGAAATAAAATTTCGAGCACAGAATATCGGATGTGAAAATGTTGAATAGCTCGCACATTTGAAGACGAATGCGTATTTTTCTTAGCACAGATTGTGTAGAATTTGATTCTTAAGACAACTGCATTAAAAGGTCATATTTGACAAAATTGGTCTTTACGACAAACAAGAACTGGGGGAGCGTGCTGTCGTAAGCAGGCATTGAAGGAGTCCGTATTTTAATGACGTCATATTTCCTATGCCAAGCAAGAAGTTATGAATGAAGTCACTTGCATAATATTCTTTCTGAGTGTACTTAACTCTTTTCGTCTAATCTAATCTAATCTAATCTAAGCTGCAAAGATATATATCATTTAAGATTTATACTAAATGCATTCCACAAGCAGATATGTATAATTTCGCGCTAACACATGCCGCATGTGGACCTACAATATAAAAACCCAATCTCAAATGAACATAAGCCTTGCAACTCTTGCCGTCCTTCCCTGAAACAGGGGTGACATTGGCAAAGTGAACCAATTTTTATATTATGGGTGGTCAGCCGCATAACAACCTATAAGTCAAGGAACAAACATCGCAAATTACATTTTTTAAATCAATAAACAATAATATAAACATGGACACTAAAAAAAACTAAATCATAAACCAATTTCACTTTAATAAACCCTAGCCGCCAACATTACAGATCGACCGCCATTTCTTTCTATCCTTACATACTTCTTTCATTTCCTCCAGAGTCATAACCTTCTTCATACAAGCTCTTCTTTTATTATGACTCTGGATATTCCATTCATTCGCAATTTCGGATATTTGGTCCATCCATACCTTTCTCGGTCTTCCTCTACCACGACATCCATCTATTCTACCAACATATACTTTCTTCGTCAGTCTTTCCTCATTCATTCTCTCCATATGCCCAAACCATCTTAACAAACTTCTTTTAATCTTCACTTTCACACTTTCTTTTGCACCACATTCTTTTCTTACAAAATCATTCCTCACCCTGTCACTCCGTTTTTTCCCAATCATACTTCTTAGAAAGTCCATTTCAACAGTATGGACTTTACTAATTTCACTTTCAGTCACCGTCCAGGCCTCGCTTCCATACATCAAGGTGGGTAAAAGTATGCCACTGCGTACCGCCAATCGAGCATTTTTAGATATGTTAAACTGGAGAATTTTCATTTTTAGATATGTCAAACTGGAGATGTCAAGAAGTTTGCATCCAGTTTTTCCTGGCCTTACATACATCTTAAATTTCTACAATCTAGTAAACATGGGGATATTCTCTTCATATATTCTCCTACCGTGAACACATTATTTTATTTAAATTAACAATATACATGACACTCAAAGCCTTATTTTTTTTTTGTAAATTCAGTTGTACTTTAAACAGATACATTAATTAATATCTACGATTGAGAATCTACGCGATTCTCACTCAGGCAGAAAATATGAGCCAAGGACGAGATCTCATGAGTATAGCCATTTCCCTGCCTACAGTCATAACCTTTGGCAGGTTAGTTCTGCATCTTGGGAGTCGCAATAGTCTATGCTCTCGTTGCCTACAGTGATTGTCTGGAACGTATGGACTAACTTCTTCCGAGAGAGCAGGATTGCAAATCCCGCCACGGATTAAGCGAATGAAATGCATGATCAGAAGTTACTTCCGTCTTGCCTCTGGATGACTGACACCTAGTATGATACCCTTGTCATAGATAACATTGATAACATTGTCTTGCCTTCCCACTATGGAGTCTCCCTTGCACTGCACAGGGGCGTAACTTCCGTCAGGATTGCAGTCAGGGGGGTAGAAGGGCTGCTGATCTTCAGGGAGGTGCTGGGTGTGGAGACACGACTCTGGAAAATACAGAAAAATTAGAAGGAATAAAAAACGAAGTTCCAGAATGAAAATGTACGTTATGGAATCTGCAACGCAACTAAGCTATACCTTGCAGTGACAGTAGTCACGAAACGGCGCTATACAAATCATCATTGTATAGTTTGTCTGCGTAATCCCCCAAGGGGTCGCATGTGGCGATTCGAGACCTATTTATTTTCGCGGATAAGGGCACCAGCCCCACACCAACCACTTTCAGTTGAAGTGAAGGTTTCCCATCTCCCGGAGAAGTTGATTCTCATTTCTTGTGAAGGCTGAGTACACCTTGTCAGTTATTTTTTGAGTTTGTACTAGACACCGAAATAGGAAATCATTTCAGGCACCCTTGGTGGGGGATCGAACCCTTTCTCTCGGCATTGAATGCAAGCACTCTACCAACTGAGCTATCGACCGGACATAGTTAGCAGAAAATGGTAATCATAGGAACTGAAAGGTATGAAGAAGACAATTCGGGGCTGGAAGTCTCATCACCACGGTAATTCTTAGCTACCGAATATCGGAAATATTTGTATGAAGACCTGTCAATCCAAGATGGCCGCAAGTGAACAGCTGATTAGTCTTCATACAAGTATTACCGATATTCGGTAGGTAAGAATTACCGTAGGGATGAGACTTCCAGCCCTGGACTCCCAACACTAAGATAAGCAAAGGGGGTTTTTAGGAGAAGACACTGGATGACCTACGAAATCTTGAAAAATTGACAAGAAAAAATGTTATTCATATTTACCTCTGTCGAGCACGCACTCTCGTTCTACGCATTTCAACCCTGGAGCACAAGGCTTGGCACTGGTGCAGATGTCTTCCAAACCTAGACAAAAATATTCTTATCTTTATAAAAAGTTATTGAAGAAATTGTCACATCACATTCGATGTATAATTAGGAACGCGCTCCATAAATGTAAGTTGCGAAGATATATTGCATTTAAGATTCATATAACATGCATTC